>VZSZ01003237.1:137971-152920 GCA_013398815.1 Ibidorhyncha struthersii | reverse complement strand
GCAGCAAACTCTCAGAACTGGTGAGCTGCCTGTCGAAGCCAGCCCGAGGTTTCCACTGGAAACCTGGAATCACAAGAGAAGTGAGGTCCCTGGTGTCTCGAGACCAAGAGGACACCAACTAAAGAGCTCCCAAGTAACCGAGAACGGCTCTGAGAGGCCACAGATTGAAGCGGCCAAAGGCGCCGCCCGGTCCCAGAGGCAGGAGGGCAAAAAGGAGGAGCGGGGTGAGACAGAGCCAAATGGCCAAGCGTCCCACCCTGGTCCAAAGCTGGGTGCCGGTCCCACTCGCTGCACCCACAGCCACATCACCACTGCCCAGGCGAGGAGCCACCTCCGCCACCGTGAGCCCAACGGGTCAAACCAGTCACCTGGGACCAAACCGGCATCGCTGGGCTGCGTTAGGTGACCCCAGGACAGAGCCTTACACAGCCCCGCACCCTCACCCGCTGCCCCATCTACTGACTCATTTCTAAACTGTAAATAATCATCTCCAGCATCCAGAGGGACCAGAGTTTACACAGCAGTGATTTCTCCTGGAGACCGACTCCGGGCACTGCCCTGTCCCCCCCCCCAGCCTCTCCTACTGACACCTCCGAGACAGAAAAGGAAGGATTGCAGCAAAGTCTCCCAGCCCAGAGATCAGAGGGGCTTCCAAAAGACAGGACCCAAACCACGGCGTTTCTGTACCTTGGTCAGCCAAGACACGGATGATGTTCCCAGGGACATTAAATTCCTCCACCCTACAGGCATCCGCCAGGTCTTTGTTTGTAGAAGGCAGCGTCTTTCTCTTCTGGAAGATCCGCCAGAGCACAGACGGCACAGGAACGCGGGTTTTGGGGCTGGGCTTGGCACTCAAACCCAAGGATTTTAACAGTAAACTTTCCTGCAAGCGTAACTCCATGCCCAGCACCACGCCGAGGAGAGCCCAGGAGAGGCCGACTCCAAAGCTGGGGAGAAGCCGCATTGCTCCGCTCTCCTTCCCGCAGACAAAGAGCGGCCCTGGGCTGGGGACCTGAAGACAGGGGGGTGTTGATGGCCTGATTGGAACCTTTGATCTGGTTAGTGCTCAATTAGCACAGAGGGATTCCCAGGATTGGGCAGAGGGTGTGAACGGTCCCTCCAGGCTCCCCGGGACCTGTTAACCCTTTGAGGCTGCGTGGAGAAGGGTGGCCGCCCTCCTCCCTCAGAGCTCCCACAATCTCTCCCACATCTCCACACCATCAAAGTCCACCCGCCCCCTCCCTGGTGGCAGGGAAGAGGCTGCTCTTCCCCACACAAAGCCGCCAGAAAGTCGAGCGCTGCTCCCATCCACTGCGGACATCCCACCCAGACTCAGATCTGGGGCTCCTCTTGCTCCTGCCTCCCAAAACAGCTTCTTTTTTTCTTTTTTACTTTTTTCTCCTTTATCACAGCATCCAACACTTCTCTCTCAAGGCCGCCAACTTCCAGCACACCGAATCTTCAANCCCACACAGGTGCTGACTTGGTACCGCCGTTACCCCAACTCTGCTACGACCGAGCAGAAAGAGACCTGAGGTATCGGTTCCCTTCGCTTCCTCCATCCTGCAAAGCCGAGGAACTAAAGCACCGAGACGCGGCCCCCCTGAAACCCTGCTAGGCGGCGGCGAGCGAGGTGGCGCCGGACCCTGCCACAGCTTGGGACGGTTTCCATCAGCCCAAGTCGCATTTTGCTTTCTGGTTCCCGAGGACCTTTCCCCGTGGCTCACACAATGAGCTTGGAGGTGAATCAATAAAACAGACCAAACAAGAAAAATAAAATAAAATTAAAAAAAAAAAACACCAAAAAAACAATTAACCATGCTCTGATGCCTGGAATTAACCCCCCCCCTCCATGGCCTGTTGTCCCCAGCTGGGAGGGAGCTCCGCTTCCCAGGGAGGACACCGGAGCTGTGGGTGCTGGCCACGAGAGGAGAGTGATGGGACGGTCCTGGTCCGAGGGGCTGTAGAAGCCCCAGTGCTTCCCAGCAGGGACAGCCCAGCCTCGGGACCCTGCGCGGCTCGGGGGCGGCGCTGCCTGGAAATCCAACACGGGGAGCAGAAACCGCTTGTTCTTTACTTGAGCAAGCAGACATTGCCGGGCGAGAGGCTAGAGATCCCTCAGCGGGGGACCTGGCAGGACTGGGACTGCCGTTTTAAGCAACTATAAGACTTAGGTCGGCGTTTTAAGCAAATTAAGTCTCCTGGCCGTCACCTGGCAGGACAGGAGGCCGGAATAGCGCTCCAGGGGTGGGTTTCCAGGCAGCCCCGCTCATGGGAACCGTGCCGTGCCTCCAGATCTACGTGGGCAGCTCTGTATTAGTGACCCCTCCCGAGGAGGAAGGCTCAGAGGGGCACTGCGTCACCTCTGGTCCCTGCGTGCAGCTAGCGAAGAGCTGGCTTTGGGCTCCCCTTGCCTGGGACGGTGACGGCAATGGAGGAGAGGAGGTTTCCCGCCCCAGTTCGATGCTGGCTCGGAGGACCCATCAGGGCTGCTGAGGAAGGGTCGGTGGGAGGGTCCGACAATAAAGACAGGGGAAATCTCACAGGGACTGAGAATAGCCGAGGGACGGAGTGACGGAAGAAGCACCAGGGGACCTAAAGCCAGCTCCAAATCCTACCTGGACCAGCAAAGCCACCAACTGAACCGAGCCTCTCAACTGAACCAGCACGGACTGGCTAGAGAAAGCACACCAGCATCGGGTGAAGCCTGGTCACAGGTAAGCCCCGGGAGGGGCCTGATCCTGTCAGTGGCATCTCTTCCCCGGCTCCGGGCAGGGGACGAAGGGGGATGGGGGATGAAGTTCTCCTTGTGCCTTTCATTTGCTGGGTTTGAGCGTAGGGTCCTGGGTCAGTCCCCAGATCCAGCCAGGCTGCCCAGGCTGCGGCGGCCACGCTTCCCTTATAACCGCTTGTCTTTTACAAGTCCATTCTTCAGGTGCGTCCTGCGAAAGAGAGCACAGCAGACAGTGAGCCTCGGTCTCCGCACCGACTCGCCCTCCCTCACCTCCACAAATCACTACTGAGGTCAGACCTGTCCTGACAGGCTCAGGCAGACAGTTTGTCCCCAGTCCGCCAGACCTGCTCCGTGGCACCCAGCGTCTTGCCAGACTCGGTGCTCACCACCTGAAGCGCAGACGCTGCTCAGGGAGAACAGCCTCAAGCAAAGAGCCAGTCCTGCCCGGCGAGCAGGGGAAGGGGCGGGTGAGGGCTCACGGGACAGAAAGATGGACAGACACACCGCAACGCCTAAGCATGGAGGTACAAAGTCCTTCCTGATACTTGCAGCAATGTTTTATACTCTCTGTCAAGGCATCCTGCTCTTCTGTCTTCCAGCCCAGTGGTGAACNCTGGAGTCCAGCCTCTTTCTTCTTGGCCGTTGTGGTTTTCTTGCTGTCCTCCACGTCGTACTCGCGCACGTCGTTCACCTCTTGCATCTGCCCCATCAGCACCTTGCCCACAAACAGGACGATGTACTGTCGGGGGGGGGAGAGACACTGTCAGCCACAAACCCCAAAGCTTAGAGCTGCTCCACCCAACCTGCCCACTCCCACTCGCTAAGTGGGACCTTTCTCCGCCGTCCTCAACCCCAGGAAGGGCAGTGCAGGTCCCTCTGGGGCGGCCAAAGCCCCGGGATGTGGCTGACGACCCGCAGCAGTGGCAGGCAGCACTCCCTTAACTGATTCCATCCCCACAGGGTGAGGAACTGGGATGCCACCCAGCTCCTCCCAGGGTCGAGATTGCCGATCTGAGCCCTGCGAGTCCACCCTTTTCACCCCCTCCCCAAAGCTTCAGGGGATGCCAGAGCATCTACACCCAAATCAAGTCCCAGCCGGCCCCAACTGCTGTTATCGCTCCCTCCCCGCGGATCCCCCGGGCTGCGAGACAGTCTGAATTCCAGCGCAGAGCAGCCTCCCGGGCACTGACACGGGTTTCTCTCCTACCCTTGCTCCTCCGAAGCCTCCTCCATCCCTGCAGCCCCCCAGCTGCCCCCAAAGGCAGGCGGGCAGCGGGCACTGTGCCGGAGCGGCAGAGGAGGGAGAAGGTAGCGTAGGGGTTGCTGAGCCCCCCCCCCACTCACCAGAAACCAGTAGACGTTCATCAGGGTGAGGACGAGGAGCAGAGCATTGAAGAAGAAGTAGAAGGGGATATTAGGGACCGACTGGAGGCTGGAGTAGCAAGTGGCGTAGAGCACCTTGAGGGGGAACCAGTAGAGACGGAACCAGAACCTGCCAGGGCAGAGGGAGCAGGGCGGCTTTAACGGCCCGCGGGGATGCCGGGGCAGGCACGAGCCCCTGCGCAGCTTCTCCCAGCACAACCTCCTGCCCCCGGGCAGCCCCCCCGCCACCTCCCCTCGCCGTCCCTGCTCCTGGCAGCTGGCTCGGGTCCGCAGGCTGGCTCTCCACAGGACTGCACCCAGACCCTCGGAAAGGGCAGAATGCAATCCCCGTGGGCAGCAAAGGCTTGGCACCAGCGGCAGGGCAGAGAAAGGGCTTTCTCGGGGTTAGGCAGGCAGATCTACGCTGCGGATTATCTCAGCTGGATGGAGAGAAATATGGCTGGAAGGTTTTCTTAGTCCTGCGCATCCCTAGTTAATCACTAAAAACCTTCGCTGCTGAGCAGCCCGCGGAGAGGGAGGAAGACGAAGGGACAAACGAGGAGTGACAACCTGCAAGTCACCCGTCTCTATTCTTCATCTGTTTTTTTTCCTTCCTGCCATGCCCCAAGAGGAATGGCAAGGCTGGAATCTGGGACAGCCCTACAGACGTCCCCTTTCGTTCTTGCAAAAGCGTTTCTCTCTGCTAAAACCAAGCGAGTGGGAAAATGGAAACAGCTCCTCCTCCCCTGGGGTCATTTGTCATGCTGCAAGCGAGATTTCACAGGCACTTCTGTGGTGACAGACGGGCAAAGTGACTACAGAAGGATTCCAAGCCCAGCATGGGGTCAGGCTCTGCGGGAACCTCTTCCCAAACCCTTTTTTGAAAGGGCTCGTTCCCATGCCCACAAACCCGGCCGGCCGGACCGCGCGGCAGCCGGAGGACTGCAAAAGGTGGCGAGGAGAGCTGGAAGGGGGATCAGCGCTGGGCAGGCGGACAAGCTCACCAGCTGACGCAGAAGGTGAGGCAGCCGATGTTGGAGATGATGTCGTTGAGGCGATGGTAGACTCCCCCCCGGTGCTTGAAGTAGACGTTGAGCTTGGTGAATTCCAGCTGCACGTCATTGACGTCGTGCAGGAAGAGCACGAGGATGCCCACGTTGTGGTACCTGTGGGAAAGAGGGGAGCAGGGGGGGAGATGTGTGGGGTTGAGGGTAGCACCCAGCACCCACGGTCCATCACACCGGGAGCGGACAGACTCCCCGAATAATCCAGACAATCGAGCCCGGCCCGGCACAGCCTGGCACTGTGCAACGGCCCAGGAGCACTGGGATTGCTGCGGGAGCGTGGAGGCAGAGGAGAATCCCCACCAACCCAGCGAGAGTCCTGCTGCTCCATGCCCGCGAGACGCACGTGAGCACAGAAAGGCCACAGCTTTTGCTGCGTGGCGGCCCAAGGCTGGCCTGGGCACACTGCAGAGGGGCCGTGTCACAGCCAGGGACCTCACCTGAAAGCGTAGGAGAAGGCTATGAGCGTCAGCGTGACCACATGGTGCAGAAGCATGACAACGGAGTCCTTGCGCCACGTGTCCATGTAGGCGGTGGCATAGATGGAGTGCCCGTAGAAGCTGCACTGCAACAGGTAGGCGATGGCGATGTCCGTGGGCACGTCCATGCCCTTCTTCCAGTCTGGGGTGGGACAAAGACAGGCGGGTGAAGCCGCAGCACAGAGCCCGGCGTGCGAACGGCGGGGAGCCAGCAGCAGGCAGAGCTGCCCCAGGCAGCCCCAGCACCTCGCAGCGCGCAGGTCCTCCCATCCAGGACCCCACAGATGCAAAGGCTGGAAGAGAACCCAGGCGTCCTGGCCCCCAAACTCTGCGTTAGACCCCCTCCCTCTCCTACGGCTCCTGGAGAAGCTTCGATTTACTTCTCTCCTGCTTTTAACTCCTCAATCCCTCCGCAGCTGGCACATGCCAGCCCCTGCTGTCTGCAATAGCCACTAGGTGACTCCCTCTGTAACGAAATGAAGGGAGACAGCCCGTCGTGCCCCTTCTGTACCCACAGCATCATAGAAAAGGTAATTTAGGGGTCCAGTCTTCTCTCTCGCTCGCCCCAACTCCCCTTCCCTCATCCAACCCAGACGCACCATGAACCTGGACATCCTAATCCGTACCCACTTCTCCCTGGTTCTTACTGTACCGTAAAAGACAGATGGTGGGTCATAGAAGAAGGGGTAGTCGGTGAAGAAGAGGAGGTAGGTGCCATACGACCAGGATAACGTGTAGAAAAGCAGCTTCCAGGCACTCTCAGGCATCTTGGCGGCATCTTTCGGCTGCAAGTTGCACCACTCCCCGAAGGGCTGCAAGGAGAAGGAGCAGTACCGTCACTCAGGGCAAACAGTCGGGCCCTGGGGAGCTCAGGGCAGAGCGCACCGAATCTCCGAGAGACTCGAGCCCTGCATGCCGCGTGCACTACCAGACAGGGCAAACCCGGCGCCACGAACCCCATTTTTCCAGCCTTCTTTACAGCACAAATGACCGGGTCACAGAGGCTCTGGAGAGAGCCCGAAGCAGGGAAAAACACGAGGCTTGAGATGCGTCTGCTCAGCCCTGGCCATGGTGGAAAGCTGCGAAAGCGGAGCCCCGCGGAGACGGCAGAAGCCGACGGCACGTGTCCCACAGCCTGGGCACCGCTCCATCACCCTCGCTCCAGGAGCGGGGCCGACCGCAGCCGGCTTTTGCAGAACGGAGTCAATAACTAATAAAATAAAAATCCAGTCCTATCTGCACAAGGAAACCCAGAAGAGGAAGCTGCAACAACGCTGCCCCGCGCGCACGGACTCTGCGGCACTGCCAGCTCCCAGAAAAGAGCTTCCACCCGAGGGAGCAAAGGTTTTGCAGAGCCCTAAACACGCGGCCGCTGCTGCTCCCCAGCCAGGGTGGCACGAGACTCCCCCGCGTGTGCGGCCAGCGCTGGAGGGGGGCAGATTTGCAGGTAACGGGTCAGTAAGGGTCGGGGTACCAGGTCCTCGTGCTCTCTCGCACCGACCTGTGCTCACCCACGTTCCCAGCGGCTTTTCTAGCTGACCAGCGCTGAAACGCTGCTGGTTTCCACCCCCCCTTCTGTGGTTTGCAGCACCCCTCCCACCGGTCGGGACTCAGAAATAGGAGGTAAAGCCTCCCCAAATATGGCCAAAGCGAGGGAAGGGAGGACGAGCAGTTCTGCAGACTGCCTGTGCTAATCAGAACGAAACTTTCTCACCCCGAGTTCCCCACGTTCCCGAGGATGGTGAGCACCTCCCGACACTCGCGCTCTGCAACGGCGGCAGAGCCGGGACAACGTGGAAACCCCCAGTAAAAGCAAAGCCTCGGCATTACGCCGTAAAACGGAGCAGCTGATGCCCCCCCGCCCTCCTTCACCTCGCACCGCGTGCTGGCGAGCGAGCGATGCTGCACGCCGAGCGCGCCCCCAGCTCAGCCGGGGCGCCGGGCACGGATGTTTTCTCCTCGGTGGCAGCTGAGCAACGCCAGGCACCATTTCTGCTTCTCATCACCAGAGCGACAAGAGCCGTATCAGCCCGGCCAAACCTCCGCAGCCCGCGGCTGCAGGGGAGCAGTCAGCGCGGGGGGAGCGCTGCTCAAGGTCCAGAGGGAATCGTCACTGCCTGAAACACAGATAACACCCAAAGGCCCCCCCACGGCTGAGAGTTCCCCCGGGAGAGACCAGATAAGCTTGAGATGAAAACAAAATGCCTGCAAAGTAACCGTACCCTGCCGCGGGTCAGCACTTTCTGCGGCCGCGCTGGGCTCCTCCATGCTCAAAGGCTATATTAAGGCCCCAGCTGTCCCCGGGCAGCGCCTGGTCTGGCTTTTAGCCCCTCTCCGCATCAGATTTTCAAAGGATTCCACTCCAAGCATTGTCCCAGCCTAAAAGTGCTTTTGTTCTACGCCCTGAATTTCCCAGCGCTGGTCAGACCTGGAAGCACCAGCCCCGCAAAGCTCTGCCAAGTTGTCCGAATCCCCTCCAGCTGGAGAGGCGCAGCTCCGGCCCCCTCCCGCGACGCATCTCGCATGCGGACCACGGCCGTCCTCATTGAGACCGGGAACACACCGCTGCCAAGGCGTCCTCCAACAGGAGCCACGGCAGGAAAAAGAGGAGGAAGCTCGAAGGGTGAATAAATAATGCAGAGACAGAAAGTCCTGAGCCCAGAAAGCATGAATTATTTGTGTCTCCATACAGTGGAGCATAGAAGCAGCTCAGATATGGGGACAGCTCGCCACCCCACCGCGACATCGAGCCACGGAAGCCCCTGCCCGCCCTCAGCTAGGGCTGAATTTAGGATGCTGAGCTCAGCCCCGCGTCCCTGTGGCAGCTTTGCTGCCCATCGCCAGCCAAGCCAGTTCCCTGCCCGCACAGGGGGAAGGACACCGCGTTTCCACCCCAGGCAGGCAGAGCTGATGACAAGGACCATCACCCCTGGCGCAGGCGCGCACAACCGAGAACAAGAGGAAATGGCTTCAAGTTGTGCCAAGTGAGGTTTAGATTGGATATCAGGAAGAATTTCCTTACTGAAAGGGTCATCAGGCCTTGGAACGCGTTACCCAGGGCACTGGTGGAGTCCCCATCCCTGGAGGTATTTAAGGGTTGTGTAGATACAGTGCTGAGGGACGCGGTTTAGCGGTGGGCTTGGCAGCGTGAGGTTGACGATTGGACTAGAGGATCTTACAGGTCTTTTCCAATCGAGGAGATTCCGAGATGACCTGTGTTTTGCAGACGCTCAGACCCCCGGCAGAGACGTCAGCAGCGCAGCAAACTGCCACCGCCAGACTGCAGTCGTGGCCTGACAAAGGGTCCCCGGCAGACACGGCAGCAGCTCCCAGTCTGGAGCAAGAGCAAGACCCAGGGAAGGGAGTACCCTGCTCCTGCTCAGAGAGGTTTTAGCCCCCGACTCACATACGGTTAACGACAAGTCCTGCGGAGAGCCCCCCTCCTCCCTTCAGTAGCCACGGGGCATCTCAGGCTGTACCCCGAGCGCTACAGAAATGGGAAAAGGCTCTGGAGCAGACACAGGGAAGGGAGGGAAGAGAACCAGCATCACCCAGGGGGATGGGGAGGTGGGACAAATTAATGTCCCTGGGGAGGCCCCACCAAAACCAGGACTGCTTGCGTGGGGCAGCGCAAGCCAAGGAGCTGCGCAGACCAGCCCACGCCACGCCGGAGGCGCATCTGCCCTCTCCCCCGGGGGTGGGTGATGCGCAAGGTGGGGGGGGATGTCCTCCCATCACCCGGCTGCCGTTCCCATGGCAACGGTGCAGAGATGCCTGTTGCTACGGGTGACGGGTGCTGCGGCGGGAACAGCGGATCTGGCTCCGGCTGAAAGAGCCCAAGGCTCTTGGCAAGTGATGTAATGGGGCTTCGCTTAAAGGGCGACCGGCTCTTCCTCCCCCCTCCTCCTCCTCCTCCTCCTCTTCGTTACCCCCCACGCAAACCTTCACAGGCATCTTCTGATTCAGCTGTAAAATTACCTCCTGCGGGGCTGGGGGGGCGGCGGAACAGCGAGCGCGCTGCGAGAGCGGTTTGGAGGTGGAAAGAGAAACCGAATGGGAACCGGCGCTGCCCACAACTCTGCTGAAGTGTCAAAAAAATGCCGGTAGCAAAAAGCAAACGCATGCTCTCTTCCTTTTTACAGCCTCCGGCACCAGAGGAGAGCAGCCAGTCCCCTTAAACATACACCCGGCCGAAGCAGCAGGACGCGAGTCCTTCCAGCAACCTGGCGGGCTGGCAGTGATGGGTTATGAATCGAGGCTTGTTACAGAGGAATTGTATCCCCCAGACCGCCCCCGTCGCCTCTGCCGCCTCCCCAGCCTAGAGACGAAAGGCCAAATCCCAGCCGTGGCCAAATCCCAGCCATGGCCAAATCCCAGCCGTGCCGCGTCTGCCTTCTGGGCACAACGAGTTCCCCCGAGGAGCACAAAGGAATGGTTGGCACGGAGCACCCCCTGCCCGGGGAACTGGCGGCTTTACATCAGTTTTTACTCAATGCAGATGATAATGATGGGCAAGCGGAGCTGCGATTCAAAACCTGGCCACAACCAACGGCTACTGCCCCTTCCGCCGCGGCGGCACCGCTCCCCGCAGCCCACTGCGCTTCTGCTCAGGGCTGCGACAGCGCCTTTCCACCCCAAGGGTCTACGTCCCCTCTGTACCCAGCCTGGACGCCGCTCCCGGACGGGCTGCCACCCCTTGCCACATCGGGGATGGCGCACAGAGCCCGCGGAAGGAAAGACCCCGTAAAATGTCACTGTTGTCTCAAACTAAATGAGTCTCCTGGAGGCGGCGGACCCAAGGGCAGTGGCTGCCACCCCGGCGGGAACGGGCAACGAACTGAGCACAGCACCAAGAGCCGCAGCTCTGGCGGCTCCATCCCCACCCCAGGCAGAGCGCCGCTCGGTGCCGCGGTTTCTCTGCCCGTGCAGCAGCCGAGACACGGGGCAGCCGTGCAGGGCCGCGGACCCCACATAAACACAGAATCACAGAATAGTCAGGGTTGGAAGGGACCATGACAACAGCAAGAAACCAACGGGCGTTATTTCTTCCTCGGGGAGCGGTAAAGCTTGCCCCCGAGAGAGGAAAGCCATAGAAGACACCCTTTGAAGAGAAGACAGCTGCCCACGGGGTGCGGCGGGGGCCGAATAACCTCCTCATGCCTCACTGCTGACACAGCGGCACAGGGGGAGCAGCCCCCGCGCCGAGACGCAGCAGCGGGGCCGCCTCATTCCCCAGGGTGAAGAAAAGGCCCATTGTTGCGGCTTTCTCCCCTTGAGTTTCCAGGGTTTGCGCTTCACACAGCGGGCAGAGCGCGGCCGGGAACATGGCAGAGCCTTCTCCCACCCCCCCACCGCAGCCCGGTCGGTGGCTTCTGCTGTCGGCAGAGATTGTGTTGGGAGGCCGTTTTTCGGGACAGCAGTAATTCCCCTCAGTGCTGGGGCTCGGAAAAAGTCTGGGCAACGCCGTAAGGTGGAGAAAAGTTGCATAAATCACTGAAAGGGATAAGAGGGACCCTTGCTTCCCGGCTTCCACATCCTTCCTGGGGCTGTACCGTATCCCTCACCGAGAAACCCTGCTTTCCAGAGCACGTTTTTCAATTTACACAACACTTTTCCTTGCGGAGGACACTGCAATGCCTTACAAATTCCCACACCGCTACGACAGTGAGCTGACTAGCGCCTGGGCCAAAAATGGAAAACGTTCCCCCACGGCAGACGGCCGTTACGGACGGAGCCGGTACCTGACGAACGTCGCCAGGTTCAGAAGCAGCTTTTATACAGACGGGATTTTGCTCACTTACGGACCTGCACTTAGCTGAGCTCCCTGGACATGAACTCCCGGCAGCAAAGGTGGCTCAGGGTAGGTTGGGGCTGCGAGCGTCCGCCTCGGCTTGTCACAGCTATTCGGGATCATAGAATCTCAGAATCTCCTCGACTGGAAAAGACCTGTAAGATCCTCTAGTCCAATCGTCAACCTCACGCTGCCAAGCCCACCGCTAAACCGCGTCCCTCAGCACTGTATCTACACGACCCTTAAATACCTCCAGGGATGGGGACTCCACCAGTGCCCTGGGTAACGCGTTCCAAGGCCTGATGACCCTTTCAGTAAGGAAATTCTTCCTGATATCCAATCTAAACCTCACTTGGTGCAACTTGAAGCCATTTCCTCTTGTTCTATCACCTGGTACTTGACAGAACAGGTCGACTCCCACCTCTCTGCAACATCTTTTCAGATAGTCGTAGAGAGCGAGAAGGTCTCCCCTCAGCCTCCTTTTCTCCGGGCTGAACACCCCGGTTCCCTCAGCCGGTCCTTGTAAGACCTGTGCTCATGACCCCTCACAGCTCCGTTGCCCTCCTCTGGACACGCTCCAGCGCCTCAGTGTCCTTCTCGTGGTGAGGGAATCATCTTTGAGCGCGAATCTCGGTGCGCTCTTGGTTTTATCTATTCAAGTTCACCGCGGTGCTCAAGACCCGCTCGGGGAAGGAGTCCGCCAGCACGGGCTCGCCGAGCTCCAGGCGCTTCACCGAGCCCTTCCCCGGCGGAGCTGCCTGCTCCTATTGCAAGGGCGCTCGGCCCCGGCGCTGCTGGGCTCGGCTGCCCTCCAGGATCTTTCACTAACGCAGAGATGCTCAGATTGCTGCTTTTTAACCAAGCTCCTCAGAGCCTGGCTGCAGCCGCTCTCCGCACAGGGGACACGCCAAGGACGGTGGCTTTCAGAGACCGACGGAGCTCCGACACCAACCTGCAGGCGGTCCGCAGCTCCAGTGAGCTCCTACGGTCAGACGTGCCCTGAGTATCGCTCAGGTTTGTGCACCCAGAAGTCACGGGGACCAAGAGCAGAGACCCTCAGGCCAGACCCCAGAGGGGAAGGAGATGTCCCTCGGGCCTTTGCAGGGATGCCCGTGCCCCCAGTACAGCTGACTTTATGGTTCATATGGTACCGACAACTTTATGGTTGGACTTGATGATCTTAAAGTTCCCTTCCAACCTCAACAATTCTATGATTCTATGACTTCGGGGTCCTTCCCTACTGAGTAACCCACATTTGCTCGGCTACCCGGCATCTTCCCTGCACCAGAACGATTCCTTTCCGCACGCGCACCAAGTGAGGATTCTGTGCAGGAGAGGCAACGGGCCAAAAATCGTCTTTGCTCTAAGGACGACGAGAAAACCACATCTAATGCACAGGCACCGACTGAGCCGTTGTAACAGGCGAAAGTCGGCACTTTCAAATCCCAACCAAACCCCTCCCGTCACAGGCACAACCGTTACTGCTCCTTCAACCCAACAGTGAGACTTTTTGTGACAAAGATGTTGCAGGAGAAACGCTGTCGCGGTCCTAGACGAGAGCGAGGAGACTGCCTCCCGTTCTCACGATCCCACTGATAACAACGGGGCCACGCAGGGAGCACAGGAAGAGGTATATGGCTTTAACGCACGCGTTTCTCGGAGGAGCGGTCACGGCCACAGCTAAGTAAGGTGCACTTTACGCTCCGAGCTCCGAGGCCTTGCGGTAAGAGTCACTTCCTCTTCAGACGCAGAGAATCACAATCCAAGCGGCAAGATTTATTATTTATAAATAACACGCAGGAAGGTAGCATTCTCTGGGCACTGAGTGGATTCATTTCTATAACCGTGAGTGTTTCAGTTCTTGCAGGGAACATGAAGAGACTCAAAACGAGGAAGGATGCTCTCCGAGTCTGCGCTCAAAGCAAAGGCCTGAGCACGGGAGAAGTTTCCTCCCAGGGTTGAACAGGAGGTCTCTTTTTCTCGCTGACTTTAATCCTGAACGACCCCACTCGTACAGGGGCCACACAATACAAACTGATCTCTCAAATACTGCCAGAGGCTTTGGAGGAAAGCGACAGCCTCCGGTGTTTCCCATAGCAAAACGGAGAAAAGCTTCAGATCCTTTTAAAAAAAATAAATATATATATAGAGAGAGAGTTGTCTCTCCCTACTGGTACCCTTCCACCTATCTGCTGGGAGAAAACTGATGCTATCACAATTTCGCTCAGCATCTTATCACTACAGCACATGCAGATGCAGCCACGAGAACCNCCCCCCCTCGACCCCCCCCCTCCGCCCCCCCCCCCCCCCCCCCCCCCTCGCTCTCCTGCAATTACAAGTGTGACCCATTTCTCCGAGGGAGCGACACCTCGGCGCTCCCGCAAGCTGCCACGCGTCCTCCCAGGGCACCGAGCGGACTCCGCAGCACGAAGAGCTTTTTTCACGCCCTGGTCACCACTCGCTCTGTAAAGGTGAGCCTTATACAAGGAGGAACTGGAGCCCAAAGGAAATTACCTCCCATTTGTGACGACAGACCCAGGGCTACCTCCAACCTCGATAAACCCAGTCCCAGCGTCCCCAGGCGCTGTGCGCTGCCCATCAGTAGCTGCAGGCAGATGGGGGGGGGGGGCAGGTAATAGGGAGAAATGCAGTCCTACGCGAAAAGCCGCGCGTCACCTTGCCTACGTGCCACTTTAGCAGCTTCAGATGACTCCAGGGGACTTAGACTGGCACCCCGCACGAGGTCAAGATCCACCTCGCATCACTGCATAAGCAAAGGCAGCTCAGGACAGCAAAGGGAGAGCCACTTTAAAGGCAGAGCTGGCAGCAGAGAGAGGCCAGCAGGAACTCCTCGCAGCCTAATTATGGGATGCAAGGTAGCTGTCTTCAACCCCTGAAGGAGGCAGTTCACCCAGGGAACAAGGCCCGTCCCACGTAGCTGCAACGAACCACACATGCTCTCGCAGCCACTCAAGGCCTCGTGCCGCCATACTCAGGGGCAGGTGAGAAAAGGGCCGTCTCTGCGTCCCCAAGACCCAAAATAGAGCATCTCTATCGCTTCTGCCTTCCCAGTCCTATCAGGGCCAGGGTAACTGCAGAGCAAAGCGCGCAGCATCTCTCTAGGAAAGCAGCGTGCAAGAAATCGCCGCTGCTGGGACTGAGCCATCGGGAGGAGCGGGGAGGTCTCATTTCATCGCGTACGCTTTTCACGGCAAGAAATTAAACAGAGCCGTTCTTCGCTCTCAGGGACGTCCTGCTCCTCCTGTCCCTCACAACCCACTGTACGAACAAGGAGGGGACAGCGGGCAGCAAACCCAGCGGGAGGCTGCGAGGGTCGGGTGCTCGCATCCCTGCATCCCCCCCTGCTCCCAAGAAGGTCAGCGCAGCACTGCAGCACCGCAGCCATCCCCGCCGCCGCCGCACCGGCTGGGGAAAGCGGGGAAGGACATTTTTCACGCCAACCACGGATGACAGGCAGAAGCGCGGCCCTTTCCTTCCCCCGTGCAAGAAATAACCCCC
>VZSZ01003237.1:58952-136864 GCA_013398815.1 Ibidorhyncha struthersii | reverse complement strand
CGGGCTCTGCTCGCCCCCCTCCGGGCTCTGCTCGCCCCCGCCGCTGAGCTGAAGGGGCGACCGGGCCAAGATCTGGGGCTGCAGAAGCCGCTCAGCCCCCGGCGGGGCCAGGGCAGCGCGCCCGGAGGGGAGCGGAGGCTCATTAGGTGCCCGTTAATCAGCACGGAGCGGAGCAGCGGCTCATTAGACGCCCGTTAATCAGCCCAGACGCTCGCGGAATGAAGTTATATTGCGATTTCTTACACACACACAAAAAAAATAAAAATAATCAACAATGCAACTGCTCTCTTGGACGAAGAGCTGTGACAATAGGCTGGAGTCGCTCCAGTAGCGAGAACTGGAGACAAATACTAATATTTCAGTAGCCGGAGATGACAATTGATGATCCAACAGTGGAAAACTGCGGTGCCTGCCAAGGTGCACCCTTTGGGTGGCCGTGGGGGCTGGAAGTTACCCACAGCGCCTCTGCAACCTCATCCAACAGCGCAGAGCTCCTCCAGTTCCCAACGCCTGACTAAACATCCACCCTTCAACGCTTTTTTTTTTCATTTGACATGCAAAGAGAAACATTTATTCCAGATCTTCCCTTTTTCCATACCTCTCAGCAGAAGCCTCCGAGTAGCAAAAGATCCATCCCCTCCTCACAAAGCCTTTCAGCCGAGAGCAATCAGGTGTTTTACCTCCGTCCCTGGAGGTGTTCAAGGCCACCTTGGATGGGGCTTGGAGCAACCTGGGCTGGGGGGAGGTGTCCCTGCCCGGGGCAGGGGGGGTGGAACTCAATGATCTTCAAGGTCCCCTCCAACCCAAACCAGTCTATGTTTCACCCCACCACTGCAGCTGAACTTGGGCACCTGCTGCATTAAGGCAGCTCTGGAATAATGAGATGCACCTGGAAAATGCAAACACACACTCCCCGGAGGTGACCCCTGGTGAAAGGCCTGACCAACTGCCTCCTCCAGAAGGCACGCAGCTTGCACTCCAGCTACCTGCTGCTCCATGGGACAGAAATCTTGTTAGGTGTATGTTTAAAATTAAAAGCGGTCCATCCAGAGTCACGTACGGACAGTCAGACATTTGGCTCGCAAGGAGAAGCATGAGCTTAAGATGAAGATTCTCCTAAAATACCAACACTTAGATTGTCTCACAACGGACCAAAGGCAGTGGAGCAGCTCAGCGGTGTTCGGTTTCAGCCACGGAAGAGTAAATGGAGCTCAGTTGTGTCCTAATGCACCAGAACCACCGGCTAAACTGCAGCAGTGGGATCCTTACTACTAGAGACAATCATCGTCATCACAGGCACTTGTGGAACTGTAACTCGAACCAGCTTGATCGGGAAAGAAAAAGACAAAATATAAATGAGTTTCATCTCATTTCAAGTCATTCCCCTGACCGCAGCCATTCTGCCTTCAGGTTCTCTGGAACCTCGCTAATTGGTCTGGGGCAGCAATGAGAAAACACAAACCCGTTCCTCTCAGAGGTCCGAACAACATGTTCCCCTATTCTCGCATTGACAGCGCTGGCTCCTGCTATGCCACTTGCTTTTATTGTTTACATTTTTAAGTCAATTTATCATGGCCCATCAAGTGGGGAATGGCCGCCCTGAACACACAAGCCCCTTTCAGGTCTCCCTCAGACAGCTCCACAAAGGAAACATTCATTCAAGACTGGACCATGAATAACCCCTCATTGAAAATAGCTGCTCGCTAAACAAGCCCGGGGAAGAGACAATGAGCCCTTTCAGAGCAACCACGGGGAGGTGGGCACAAAGGAAACCCGTTAGACACATTTACAGCGTAGGTTAAACCCCTCTTCTCTTCCTCCCCAAACGCAACCCAAAAGATAATTGGAATATCAGGAGGTCCACGCTGAGGGGTCCACTTGGACATCTGCTCTTTGCATCTCTGACACAACACGATCGCCGGACACACAGGGTAGCCTGAAACGCTACACAGGAGCCCACGGCTACAGAAAAGCATCACCACGTAGTGCTGGATCACGTTATGTTCCACGACACATCACGTTCAACAACCACCACAGCTTCAGAAGCGACTGGTGACAAGCGCACTGCCACACGTACTGCAGGACGTACGTTCCTGGCTCCAGGACGTGGGCTACTGCATTTTACCAACTGAAGATTAAGGCTGAGCCTATTACAATCGGATTATTTTTATTCTGGGGAAGCTTTTCCTCTCACCAGCAGTAACCCCTACAGCTGCGTATGCTTCTTCCAGACACTGAAGTTAGTGGAGGAGTCATCAGTCAGACTGAAAGAAGGTCCATAACTCAGGATTCATCCACGTACTGAAGGCAGATGCTTAAAATGAACCTTCAGGCTCTTCCCACAAGTACACCGTTGGCACAGATGGCACGGCTCAGTCCCAGAGTGGAATTACTTGAGTTCCACAAATTAAGGGGCACACAGATCCAGAAAAGGCTTTATTAGGAATGTTTAAGGTACAGCGTCACATACTCTTGATTCGCACTGGATTTTAAACAGAGTTCAGGACCCGGGTAAGCCCGAACACAGGCTTTGCAGCTACCAAAGTGAAGCAGCTACGTGTTATATACAGGTTTAGCACCGGCTTGCTGGACTGGAAGGCGCTGCCGCAGCGAGTTAAGCCAGAGCATCTCACAGAGGGCATTTTTCCCCATTACCAGAGAGGCTCTGCACATCAGCCCCCGTTCCCAAGGTACCACAGAGCAGGTCCGCAGCCTCCTCCTTGCCCTCTCCTCACGCGCTGGGGGCGTACTGCATGGCTAGCCGGTCAAAGTCGTTCTCCTTCAAATCAGAAACAAAAATAAAATTAACAAGTCTTGAACTTTACTGAAAATTTAATAAAACCCGCATCAGCTGAAGAGAACACCACTCTCTCAGCTCACTAAGGCAAAAGGAATTCTAAGAAGCAAGATCACCTGTATCAGTTCTCAATTTTTTTTTGATTTATTCCATTTTCCCTTCACGATTACCTTTATCCGTCTTTCCCCCTCCCCAAATTCTCTCTTCCAGAAGGATGCTTCCACTACTTAAACATAATGCCTGACAGTAACAATCTTCCGACTCAGATTAAGAACCCGTATTGCAGAGCTATTCTTTCAAGATGTTACCAGGTTTGTGTGTGTCACTCCTTTGTTTAACACCCGGCTTGTGTTTCTCGCAACACGGGCTAGAACGTTTGCTGGCAAGTGATGTGAGAGAGAAAGAACAGCGACCTCAGAGCTGCAGTGTTACCAGTGGCACTAGTAAAGAATCCACTCGCCCCATCAGACACTGGTACGAGGCACAATACATTAAATTTTATATGAGAAAGTAATTAGTACCTTTGCCTGATACTCCTTTATGAACGGATGATTTTTATGCGCATCTTTCAACTGTGACAAATAGCGATTCGTAACCTGATGGGATGAGATAGATAAATTTAAATATTGAGGTAACATGAGGAGAAGGCGAGTTCAAAACATCACACTTCAATGTATTTGTTTACAGTGAGTAAAAAACTGATTTTCTCAGTGTCCTGAACATTAGCAGCCCCAATTAAAAGCAGTAAGACCTGCGCATACTCCACAGTTCAAAATTAGACCTTAAATAGCGGGTTCAAGAAAATAAACAGTGAGAACTGAACTCAGAACTCAAGAGATTTCTTCTTCTGCCCAGGCCTTCCTCTCAAGTATATACCATCGTCTACACCATCTGTATTTCCACGCTTTATTCAATATTGAAGATGTGAGCTCCCCCCACCCCAGAACTATTCCGTTTTGTTAATGCCAATCCTGATGAGGACCTATAAAACCGCAAAACCCAAGCAAAGTTACCGCGTGCAGCAGGACACACAGCCTGCCCTCTGCGGCAGGAACAGGCTGGTCGTATCCGCTTGCTGCGTACCGTAGCACAAGCCTCACCTCTGGCGGTTTGCCCAAGTGCTGTGACAGGACAACAAAGTTGATCAGGGTCTCAGGATGGCCACTGTCCTGAAAATAAGAACAACCACCTGATCTATCTGACTTCCCTCTACCGTCACCCGGTGTAACGACCAGCACGGTTCCACAAGAACAAGCTCTGCCAAACCCATAGCTTACTTTACCGGAAAAGGCAAAGTAGAAGAAAAGGTATGTCTTAACAGCGACCACCCTTAACAATATTTATCAATCAATATTGGTATTTTCATGAAGTTTACCAGTGAAGGTCCTAGCTGTTTTACTCTATATCCCCCTGAGAGCAAATCTCCCTGGCAAAACCAGAAAGTACCTTGTCCAACGCCTCCTGAAGTACCCCCTCCGCATCGTCCCACTTGCCCTGAGCCATATAGCAGGCTGCTTGCCCGTTAAGTAGGAGGAGGGTGGAGGAGCATTTGTCTGCCATCTCTTGGAAGATGTAATAGGCATCTTGTAACTTCTCACCACCCTGCAAAGGGAGGAGACAAACACCCACAGTTTCACTACATACTGCTGAGAGGCCTGTACGTTCTTGCTATGGTTGACGGACTAAGCACAAAGTTCACTTCTAAGGTTATAAAGCACAGGTATAAAATGTGTAAGCGCCAATGCTAACAGCTGTTGGCATTCATATGATCTCCGGTAGCACAACAGATCACTGTCAGACCCTAGATGAAAGAAATGCAAAAATATTAAATATTAAGAAGCACTTAAATGATCAAAAGATCCAGGCTTCCATTCAAAGGGAAAAAAAAACACTTCAAAAGAACCACTTCAGATGGTTGACGTAATAAAGGATATGAAATGAGATTTTTATAATTAAACGCACATGCAGACACCTGGCTTTTCAGAAAGGTTCTACATGCAGCATCTTTCACCAATTAGAGGTGGGATCTCTTGTGAAAGCTACGATTCTTAAGGAAAATCTAGCCCCGCGCTGTTGTAAGGCAAGGGCTACATATGAGAGATTTCATAACAAAACCAAGTGAATGCTAAAAAAAGAAGTCTTAATAGTATAACAGGTTACCGCATGCCTAACCTTGGACTTCACTGAATTTTAGAAGACTGCTTGTTTTCAATCACCTGATTATCTGGACTGCCAAACGGTGTATATATATTTGTCTGATTCACAAACATGTTTAAACACAGTCTGCTCTAAGCAGAGAATTACATTTTTTTCTTGGAGTGTAACTGCAAGGTTTAGATGCTAGTAACACTGCAGCTTTTTTCATTTTTTCATTTTATAATGTTTTGTGAATTATTTAAGTGTGGTTTAGCTGAAGGCTAAGGAGCACAGATGAAAGGCCAACAATCAAAACAGCCAGTTATTTTTTTTTATTTTCTGTGTACTTGGAACAGGAAAAAAATCCAACTGCCTAGTACCAACAAAAATTCTGTGCGCTTTTCTGAAAGCATGATGTGGAAAGAGCAATCAGGAACAAGATACAGAGTGGTGTTTCTCCAATGTTGTAGTCTAGGGACCCCCATTTAAGATACTCACTATGGCCAGGTTCACCCAGGCAGTTGCCAGCTGAGTAAGAGTCGCATCCTCATCTTGCTCCTGCATTTTCTTAAGTTCTTTGCTGCAGAAGCAAAAGTGGGGGTCACATAACAGAAAGACAAGGCAACTTCTTTAAGACAGAAACAAGAGGTTGTAGTTTTTTCTCTCAGCTCTTCCATCGCTATAGCACAACAGCCACAGCAAGCTGGTAACGTGGCACAAACACCTCTTAATATTTTACTGATATAATCTGTGAAAGGCCTCCCCGTTTTACTTCCCCATGGGAAGTTAGAAACCCAGGAATAGAGATCCAAACCACATTCTGCTAAAGATGAGATTAAAGCTAGAGGTCCATCTCTTCCTTTAGCTGTATCCAGCTCTATTATCGCCACAACTTTCACAACTTGAAGAATAAAAACGTTTTGCAGTGCACCCATACCTCCACACAAGGTCTTCTGTCCACTGCAGGCGTTAAAACACTGCGCCCTGGGGGAGGCTGGGTGATGAAAATTCTCTTATCAAGCCCCCTACCCCAAGAACACCATTAAGAAGCAAAGGGACACAAACTTACTTACCGAGCTAGATCAAGCCTGTCGAGCTTCAGAAGAATCTGTATCATCATGGCTGTGCTGCAACGAGCAAGAGCAAAGTGATTTTCACAACTGCAGACTTTACTGCTCCCTACGCTTTACTCGGGAGCCTGCTGCTTGGCAGAGAGATGTGCTGCCAGCGCCCAGGGACAAGCCTCCCTGCTGCGGGGAACCAACACAGCAGGCAGTTCTCAGAGCAGGACCCGGGATGGGGAAGCTCACTCCTAACTCCCAAGTGCTCCCTCGCTGTATCGACAAAACGCTCACCTCAGCAATTCTGAACACACACGAATCAATAAATCAGGTTCTTATGTTTCACAAGGGAGCAATAGTCTTGATATTGTAGGATGAGCACCAAATCACTTACTACGTAGAAGGCAGAGGTCGAAACAGTTTCTCAATGGTTTCAAGGATTTTTAGAAACCTCAGCCATTTCTACGGCACCTCTCCCTAGGCAAGAGAGTGGCTTTGCCAGCACACACCTCTGCGATGCCATTGTGAGTTACACTTACCATTCCAAGCTCTCCCCTTGATGCAGAGTACGCAGAGCCGCATCAGGATTTTTGTCGTGGAAATAGATAGAAGCAGCCATCAGCAAGAAAGTAGTATTGGTTATATCAACACTTTTTGCCATTTTCTTGTCCAAATCAGCAACGATTGCATCCCTATAGAAGAGCAAGGGTGAGAGTTTGGGCATGTTTCGTTACTAAGCAAGATAAAAAGATCCTGCTCCCCCACAATTCTACCCTTTTTGGGATTCACAGCAAAATCATGGAAAATCGCAATAAAGACCACACTTCTACAAGGAACTTCCACATGGAAACACATCCCCGTCAGGACAGGGCTTGAGTTCCAACTTACTATCAGACTTACCTTTGACTCTCATTTGAAAGATATTCTGCAAACATCCTCACCGCTTGGAGCTCAGGACTAGCACTGGCTTTAATTTCATCCAGGACAACACCATATTTTCTCTATTGAAGACAACAAAGAAAAATCTGTGACTTACTAGTTTTTCAGAACACGGGAAATAATTGCTTACTTTCTAAAACCTCAGAACAACAACAACAAACAGGAACAGCAAATTTCTACGTAATGTCTCACGTCATACTCTACAAACGCAGTCAAATTCCATAACCCCAAAGAGGACTATTTGCCCATATGCCGTTTTACAGATTTAAAAAAACACCTCTCAAAGAAGTCTCATTGTGTTGTCCTGACCCTACATACAACACATGGCATTCACAATTCCATTACTGTCAGGGAACGCATTATGTTCCAGTGCTGAAGGGGGAATTATTTCCCAACTGTATAATGCTGGATTCACAGAACTCAGACTCACAATCTCCTCAACTCCAGCCCTGCAGTCAGACTGTGCTGCTGCAAAGGCAGCGCTTGCAGCCTCACCTGAGCGATGTAGGCTCGGAATAAGAAAACATCCCTCTCCACTTCCTTCTCCGGATTAGATGGCTGAAGGGACGACAGGAAACAAGAACCTCTCTCAAAGACCTGTACAGCCATGACCCAACCCCGCAACAGCACAACTCCACACACAAGACTCCCCCAGAGACACGGTACCCACACCACACACACATTCTAGGGCCCCCCCTTCCGCCCCAGCGTCCCCCCACTAGCGCAGGGAGGTGGGGAGAACCGCAAACCGCCTGGGACGAGACAGGCAGGGCCGAAGGGTGCCTGGGGAAGCCCCAGCCTCACGCCTTTAGGCGCCGGAGGGACCGAGGGCAGGTAGGGCAGGCAGAGAAGCGCCGACCCACGGGCGAAGGGCCACCCTGGCCGCCCTCCGAACCGCCTCACCTTGACCCGCTGTGCCTCGTTGATGGCAGCCTGGTAGGCCCCGATGTAGAAGCTGTTCTTCACGTCGAAAAGCTCGTCAGCGTCGCCGCCCTGGCCAGCAGAGCCCGCACCCGCCCCGGACGCCATTTTCCCCCCTCAGACACGTCTCCGGAAGCAGCTGAGCCGCGATGGCTGCCGGGAGCCGCAGTCTCCATGGAGACCTCCCGCGCCAGCCAATAGACACGCAAGGAGGGGAAACGTCACCACCGCGCCGGAAGCAGCTCCCGAGCAAGGCAGGCTGGGAGTAGGGTCAGATGGAGGCAGCCAATGAGGGTGGTGGGTGGTCGTGCGCGGTGACGCGAGGCCGGAAGCGCCTGGTGCAGACGGGGACGGCCATGGCGGAGTTCCGGGCGTTGGGGCTGTCGCCGTGGCTGGCGGAGCAGGCGCGGCAGGTGGGGCTGAGCCGGCCCACACCCGTGCAGGCCGCCTGCATCCCGCCCGTGCTGCAGGGTGAGCGCGCCCGCTCCCGCCTCCCGTGCCCGGTACCGCCGTTAACGGCCGCTGACGGTCCCCGTCCTTCTGCTTCCCTCGCAGGTCGCGACTGCCTGGGCTGCGCCAAGACGGGCAGCGGGAAGACTGCGGCCTTCGTGCTGCCAGTGCTGCAGGTGCTCTCCGAGGACCCCTACGGTATCTTCTGCTTGGTGCTGACGCCCACCAGGTACGGAGCGGCCCCGAGAGGGCCCGAACCGGGAGAGCCGGTTCCGGAAAGCCCTGCCGCGGCGGCCGGGCCCCGTTTCATCTCTCTCCTCCCCGGCAGGGAGCTGGCATACCAGATCGCTGAGCAGTTTCGTGTCTTGGGGAAGCCCCTTGGCCTGAAGGACTGCGTGGTGGTGGGCGGCCTGGGTGAGTACCGCTGCGCGGGGGTCGGAGCCTCCACCGTTCCCCTCCAGCCCTGGTACGGTTGGGCGGGGAAAGAGCAGAGCGCCCAGGGAGGCTCCCTTTCCATAGAGTTTGTTTTATGTGTGCTGAGGAGCTGTTATCCAGCCTCCAAGGCAGTGGAAGCTGGTGGGAATAAGGAGAGTGATGTTTTCCAGCTTTACAGACCAAATTATTTTAGGGCCCATGTTCGGTTGCCCGTAACTCGGCTCTGTGGTTCTTGGTGCAGACATGGTTGCGCAGGCACTGGAGCTCTCCCGTAAACCCCACGTTGTCATCGCTACGCCTGGCAGGCTGGCAGATCACCTCCGCAGTTCCAACACTTTCAGCCTTAAAAAGATAAAGTTCCTGGTAAGGCTATTTTCTAGAGTTTTTTTTAAATGCTGTTAAGGTTTCTGGCTGTGTAGGTATGCACGCAGGTTTATTTTCACTTGGTTTTGGCTGTGCCCAGGTTTTGGATGAAGCTGACCGGTTGTTGGAGCAGGGCTGTGCTGACTTCACCGCAGACCTGGAGGTGATTCTGGAGGCTCTTCCAGCACGCAGGCAAACGTTGCTGTTCAGCGCCACGCTAACCGATACGCTGAACGAGCTGAAGAGCCTGGCCACAAACAGACCGTTCTTCTGGGAGGCTGTGTCCGAGTAAGTCTTCATCCACTCTGCTGAGCAGATGAGAATGCCATCGCCTGTTATCTTGTCTTCTTACTGGCTTTCCCTTGTGTTCCATCTTCGCTTGCCAAACTGGTGTTTCTTGGTGCTTTGCCTTCCACTCCTGACAGGGTGCGGACAGTGGATGAATTGGACCAACGCTACCTGCTTGTGCCTGAAGCGATCAAGGACGCGTACCTTGTCCATTTAATTCAGACCTTCCATGACGAGCACAAAGACTGGGCTATTATTATCTTTACCAAAACCTGCAAGTGAGTGGCATTGCTTCTCGTGATTGCTCTTAATGTACGTGTGACTTTACGTTTCTAGTTGAGATTCCAAACTCCCACTTTATCGGGGGTTAGGCTGGGATGGTATTTGCTTCCTTAGTCTGTTCTGAAATTTGGTAGAGAAAAACCTTTTCCTTTGAGCAATCTTGGGGGTGAGCGGGTGTGGGGCGGGTGTCCCATTCTCTACCTCCATCAGAGCGCTTCAGTAACTAACGGCGTTGTGGTGATTGTAGTGCGAGGGCTTCCCAAGGAACCCCCACTCTGTCCTGATCCATCAGCTTTACGTTTCCCTGTTATATTTGGATTATTTTTTTTTTTCTCCTTCAAGGGACTGCCAGGTGTTGAACATGATGTTTAGGAAATACAGCTTCCCTTCTGTAGCTCTGCATTCCATGATGAAACAGGTGAGTGATGGACAGATCTGGGAGATGGATGCTTCAGCTGCATCCCCGAGCCAGACATCTGTCCAAATCCTACAGCTCCTGTGGATCACAACATCCCTCATACAGACTTTTCTCTTTACAGCGGCAACGATTTGCAGCTTTAGCAAAGTTCAAGTCCAGCATCTTTAAGATTCTCATTGCCACTGATGTTGCTGCCAGGTAAGGGACATGGTTAGGACAAGAGGAAGTGGCCTCAAGATGCGCCAGGGGAGGTTTAGGGTGGATATTAGGAAAAAATTCTTCACAGAAGGGGTTATCAACCATTGGAACAGGCTGCCCAGGGAAGTGGTGGAATCACCATCCCTGGAGAGATTTAAAAGACGGGTAGACGTGGTGCTGAGGAATGTGATTTAGTGGTGGTTTAGGCAGTGTTGGGTTAATGGTTGGACTCAATGATCTTAAAAGGACCTTCCAACCTAGATGATTCTATGATTCTAAGGGAAAAACATGGTTTCTGTTGCCGGAGGTTTTAAGCCTGCTTCTTAAGCACCAGAACCACTGTGGAGATTAGGCTGGGTTTAGCAAGAGGAGAGCTTTCAATTCACGCCCCCTTGGGTAGGACAGGGTTGTTCACTTCCATTGCAGAACACCTCTGAGCGGTGTTTGGAGCCGGCTCGTGTGTGATGGAGCTGTGCAGCAGAACAAGCCAGGGTCAGGTGTGTGTGCTGTAGCAGGGGAATGATTTCCATGACACTTAGCTCTGGGTCTAGAAGGGAGCGGTAGGCTGCAAGGCGACACTGCGTTTTTTGACTATTAGAGATTTGCATGAGGAGAGTTTGTCCTAGAACCGTCCTGAGCCAATAAAAACTATATTCATGAGAATATGGGGCTCTTGGGAGAAAGCAGAGGACAGGAACTTAAACTGCGTGTATTAAAACAGTATTTCTCAACTTCTGTTCTCATTTCTTGCGTTCCAGAGGTTTGGACATTCCTACAGTACAAGTTGTCATCAATCACAACACTCCTGGCCTGCCAAAAATCTACATTCACCGTGTTGGCCGGACAGCCCGTGCGGGTGAGCAGGGAAAAGTGCGTGCCATTTACTGGCTAAAACTGGGATCCCAGTGCCGGGGCTGAGCCCTGAATGGGTGCGAGGAGGCTTCACAGCAGCTGCAGCGCAGTCTTTTCAGTCAGTGCCAGATCTGCTCAGTGTCCTGCCTTAAGATTGCAACGATGGCTCACCCTGAGTTGTGTCTGATCTGCACCAATAGCTAACTGATTTTTCAGAGCAAGTAAAGACCCCTCTGAACACTCTGTCACCATAATGTGCTAGGCTGACTCCTGGGGATGGATGGAATTTGGCGTGGGTTAGGCTTCATCTCCCTCTGCTTGTCAAGATTCATATATCACTGTGTTTTCATCATCCAGGTCGGAAAGGAATAGCTATTACACTGGTGACGCAGTACGACATCCATCTCGTACATGCTATTGAGGAGGAAATCAGTAAGTAGAGCACCATTAATGCTGCTAAAATGTAGGATTCCCTATGCTGCTTTGTGTTTGTGGTCCTTACAGCACTGATTTCATCAGTGCAGAATGTATGATCCAGAATGTCAGCATAAAATGGTTTCTCTTCCCTGTGCGGGCTTGGAAAAGAGCAGGAGTGCTTGAATCTCCATCAGCTTTGATTCTGCTCTTGAGCGTGCCGGGCATGAACCTGTTTGTCTTCCTGCTATTTCTAGTGGAGGAGGTGGAGGAGAAACGGTGTGTTGAGCTCTCTCTGTAATGTTTTATTAAAGCAGACAGCTTCTTCCTTCCAACCTTGCTACTGTATATGCTGAGGTGGACAAAAACAACAGGTTGTTTTGCCATAGGTTCAGACTTCATCTTTTTTTAGGAAGTAGACCTGAAGCAGACCGAATTAACGCGACGTCTTGCGCTATGGGGAATCGTAGGCAGAGGGAAGGATTTAATCCTTTGTTGTAGGCCTGAAGAAGTCAGAGTGTTCGTAGCATATGACAACAATTCCACTGATAATCAGTAGAACTATATTGGGTTTTTCACTAGTTGAGAATCTGCCGCTGTATTTTGTAACCAACCATGGGCTGTGAATGTCTCGCCCTGATCTAGAACTGAAGCTGCAGGAGTTCTCTGTGGAGGAGCAGTCTGTGCTTGACATCCTCACCCAAGTGAACGTCACCAGGAGGCAGTGTGAAATAGTAAGTGTGCAAACGTGGAGCCGCTTTGCTCAGAGAACTGGAGATCTCGGGCAGCTGGGTGTAACCAGGAGATTCGTTGCAGTCTAGTGTGCATCTCTGGGTACACAGCATTGCTCTTGAGCACATAAATAAGATTTTTTTGTTCCTTTTTCTAGTGGAAGCACTCAAATGTGTGTGTGTCGAGGGTTGTTTTAGTTATCTTCCCTGGGTTTGCTCTATTATTGCACATTTTTGCAGCATTTTTATGCTGCTGAGTGTTGAGGCTGGTACTTCAGGGGGAAGGTCTGCAGGCTGTCGACTGTGTGCATGCTGGTGAGGTTCTGCTGACCCTTTAGGGCTGCACTGCTTTTCTCCATGTCAGGCTTGGTGTGCGGTTACTGATTGCCTTGCTGTATTTTTGCTTTGACAGGAACTGGAGGGAATGGATTTCGATGAGAAGAAAGAAATAAATAAGCGGAAACAAATGATCCTTGAAGGGAAGGTGAGAGTTGCTGCTATATAAACTATTCTGATCAGTAGCTGGTATAACGCCATCGATGTGGAAAAGAAATGACAGTTCCTCCCTCGCTGCTGTGGTGTGTCCGCCTCATTCCCCTTCGGGGTAGGGAAATTTTATCTTACAGGGTGACTGATATTAAAAAGTGCATTGGAGTAGTGTCTGACTTGTGCAGCTTACTCAGTTGCGGGCTAGAAAGCAGCGTGGGCATCTAGGAAAGGTGAAGGGGCTGGCACTGTCCCTAGGCATGTCACTAGTGTCCTGGCATTTGCCATTGCAGGATCCAGATCTGGAGGCAAAAAGGAAGGCAGAGCTGGCCAAGATCAAGAAGAAAAACAAGCAATGCCGTGAGAAGATCCAGCAGACACTGCAGAAGAAAAAGCAACTGCAGCTGAAGAGGAAACTGCAGAAAAAGATGGAGCGGCGGAACAAACTGCGTGCTACGGAAGAGAAATAACATCCTTTGGTCTGACTTGCTTGGCTCGGACTGCCCTGACATTGCTGCTGCTTTGGGAGTGCTGGGATCTAACACGTTTTAACGTGGATACTTCTGACCTGAAATCAGTGTTGGAGAGTATGGGGAAGATGGGTGAGGGGAGAAGGGACACTGATAAACAGTCTCTGCTATTTTTCCTTCTTGCACAGTGCTGCTGGCTTGGGCCCTTCCTGGCAGGCTGGATCAGTCTCCTGGAAGAATTTCTTTCAAGAGTGTTTTTCCTTCCTCCAGCAAAGGAGAGGCCAGACCTGAATTCTTGGTGACATGAAGGGAAATAAAGATCCTTTCTTTCTTCCCCCTTCATTCAGTCATTGCTCTTTCCCTTTCAAGGGCTGGTGCTTGCCACTCACGCTTTTTTATATCAACAGATTCTCCCCTGAGCCAGAGTCTAAAAATACTGTGACAAAATGAGCTCAGCCCTTATCTGTGCCATAGCCCAGAGTTCTCTGAGCGGAAAATTCCTGGAACACGTGGGGAGGTTGTATTGTGTGGCTGGTCCTGGGGTCTTCTTGGGATAATTCTGCTTTATCCATTTAAGTGACACTCCTGCCTGGGATTGTCTGCCTTGGCTCAGGCTTCAGCCCTGGGCTGCTATCCATAGGGATAGCAGAGTCATGGTTTGGAGACCAGAGCTACTGGAAACTGTTTTTCTGGATGATCAGTCAGTTCAAAGACCGTGTCTGGCACAGAAAGAACCCCAGGAGTAGGATTGCCTTGTTTCTTGTACCATCCAAGAGTAACCAGAGCGGTTTATATTTGGGTCTGCTCTGTAGGTTTCTGGGCCTCCCTGTGTGGATTTGCATCATGTATGTTTGGAACAGGAGGTTGGTTAGGCTGGAGGGGGCTGAGCTCTTCTAAGAAACAGTTGAGTTTCCCTGTGGAGACAGAACTTAAAATCCCAGAGGAGCTCAGGCCAGAGTTTGGCCAGCTCTGTTCTCATGTCGGGTTTGATCCTCAGTGCCTTCTCATGGTCAGAGCTTTCTATGACTCAAGACTGAAGATCTGTTATTTCTGTCCTCTGGCTTACAAAAATAGTTTCTATGGCCAGTGCCCAAATAAATATTTATTGCAACAAGTGACTGGATTTTTGACCTTCTCCAACACTTGGGGGAGTTGTGGGATCTCGGGGGCGGGGAGCAGCGCTTGTGTGGGCAAACAGCTTGGAGATAAAATCAGTTTTATTTCAACAGATGAGTTGGATAAGGATCGAGCTGCTTGTGGGTGTTACGTCTGTCAGTCCCAGCTCCGTTCCTGGGAGCACGCAGTCCCTGTGGTGCCTTTGCCTGACGCGAGCGCGGTCTGTGCGCAGTGAGGTCCTGTGGAGGACAGCTGGTGTTGCCACCCACAGCAGAGCCTCCTGGTGCCTCCAGACCACGGAGGGCAGCGCTGACATGGGCTTGGGAGATGCGGGTCCATCTGCTGCCTGGTGGCAGGCAAGATGGGTGTGGTACCGTCTGGTGTCTCGGAGATGCCTGCATGTGTTCCTCCTCGCTTTGTCCTCTTGGGTGCCCTCCAGGAAGGAAGAAGCACTGGCTACCCTGCCTCGTAGCACAGTTCGCTGTCACTGGCGGCAGCTGCTGCAGCAGCAGCAAATAGGTTTGTATCAGACCGACGCTTTCTGAATACTAAATGCTTCTACAGCCTTGTGCATGCTAATTTGTGGAGCAAGCCTGTTAGCTGTAGATTAAAAAGACATCCTCTCTGGGACAGGCTGCTCCTGCCTTCCCAGGGAGGGTGATGATGCCGCCTTTGAGTGTCAGTTGTTCCCCACCCTCTCGCAGACACTTCTTAACCTGCTGTCTGAAGTGTCTTTGCTTCAGTCTGGTGGGGGTTTCTCTGTTTGTCTCCTTCCACGTGTGACATGCGGGGATTGATCAAGGCTCCTGTCTTGAAGCTTTATTCAAAATTCCTTTTAATACATCCCTTGTCTTTCTTGAGCAGCCTTCTCTGTGAGGGTAGGACACGTGCTGGAAATGAGAGCTCTCTGTAGTGCTGACTAGATGGTCTTGCTTCAGTCTTGGGGAGTGGTTGAGGAGAAAAAGAGGTTGCTGTGCTAGCTGGGATGTAGAAAGATGCCTCAAATTCCCAGATTAGGAATTTACATCTTCCCCTGGGCAAAAGGACATTGGGTGACATCTCTGTACATGCTGTCAGTGCTGCCCCCCCCCAAGTAGGATATTCCATTCTGGGGTTTCTAAGCATTGTCATAAACCTCTGGGATGCCCTAGGGATATAAGGACTTCCTCCTCGTCACAGCCTAGATTGCATCTTGGCTGTAAAACTACGCTCTGCCCACCGGTCCCCCAAGCAGGCACTTGCTCGCTTCCCTGTCCGTGCTGTGCAAGAACTGGCCCGAGCATGACTGCCTTTTTATGCCCCGTCGTGCCTGAGCACGCCATCGCCTCTCGCCGGATGCCTTCCACTCGCTCTGCTCTCTGCCCAAGCTCCCGGCTCCGGGGGGTTCCCCTGGCTGGGTTGCCATGGAAACTCTTCTCAATTCAGCATCTCTGATTGCTGTCTCTTCTCTCCCCTGGACCCTGTGTGACTGCTGAACGCCACGCTGGCACGGGGGCTGTGCGCGAGGGGACGGTCCTGCACCTGTGCCAGCCCTCCTCATCCTCCTGCCTCCTCTCGGTGTGAAACCATCACCTGGCCCCGCTGCTCCGAGGGGATCCGCAAAGCACACGCTCCTCTGCCTCCCCCGTCGCAGGGCAATTCTGGCTGCCTTTCACGCCGACGGGTCTGTAGGCACGTGCCAAGACCGGCTGCTTTGTGCGCATTTAAGGAAATATTTCTTCCTGGAGCATTTTCCCTTATTTCTGCCCCTCAAAGGGAGGAACGGACATCTGAGGAGGGCTTCCCAGAAGTTTTGCAGGGAGAAGGGAGAGGCTGGGACCCTCCTAGGTGAGATATACAGTATTTGATAAATCAGCCCCACTGGCGGTTGTGCTGAGCAAGGAAACGTGGAAGTGGGGGTGAGTTTGCTAACAGGGCAGTCACCTTCAGGAGCTGCCATCCCCTTCGCCTGTGGATGCCGTACCAGGCAGGAAAGCTCTGGATCTCCACAGTGAAGAAAAGGCAGCTGCAGTGGACTAGTCTGGGGTAACCTTTGGGCCAGGCTTCTGATTTCTCTCTGCTGAGACAGCACGGCTGCATCGGAGCCCCTGTCTCAGCTTTGCTGCAGGTGCTCCCAGTGCTTGGTGCACACACACCATCTCTGCCTGCGTTTAACACAGCTGTACCCCCACGGGGGTTCTTTGTGCTGTCCGAAATCTCCCTGGACCAGCCTGCACAGTGTCAGCTGCGGCTTTACCTTTGGATGCTCTTTGCAAACACAAACTCAGCTGTTTTGAAAGCCTTAAAAAGCTGCTTAACAAGCTTTTCTACCAGGAACGGCCTTTTCCTTTCCAAGCCCATCTCCTGGGGCAGCTTGCATGCAGCCCTTGGCGGGGGGGGGGAGCCCACTGCCAGGTTACCCGATAGATGGCCGTTCGTGTGCTCTGGACACCCTCACTGCTGGCTCTGGTCCTCGGTCAGAGGGAAATACAGCACAGCGCTTCTCCGTTGGGCAACTGGATGTTAAAAATTCAGCTTGAGAATGCACGGCGGCAGTGGGGGGGACAGGGCTGCCCGTCCCCAAGCCTGGCCAATGCAGCAGTTGGGTCCCAGCTGGGTGCTGCTGCTGGCGGGATCCTCCCGGGTCAGCGTTTCGAGCCTCAGCACTTTCCCTCTACTCGCAGGGCAGGACTGATCCCGAGTCCATCCGTTGTAGCTTTGCTGCCTTCTCTGTTCCAGGGCTCTCCTCCCAGCTCCTTGCAGTTTCTTTGTTGAACCTTCACCTTCCCCGTCATGCCTTAAAGCTCTTCCCTGCCAGTTTTTGCTGATTCAACACCTCATCCGTGGCACACCCTCATTCAGGGCTTGACTGCAGCTGCCCGGACATGTGTCCTTGCTCTGGGTATGACATGCTCGACACTCTTAACTCCCCCAGTTCCTCCCTGCCAGCGTCATAACTCCAAAAATGGGACAGCGGAAAGGAATACCTGTTTTTTTTTTTTTCCTTCCATGCTAAGAAAACGTCCCTGCTGGCTCTGTTTGATTCACGCCTGTCTCTCACTCCCTGCAGCAGCTCCGTCTCCTGGGAACACGTCCCTGCACGACTCGCTTTGGATTCCCGTCACCTCCGGGAGGGAGAGCAGTTGTCAAGGGGGAGAAGACTGCTCCGTCCTTGTGAAGAGAAGCTGTGAGCACAGCACTAGCCTGTTGCAGTGGCTCATCCCCATCCCTTCATCTCTGCTCAGTGCTTCCCAGTGTCATTCTTGAATTCCCAAGCCCAAACATCACAAGCTGTGCTGCTCCCATGTTGAGACCGCAGGAGAGGTGGCACTCCTGCCACCAGTCTCCAGGCTCAGCCACTGTTTTCATCTACCCATAACAAGGTCTGGACATTAATATCTCCAGCCAGTAAGGCTAGAGTGAAATGTCTTCTGTCTGTCGCCTGCCAGGACCTGAAACCGTTAGCCCAGCATCGATGAAAACAGACGGCAGAGATGCTGTACAGCATCCTCTCTCGCTTGTTGTTCTACCAGCCCTTGGGAAAAACAAGCTAGCAACAGGGTGAGGAGCTAGTGCCGAGGCAGAGAGGCTGCACTGTTCTCTTCAGAGCACACAGTGTCACACGCGTGCAGACTGCAGGATGGGGTACGTGAGAAGGGATGACAATTCACATTTGCGGCAGCCTGCGTGAGTCCCAGTGACGTATAAAGGGGACACATGCGGACTGCAGAGCCCTTCCCTGCACGCCGCAGCGACGGAGGTGATACCAACCCCCTGCCCCTTTCCGCCTGGCAACGTCCTACAGACGCAGGTGACAGCCGCATCCGAGGGAACTGAATTTGGTACCTTCGGTTCTCACTTCCCAGGCTTGTGCTCGGCAGAGCCCAGGGAGCCGAGTGGCTGCAAACGGTGCTTCAGCTCCAATCTGACCACAACGTGCAAGCGTTGCTCCTTCGGATTACCTGTTGCTGGAGCTGCCACGTCTCCTGTGTCTGAGGTGTTGCTCACTCTTACCACAAGTGTCTCATTTCCAGCGTTACTCCAGCTGCTGCTTTTTTGGTCGGGTGGAGGGAAGCTGAGGGAGGAGGCAGGACCTTGTGCAGAGATGATTAGTGCTGTAGCTCATGTTCTTTTCCCTTGGAGCAGAAACTGCCTTTACACATCACAATCTAATAACGATAATAATTACAAATGATTCTGGGAAAGGGGACTGTGAACCTCGCTGGATTTGGGGGCTTTATTATGTGTTTGTAGACATTTTGCAAAACACACATTTCATCGCCCTCTCTGGTGCACACAGAAATTGTCTTCCAGCGTGTGCATGTGGGGGGGGTGTTACGCTCTCGGAGTACGCTTTGCCTGTGCTGTCAAGTGTAAACAGACCATTTCTGAACTAAAAATAACCTATCCTCTGAGTAACAGAGCAGCTGATCTCTGCAGCCCAGATGCAGCAGCTCAAAAGGGTTAGGTCACCTATTTTTCATTAATGGTGCCATTTAATTACAAATTACCTTAAGTGCAATCCTTTGGAGATTTAAAACAGAGAGCCTCCTTGCTTTCCTTCCACCAAGAACTTGCTTCAGTGTGTTCTCACAAAAATACAGATATCGACGACAATCTGTTAAGTAACTTTGATGTGACGCTGCCTAACACCACAACACGCCTTACCGGGGTCTCCGCAGTGGCTTTTTGCGGAGTAAGACTTTTACCTCTCATTTAAAATCACTCAGCCGACCTAAGGTATTAACCAGCCTGGCCTGCGCTAACCTTTCCTTCTCTTGGCTCTCCAGGCACCTCGTAGATGCTAGTAATTTAAGTCCAACAGTCCTTCAGGGAGGGTAATTATCTGCTCTGTGGAGGAGGAATCCAAGCCTGGAGAGGCGAGGGAGTTTGCAGAGCGAGCCAGTGGCAGAGCTGCTGGTGTTCCACCGCTCTGCCAGGCCAGCTCTGCTCCTGGACCACATTTGCATTCCTTTTCAGCCTGGAAGGCCCGTATTGGCATCTGTCAGATGGAGTTTGCGTTAGACACATCCTTTTTCCGAGGCTCTGTGACTGGCGCGTCCTGTAACAGCAAAGCTTCGTTTCCTCCTGCTGAGCCGGTCAGAAGGACCTCATCTTGGGTGTGGATGCAGAGCAGAGAATCGCACCTTGCTGCTGTTCATCACGACCTCGTGCAAAGAGGGGAAGGTTGCAAGATTTATTTTGTTCACCCTGATCTCACACGTGAGCCAATTTCCCCGTGTTCCCTTTATTAATGTTCTGTCTAGGTTTGCTATGAATAATTAAGATCCTAATTTGCCAGAAGAATTAGGTCTCTCAAGGTACCTGCAATCAGTAGCATTTCTCCTTCGGCAAGGAAGCCGCTGTTATTTAGTTGCTGACAGTAATTGTTATCGGGAGACAGAAGCAAACATCAAACTGCAGCCTTGCTGTTCAGCGCTGCCTTTCGTAACACAAGATCTTCTTTGGAAGCAAGAGAAGCATAAACGGGGAAGGGGTGAGGGTCGGAAAGTGCATGGTGGGGATGTGGTAGAGTGCTGCTCTTCGGAAACACAATTGAAAGTCCTTTTTAAATGCTCACTAGAGTGGGACAGATGGAATTAGTGCTTTGCTGCTATACCATCTACAGCAGGGTTGTCTCATTGCTAACCGCAGATTTAGGGCATCTGTGGAAATAGCCGGTGATGAATGGGTTTTCATTAGTTTAGAAGAAGGGAAGACTGCAACGGAAAGTGCCTCCCAGAACCAATCCATCACACTGCCCTGCAATGCCTCAATAAAAGACTTTTAACAAACGCTGAGCACAGGACAGATCTCATCAAAAAGCCACTATTCAGATTATTCTGGCAAGGAAGAGAATTGCAACTAGCACCCGTGGAGAAAAGCGTAAAGGAAAACGGCCTCTGTTCCTGGTCCCTGACAATGGAAGAGCAAAGGAGCACAGCCAGGACTGTGACTAGCTGACAGAACCGTGCACAGCAAACGCATGCGAAGTACCGCTGGCCTCAAGGTACACCGTGTGCGGGGACACAGCATCTAGCATCCTGCCAGGGACAGGGCAGCTCCAATGGCAAAGTTTCCAGAGGCCGACAGCACCGTTTGTTTGCAATGAACACGCTGCTGAGAAACTGTAGCGAGTGAACTACCTTTGTTCCTACTGCAGAAGTGTTGATTTCACAAGAGGAATTTGCACTTAGCGATATGCCCGGGTGCAATACTTGCCCCAGTAGACAGAATCATGACTTCCAGGGGGTTACACCCCCTCACGGTATCATATCTTGGGCTGCAGAGTCAAGGGGAGGCATTAGTTCAGGATCCCTCCATGACCAGCGCAGAGCACCCCTGTCTTGGTGGTACCCAGATACCCCATCCACAGTTTGAGCTCAGCAGCACTCAATGCTGATTTTACACACCATAACAATGTGGGGCATCATAGCATTGTGGATTTTTTCCCATGGCATTTTTTTAAACAGAGTCTGGCCCAGCTGACTCTCAGCCTGACATGAAGAGGTTGAACACTATGAAACAAGGAGAGCTTCCTGCAGGATGGCAGTGGAAGATTAGCTGCAGATTCCTCACATTTGTGACTTGTTGCACTACTTGTAGACCTTCTTGCTCTCAACCTAGACTGTCAACGGGTCGGTTGTCTTTGCTCTAGGTCTGGGTGGAGTTCTCCAGTGATACTAGGTTGTGCTTTGAGGATATAAAATGCATAAGGGACAAGACGAAGCTTAAATAGCATAAGAGCTGGGTGTCACACTATACTGCTGCCTGAGCCAGGTCAGAGCAGGTCCTGGGGAGAGTGGCAGGCAGCCCGGCGCTCCATGAAGCTGTCCGAGCCGCTCTCTCAGCTGAGCACCACGTTGCAGTTTGCATCTGCCTCTCCCCGACTCGGAGGGAGTCCTGCTGGGATGTGCAGCAGCTTGACTCAGGTCCTCCCTCTCAATTCTTGGGAACGGGTCTGAGCGTGGCCTTCCTCAGGAGAGATGACTCACCCAGGCGTGGCACACACGGGTCTGCTCAGCCCCCATCAATGAGGAATACAACATCGACACTGAGCTATGAAATGGTCACTGCCAGAACCCAGCTCCACCTTGTGGGTCGCAGCCACCGAAGAGAAGTGTGAGAGGGTACTAGTAGAGAATGTAAGAAACTTCAGCTCAACTTTTTCTCCCATGCTCCCACATCCCACCCTCCTCCCTCCATATTACAGGGATGGAGATGCAAACCAAACACACCTTTCTTGGAGCTGATCTCTATTTCAAAAGAAGGCTGCTCCTGTAGGAATAAAATACGAACACTGGCATGGGGTGGTAAACAAGTGCCTAGAAATTTTTGCCACCCAGTTACTTCCTTCCCTTCTTAAATACCCTGTAACAAATATTACTACAGTAGCTCCAGCCCCATACAGTTGTGAGAACACTTCATGCAAAAAAAAAAACAAACCAAAAACGAATGGGGGAAAAAAAAAAAAAGAACCCCCCACCCCCAAAACAGAAAAGCCATTCCCTGGCTATGCAGGTCTGGAAATCCCAATGTTTCCTCATCACCCCTGGGAGAGGGAAGGGCTTTGCCTAGACACAATCCAGTACAGAGTCACCAGCAGTTCTCCACTCCAGCAGATTCCCAAGGTGCCAGACCTAATCCTGCCCTGACTTGCAGGCAGCGCGTGGAAGCTGTGGGTTCCTCTCGTGGTCACCAGGCAAGTGAAAGGAGAGGCAGACCCTGAGGAGCCACACTGCCTTTACACAGGTCCGCCGAGGTTTGGCCGGGTGCGGAGAGGGCAGTCCTCGGCACCCAGCGCTTGCTAAGTACCGGAGTTTCTGCAGACCTGTGAAACATTCCCAGGATTACTGCTGTCTTTGCCTAATTTATAGCGGCAAAGAGGGCAAAAAACCAACAACAAAATCCAAATCCATCAACACTCCTGTAAGGTTACTAACTACTTCTACACAGACACTGCTTTGTCATTCAGCACAAGGCTAAGCATGCTCCTAGGTAACTACGGGGGCACAGCGGACGCTGTCGGGGGGGGACACAACTTTCCAGGTTTCTGTGGTGCCTCCCTCAGGCCTTGCTCAATTTCTATTACTAGACAACATCTACAATAACTCACAAACTTCCCACAGGCCCCGCAGGGCACCGGTCCCAGCATGCTCCGAACGCCTCCTGTTCTCGTTTAATCTGGCCAAGCATGGCAAGCTGGGACCCGTACCCTTCACAAGGAATACTGCTCGGCTGACACAGAGCAGGACACCTCTGTGGACTGTTTCCCAATAAAAAAGAAGAAATAAAAAAAAGAAACCAAGAGCAACTGCTACTTGCTCCATTTAATTTCAATTAACTGCAGCCCTTAGAGGCCGGGAGAGACGCCAATCTAGCAGTTTGTTGGCCACCCCCTTGGGGATGTCCCATTTCTCAAATGCCCCTTTCCCAACTGAGCCTCTGCTCTTCTCAGCCTAAAGTTTTAACAAGTCATTAAATCCCACTGTGTTAAACTAATAAGAGCTTTAAAACCTGCAGTTCTTTTTCCTCTGGAGGATGTGGCTGAACAGTGGAAAGGACACACGGACAGGCAGGCACCCTTCCCTGCAGTGGGGACTCTGCTACCTCTGGAAGCTCCTGACAGTGACCAGTGTTACTGGATCCTGTTAGAAAGACACGATGTAGTTAGGGCTGGGGAAGAGGAAAGGGAACAACTGCTGTCCTCGGTGTGCTAGAACTTCTCCCTCTCTAGGTGGGTAAACAGGCAGCTTATTTGCAAAAGGCAAGTGGTTTCCTAAAAAACTACTGAAAAAACACAAAGGCTGCTCAGCCCCTTCCCCTAGAAAACCGTAAAAATGTTGGAGACACAGTGTGGCAGCAGGGAGGCCGGGAAGGCAGCACGGGGACAGCTGCTGTCTCTGGACCATGCCACAGCCACGGCAGGGCCCAGAGAGGTCCGGCTGTGACTTGTAGATGCTCCGTGTAGAGGACTCAGGAGCTCAGTTGCTCTCTGCCCTCTGTCTGGGTGTTCAGTGGGCCGTAAGTGGCTGCGGCTGGTCTCCATACTGTCCAGGCAGCTGCTGGTATGTTGGCGTATCCTGCCCAAACAGACATCGAGGCTGTTCTGTGACTGTAATTGCTGTCAGTGACCAGTCCCAGCTCAGGCTCCCCTCCTCCGGAGGTGTCTCCTCTGAGCGTGCTGCTGCTCAGTTGCTCTCTACCAGCTTGGCTAGTCCTTGCCGGATCTCACTGAGCTCAAATATCTTCACATCCATTATCTCTGCCACCTTGGTGACCTCATTCTGGATCTTCTCCCTCTCAGCCAGGGTCTCCGCCAGCGTCTGCTCGGCCAGGTGAAGGCGCCGCTCCAGCTCCGCATTGCGTGCCTCCAGCTCCTGCCGAAGGACACAAGTGCAGTGAGGTGGCTGCCCCAGCACTGATACACGTTGCTTACAGACCACCACCCTTATCTCCACAAAACAGCCCTGCTAGCACCCCAGCGCCAGGCTCCCCACACCCTGCCAGCCCAGAAATCCATCAGTTCTTTCACCGAGGGACCTCCCTATCTCGAGCCACAGCACCCAGCACGCACACGCATGGGAGCACATGTTCCCCAAACCCAGGTACCTGCCCACAGTTTGCAAAGGAGCTCTCAATGCAGATCTCCTCACATGCCTATCATCTCCAGGTCTGATGGCATTTGATGTTTGGAGATATTATTTTGCCATGGAAGCCAGTGCCTGTGTACAGGGGTACGCCCTGCAGCAGATCCCCTCGTTCAGTAGCTCAGAGGTAAACACAGGCAGGCAGAGCCCCCAGAGACTGCACGACAGCTCGTGCTTCCATCTGTGTCCTTGCCCTGAGGTGCAGAGCAGCTTGCATCCCTCCTGCCAGCCAGAGTCAGAGCCCTGCTCCCCAGCCACCCAGCAAACTAAGCAGGACCTCCGAGAGATGGAGGGTCACAGGACATCACGGGTCCTGCTCCAGTCCCGTGTCAGGGGCTACTGCAAGCACTAGAGGAGAGTACACGAATGCTGGGTTTGCTACTGTCTGCTGCTTGTGCCCCGTGTCACATCTCAGAGAGATACAGGGAGGGTGGAGGAAGGCAGACATAGACAAGGACCTAGGACCTGGTCCCATCATCCACAGGCAGGGAGAGGCATGGCAGCTCTGCGGAATTCACTCTTTGGCTCAGAGAAATGGGGACGGATCCCTCTACTCTGAGTGCAGAGGTGTCCCAGATCTGCCATCCTTACCTGCAGCTTCTGCAGTGTCTCCTCACGCTCGCCCTCTGTTTCCCATCGACTACATTTCTGGCTCTTTAGCATCTGAATCTCCTAAAACACAAGGAGGAAGGGCATCATTTCAGATCCACCCCTGTCCCAGTGGGGCCAGCTCCCACCACATACCCCAACGAAGGCCCCTTCCCTTACCACAAGGATAACATAACCACACTCGGCTCCAAACGTTCATACCTCCCTTTCTAACCTTCTACTTCTGCTGTACGTAATGCCTCCCTCTGAGCTGTTAGTCCCTAACCATGATCACCAGCTGAGTGCCAGCAAGGTTCAGTGGTCTCTGCACCCTGCTGCATCCTTGCTGAAGATCAGATCCCAGGCTCTTGGGGCCAGGGTCTCCGCTCAGCTGTTGGGTGAAAGCCTCTGCACACCTTTGCTCCAGCATTTTTCCTCTAGCCTGAGTAGGCCTGGGGAGGGTGGAAGAGATCTCTCTCACTAAGAATCAGGAATCCCAAAACACCTCCCCTCCCCAATCCCTGCTTTGTGGCTCCCACCCTAAGGCTCCGTCCACCCACCCTGCTGAATCACGGCCACCAGAGAGCCTGCAGACGTGCAAATTGGAGAGATTCTCTCCACATCTCCCCTCCTTCACAGCCTGTGTAATTAAAAATCTCTGCTTTAAATCATTCATTTAAATGCAGTGAAAGCGAGAAGCAATTCCAACACGGGAGGCTAACTGAGGCTGCAGATGGCTGAGAGGGGACGGGGTAAGACACAGCCCTGCCGTTTGCGCAGTGCCTGAGATTCTCCACTCAAGGCTATGTGCACGGGAAACTCCCAGCACTTTACTCTCACTCAGCTTTGCTTCTCTGGGGCGGGAAGCCACCGAGGGGGTTGTGCTGGCTTATAGAGGCAGCACGTGCAACGGCAACAGTCTGATCTCATAGAAGCTACAATGACAGACAGGGTGTTGACAGGTGGTTGACAACAGGTGGTTGACAGGCCACCCAGCTTCAGGCTTTGCTCTGCTTTGCGGGGTATTACCTCGTCTTTAGCCTTGATCAATAGTTCCAGCTCCTCCAGGGTTTGGCTCAGCTCTTCCTTGTTGTTCTCACTGGAGGAATCATGAGCCCCCTGTGACTCCAGTTCTGCTACCTACACGGGAGCAAGCACAGGGAAGGCGCGCTCAGAGATACAGAAATGTCCTGACACCTTATCTCCTGCAGTCATTCTTTATCATGTTTTGGCTTCCTTGCAACCCCAACCAGGCTCACAACAGGATAGCAGCTCCCAGCCTGGGGCTGTTAGGAAAAAATTCTCTCCTTCTGCTCTGCCTAGATCACATACAGAAACACACTGCGGTGAAACTCGGTCTGGAGACTCTGTCTCTGTTTTCTCCTGAAGTTTTGCACTTCCAGCGAAGCTCAGCTGGCTGACATCATGCACAGGAGCCTACAACCCAAAGTGATGGATAGATCCAGCCGCCTTCATACCCCTGGGCAGAGATCGCTGAGAGCAAGGGAGTCACTGCAGCTCAACCACAGCAGAGCTGGGAGGAAGGGTCTGCCCAAGTATACTCCCTCTTCCTGAAAAATTCAGCCCAGCGGCTTACATTATTCATGAAGAGGATTCATTTTTAAAGGCTCATCAGAAGGCCTGCAGCAGCTATTGCCGGGGTCCGAGCTCTCACAGGGCCTGCCCTGAGCTCCACAAGCACCGCTCCAGTGATGAGTACCCTCACACAGGCAGGGCTCAGACCCCGGTGTGACACCGTCCCACGAGCACGGGCAGCAGGGCAGCACTGGCTGGACTGGGACACTGCCAGCGTTCATGTAAACAGTGGTTGTGAGCTGTCAGGTTCATGGGGTCCGGCCAGAATCAACCAGCTCTGGTCCCAAAACACTCCGGTTTAAGGACAATAATCTGGATGTTTTGTTGAGTTACAGTTTCTTCTGTGATTCTGCAAAGTCCCCAGCGGTGGCCCTTCGCCCAAGGCTCACAAAACCCTCACTCCAAGCTCCTGGCTGTGACAACAGCCACCAAACAGCCAAGAAGGCACAGAGCAATGGCAGGGAAACAGCAGCCCGATCCAGCCAGCCCCAAAACCAGACGTACACACACGCACAACCAAGATCTCTGCTATACCTAGGGCAGGCTCCTGCTGCAGGGGAGAAAATTTGTTCCGTGCAGCTCTTTTACTGTCTGACTTCAGCACGGACAATTAGCAATGGGCACAGCGAATCCTGGGGGATAGCTGTTCTCTGCACAGACTGGCCACACAACAGCCGTCGAGTGAAAACAGCTGTTAATTGCTATAAATCCCTGCTGTCTTTTGAATGAGCCATCTTAAAGTGAAATGGCTTTATGCCTTCTTCTCCAGGGCTCCAGAGTCCTTTCCTAGCCAAATCCGAACTGTCCTAAAACCCTTTCCCCAAGCACTCTGCAGTTCTTCCCTCCCAACAAACCCAGCCGTGTGACTGTCACTCCTCTGCCCCGATGCGCACAGGCCTCCTCGGTTGATCTGTGACCTCTCTGACATTACATAGGTCAAAAGATCCTATTATCCCAACCGAACAAGGGCTTGTTTGTACTGCGCTGCCCGGGTTTCATGATGTTGCAGCTTGGATTCCAGCTAATTATAGCAAATAGAGCAATCCTCATCCTTCCTGCCAGCAGCCAGAAGATTGCCCTGATGTCTAGCTCGGGGGGGGGGCACGGCCCTTACTCAGTATTGCTGGCAGCTGGGAACTACCCCAGAAAACATGAAGGGAAGCTGGTATTCTTTCACTTTGTGCTCTGGTTTCCTCCCTGTATCCACAGAGGCTCAGCACACCCCCAACTTGCTCTGCAGAAAGCAGGAGCTCTTGTGAGTGCTCCCTAGTTACGTGGCCTTATTCCTTGACATGTTTTCCTTGCCAGGCTCATGCAGCATCCTGGATTTCCATCCCATCTCCTGCTGACACCCATGGAAACTGATGGGAGAATGGGGTCAAGGGCACCATCTGCTCTGGGACGGGGCTTCCTCTGACCTGCTCTGCAAGGGCCCTCCTGTGCTCACCCGCTGCCGCAGTGTTTCCGTCTCCTCCTGATAAGCAGCCAGCTGCTTCTTCCACTGGTCCACGTTGGCGTTGGCTTCATGGAGAGCAGCCACGAGCTTGTTGTTGTTGTCCTGGAGGCTGAAGAATTCAGCCTCCCATTGGACCTCACTCACCGAACTGTGTGAGAGAACAGGGGAAGTGTTCAGCAGAGCATATGAGAGTCTCAGCATGAAGTTTTCTTCTCCGAGCGCTAACATTTACTGAAACAATGCTCTTGGAAGTGCTGGGCAGCTCCCTACTCCTCCACAGTTTTCTATTTAGTTTTCACATTGCTTCCCAAATTTAAGTGTTTCCTCTAGCCCCAAATCTGCATCTCTTTCCTTTATGCCTGGGCAATATTTGACTTTGAGGCCATGTGTGCTTGCTTGAAACTGCAGAAACTGTAAGATTAGTGAGGTGTGTGTGTGAGGGGGGGAGATACAGCTACTATAAAGGAGATTTGCAATGTGGGACTGTGAATCCATTTTAAAAATCATTGTTAGATCCCAGTTTGCTTTGAAGAAAACCCTACCAGCCCAGACCCAGGAGAAGGTAGCAAAGGACACTTGCTTTTGATTTAAAAATACTCTAAGTGTTCAGCTGGGAGCTCAACGGGAGCCACAGGGCAGAATCCAGCCCAGAGTCTTTGAACAGACAAAGACCGGAAGCAGCAGGGACTTTGCCGGAATCATCAGGGGAATTAACACAAATGCAGCCCTGGGCCAGCTGGAAAAGTGTGAACATCTTCTGGTATCACAAACTACTGATCTGTAGATAACTGGCATCAACTCATCCCCGCTGCAGGCACAAAGCGTGCTCCCTCCCACGCCGCCCGAACAGCAGATTTCACCTCCGAGCTGGAATATCTTTCTATTGGGAAGAGGGGAAATTGGTACGGTGGAGGGTTTGAGCGGCAGCGGACATGGGGCATTATTCAGCTACCTAAAGAAGCAGTGTTGGGTCAAAAGCATTTGGGACGACAGGGACATGCACCAAATCCTGTCAGAATAGAGAGTTGAGGAGTCAGGAGCAGAGAGCACTTGTGGCAGCCTCACCCTTCTGAAAGCATCTTCTTCAGCCGCTCCTTCTCTGTTGTTATCTCAACATCGGCGCTTTGGCTCCGGAATAGTTTATCTTCTCCTGGCCCATTGGAACTGATGATGGGGCTAGGGAGTACCTGGGGGATGAGGAAGAGGTGGTTATCACACAGCAGTGAAGACAGGCCACGTGGCCACGAGGTCTCCGCAAACTCATTCACAGCCTGAGTTCACAGTTCTCAGTCCCTGCACAGTGAGAAACACTGGCTTTCAGTCCTAACTCTTAGGCAGTGCTGCGCTTGTCTACACGGCAAAGATCCTCATGTATGGCTCAGCAGCACCAGTCATGGCACAGCGACGATTTCAGAAGCTATGTGGACACCTCTCTTGGACAGGTAGGTCAGTGCTTTGCCCTGCCAGCAGCTGCCCTGCTGCCATGTCCTCCCTTTCCCTGTCTCCATGCCATGCTGGGGCAGCGATCCCAGTGCACAGACAGCCTGAGCAGGCGGGCTCACAGCTTGCATGTGGCAGCTATTCCTCCCTCCCAACTTGAGGTACCGAACGCTCTGGCCCTCAGCTTCCCCTCGACAAATGCCAGCGATGTTACAGCCCGTAACCTGAGTCCCGCAGCTGTGCGCAACACTCGAGCTGCTCAAGCTGGCTGGTTCAGGGTTTTGCTGAATTCTTAATAGGATTTTCTTGCCGGTTCTCAGAGCAGTGGAAAGACTTAAACTCTGAACACAGACCTGCCAGGCCACCTGGGTTCAGTCACAAGTCCAGCTTCCGTACCTTGAATTAAGACACCAGGTGCCATTGGGACAGTGCTTCTCAGGCTCAAGGGACAGGACCTCTGCTATTGCTCAGGTGACCATGGCCCCCACCTACTTTCCAAAGGCGTGGGAGAAGATACTCACAGCCCTTGCACCAGAGTATACCCTCCTTTATGACTCCATATCCCTGCGTACATCAGAGCTAGCAGAGAAACAATTTGTCCTCCCGGGCTGGAGGGAACTGACAGTGGAGTAGAGATGAATATGCAGAAGCCAAAGTAGATTTTGCATCCTCTGGCCCCTCCAGAAGACCCTGCCTGCACGGTCTCCTCTCACAGCAGGGAAGAAGCTTGGCACTGACAGGACAAACTGAGCTATAAAAAGACTCTCTGAGCAACGAGTCTGGGATCCTAAGCTGGGGGCTGTGAGACCAGGTGGCCGGTGAGCCTGCTGGAGTTCATAGGTAGCCCTCAAATGCCTGTGGCAAGGACAGCCACCTGCTTTTGGAGTTGGCTGACAGCTATAAATAGAGCCAGACAGGGCTGCGAGATGTACCGAACACCAGCTTCATGAAGCCTTCCAGAGAGCAACTGAGGAGCAAGACCGGCAGAACACAACCCTGCCTCACCTTTACCACAAGGTGGGGAAACTGAGGCAGGGGAGGGGCAGAAGTTTCCTGTTCTGGTGTGTTGAGCCCCTGTGAGTCTAACTGATACGATAACAGCTGAAAGATGCTCCACACTGTTTTGTTGCTTACATTATCCACAGTGACATACTCTGTGATGGGGATGCTAAATGGAACTGGGATTGGCCTAAAAGGTACTAGAGGACAGAAGAGAGCTGCTATTCTGGGATTTCCCCAGCTCCGAAAATCTGAAGCCTCAGTAAACTAGTGCAGATGCAGAAAATGAGGGAGCCCTGATTTAATTTCAGGAGACAGATCTGCTCACTTGCAAACAGAAACACAATCAATTATTCAAGGATAAAACTCATGTTTGAAGCTCTACTAATGTAGAGACTGCAAACCAGCAGTGGGACGGTGGGAGAAGGGATGATGGGCTGATGTATGCACAGGCTGGGGATCGCAGGACAAGATCTGCATGCCCACACGCAGGGGACACCGCGTGCGTCACTGTGTCAGCACGCTGGCTGCGGCCAGAGGCCATGCATACTTGCGCCTGAGCTCTCCCACCAAGAGCAGAGAAAGGCTGAATGGGAAGAGTGGGCGTGGGTTCCCATCATGGCAGCTTTAGCACTACTGAGTGAGGTAAGATGAAGGAACAGAGCTTTAGGCCATTTCCCTGATCTGTGTTTAACCTTCACCTTCTGACCTCCTCATCCCTTCTGCTGCAAGGTGCCATCACAGCACAGGGGAGGTGAACGTGTCCTCTTGTGGCACCTGATGAGTTCTGCCTGGTGTAGACAGGATAAGAGGGAGTATTTCTACTCCCAGCCTCCATCTCCGGGCCAGGGGAGCTCTCATGGCTGCAGCTGGCTACAAATCTCTGTCCTGGGCAATTATTACTGGCCAGAGTCTTTTACCTAAAACTTTGGTTCTGCTATGAATGCTCTACTCTACTCCCTTCTTCATTTGCCACCCATTAGGATGGGGCTTAGAGTTAGCAGGAGCCAAAAGCTGGGCAGATTTTCCCCATTTTTGCACCCCACATGACATTTCCAGTCTCTGCAGAGCCACCGCCTCCACCTCCCCCTCTTTTCCCTGCAGGCCAAGGTGCTGTTCACACTCCCTCCTCCTCCTCTGCTGCCACTCCATCTGTACTCAACCCAGAGAACGCAGAGTCCTCCATCCTTCAGCTCCTCTCCTACTGCCAGGAGCTCTGGGAAAGGCAGAGTCACCTCTGGAGTGAACTATTTGGGAGGGAAACTTCACCATCAGCACTGAACTGCTTCACCATGAGAAAAAGCAGTGTAGAGTTCTCCACAGCTTATCCTCTCCCCTCCATCCCACTGCTGTTGGAGTTGGTTTAGCTGTACAGGGAGAAAGGTAACAATTGCAAGTGCAACGCATGTGAGAATTATCTGTGATGGGCTTAAGCTTTCTGGTTTGGTCTCCCAGGAGAAAGAAATTTGAGTGACTGGCTGTCACGTATGCAGTTCTACCTTAGGGGAGAGTTCCCAAGGTGGGTGTGATTTCTACTCTTACAGTACAGCTTCTCTTCCACAGTGGAAATACGATGGAAACAGACGAAGTCTGGCCAGGACTCCTCTGTCACCGGCTCTAAGAAATCACTTTGTCATTCCACGGACCCCCATGGACAGCACCATAACCTATCAAGAGACACTTGGAGAAGAACCCTCTGCAGCACCATAAAAAGAAGAAAAATGCTTGGAAAAACCACATGTCTTTCTTATGATCTTCAACCAGGTGACATGCACACCTGCACGCTGCTTGCTTGTTACTGTCAGACTCAGCCCAGGGAGAGCCAGCAGCTCCAAAGAAAAAAAAAAAAAAAACAAACAAAAAAACCCTCCAACACCAAACCAAAAAATCTCAACCCCACAACAAAAAAGCCGCACTCCTCCAACATGGCTTTACAAGACATCCAATGGTTTTGATAGTTTAACTGGCAAAGAGGGAGGAGTGTGAACCTTCCCATGAGCTCCAGTTAAGCACTAATTAGTTAATCTATTCCATGTGTTTCAGTGGAGTGACCTCAGGGCCACGGGTGTCATCACAACGTGAAGCTCCAGCCTCAGTGTCTGGCAAGAAAGCTCTCAGGGAAAAAGGGATGAAAGCAAGAAGTTACTAGAGGAGATGAGCACAGTGGCCGTTTTTCCCAGCTGTCATTGCTCTGCAGTGAGCTTTACCCACACCCGTTTCCAAGCGTTACCTGGTGAGATGCGATATTCAGGGCAGGATTGGTCAGCTCTGTTTTATCCTGGGACTTCTCCCTCGCCAAACGGGCTGCTTCTTTCACTTCCTGGAACTTCTCTGCAAACTAGAGGGGAGTGGAAGAGTCACTCTGGTGCTACGCTGAAATGCGGAACAAACTTGAAGTGATGCCTGGGTTACTCCTCCCTTTGCAACTTCATTCAGCATGCTTTTTAATTTTTCTTCAGCTAACAACAAAATTCAGGACATAGCCCCTTCCTGCCCTTGCCCGTGATTCTGGCACTCAGGGCTGTGGGGTTAGCTAAGTAGCAACGACAGAAACTGAGCCGAAGCCCTAATTCAATTTGTGATACTCAAAACCCTCTGCAAACATTACTTTAAAGCTCTTCCTACCATCTTTGCATCTTGCATTAGACTTTAGCACGCTGGGAACAGCATTACATCAGGTTCCTAAAAGACCTAAAGTCTTTTCTCCAGAGGCTGATCTCCCCTTCAGGGTTTCAGGGACATTGCCCCTGTCAGCATTGGGTTTCTGCCACCACCCGCAGCATTACCTGGGAGAGATGTTGCTCTGAAGCGAAGCCCAGCCCGTACACTGTGTTGGCTCGGCTGTCTGCCCATTGTCCAAACTTCTGGGATGTCTTTGTGAAGGTCATGTTGGGGGTAATAGTGCTGTTGATGATTGCCTGCAGAGAGAGGCAACAATGAGAGTCAGAGAAAACTCTGGTATGCTGCCCTGGGGTGGTGGTGTGGGACTGATCACTATAATCCCTGCGTACTCGAGGAATTACGGGTGGAAAGCTCTGGCCTTTAATCTATAAGACAACAGTTCAGGCTTTTGGTGACCAAAAGTCTTTCTAGTCTGGCTACATGACAGGAACAAATCTCAATCATTTCATCTACTGAAAAAGAAAAAAAAAAGCCTCAGTATCATCAGCTTCCTCCATTGCTGGAAAAGAACATGCAAGACTGTGTCTCTGAGGACTTAACAACTTTTGGATGTTCTCCATTTTCATGCTAAGTAAGAAAAAAAAAAGAAAGCTTAAACAGCAGACAGGACTAGCTATTGCGAAACACTCTCTGCTAGTTAGGGTAGCAGCAAAATAAATTTCCTGGGAAGCTTGCTGAATCTCTACCATTGGAGGTCTTCAAGAACAAGTCAGGAAAATGCCTATCAAGAACAGTTTAGGGGGAGTTAATCGCGTTTTGTGGAAGTGACTGAACCAGACTGCTTCAGACTCCCTCAACCTCTGTCTGTCATTTCATTATATCTACAGGGGTTGCTTTTAGCACATGATAAAGGCTCTCAGAAAAAGCTTGTGTTTTGCATGCTCGGTGGGGGCAGGGGTTGAGAAGAGAGTGAGGTGGGGAAAGACATCAGACCCTAGGGCACATTTTTCATCAGCACTGATTCTAGTGCCTAACGCTAAATACACTTGAGCATGGAGGCAGCGTTTTACCTTCCACTCCCTGCAGTGAAGATGCTAGAGTGCCCACTCTGAGAACTGACCAGCTCGACACCAAAAACATCAACACCAGAACAGACTTTGGCTGGATAAAAACCTGCCGTCCATCTGTGTGATGCTGTCAGCAAATGCCCCCTACCTTGGTGCCCCCCACGCTGATGATCCGGTACACGTTGCGCGTGGCATCGTAGAAATAGGAGACAGTCAAAGCGTGCTTGCTGGCAGGGATCCAGTTCCGTTTGGTGGCAGGGTCGATCTGGAAAACATGGGCCCTGGTGCTGAAGATTGGCTGCTCCCTGCAAGAGAAACGAAGAGGGCTGTCAGGGGAAGCTGAGCAATGGGGGAAGAGCATCGACTTCCTGGCACTCGTCTCGCATTATGCACCGCCTGCAGCACTTCTGCTATTCGCCTCCTCTCTGGGGATCGGAGACACCAGGCACTGAGCACTGCACCCCCAAGGACGCAGCATCTCTCAACCAGCAGCCCTTCACCGAGCCTCTGCGCAGGGAGTAGCAGCTCCCCGCTGTCTGGGCTGTTGTCGTCTACTGTCCCTTCGTACCAGGGGAGTCATGACCCAAGTTCTCCATCATTCCTCTGAGTTGCTTTTCCAAGACCTCTGGGCTTCTCTGTGCTCTCCACATCCTTGGCACTCTTCCAAAGCCCATTTTAGAAGCTGGGGCACCACTGGCTGATGCCCCTGCAAGGTAAAAGCCCACAGCTGTTTATGCCTCCTATTTGCCCACCACTCTGGCAGCATGATGACAGCAGCTTTCACTGCACACTAGTGGCCTTGGCCTATGAAAATACCCTTGGCACAATAATAAAGCAATCAAGGGTGTTTAATTGCAGGTAATTGCAGTAACCTTCCTCTAGAGCTTCTCTGTCCTCCTCAGCAGTTTTCAGACATGTCCAAAGACCACGGCCTGGTCATTCCAGCAATAACAGACTATGTCCTCAGGTTAGTAGATCTTATATGCACATTCACCCAAGGATGGGCATGCAACTTGCAAGCAGAAGCACAAACAGGACACCACAATCGCATGTTTGGGACATACCAGATGGCCCTGCACAACACAGCCAGCGTGGCACAGTTATGCTAAGGATTAGGGGTTATATTATTTTCAGCCTGACTTGAAGCTTTCTTTCACCACCCCTCAGCACCTTAGCGGTCAGTTCTTGGTGACTTCACCAGGTATAGGATTTCTCTGGCTGCTGTATTATTTGTACTTCATAGGAGGTCTCTGAGCTGGAGCTTGAGGGAAATGGATGGATGGAGGATGCGTTTGGGATGTGAGCACAAAAAGCGCCTTCCCCTCAGCACAGCTCTTCCTCCCTTGACTCATGCCTGGAAGCGCATCCTGTAGTGAGGGGTCACATCACAGGATTAAAAGCAAGTCACTTAACAATGAATTAAAGGAAACACTTCACCACACAATGTGCAGCTGCTGCAAGAAAGCACTGACCCAAGCACTGCCCGGATTTCATAACCCGTAGTATCTGAGCTGAAATAAGGAGTTGAATCTCAGGCACCAGGATGTGACTCGAGCATTTCAGGAGGCAGGAAGGAACATTTCCATGACACAACAGGCCAGGTGCATCAGGGCTTGGGGTCTTCGTTTGCCTTTGGTTAAAACCCAAAGCACTGGCCATTGCCACGCTCCTTACCCAAATCTAGTGAAATTTGCTGTGACTGGAAACATCCCACACCCCCACGACAGCTGTGAACAAGGCACACTCACAGTCCTGCCGCGTGTGCGCTCCCAGAGTCCAGACACGTACATTTCCACCCCATCCCAAGTCCTCACAGATGCAACGAGCAGACCTTCCCATCAATCCAAAGACAAATGTACCTGGTGCTTCCTGAACCCATCACCAAAACTTAGCAAGGAAATAAAATACTCCCTGCTACCTCCCAGTTTCAAGCCTCGTTCCCAGGTTACAGCCCTGATTCGGATCTCTTGTCTAAACCAGCGCCTTCTCTGCATCCTCTCCACCTGGTTTTATTCAGTCGCAGTCCGTTTTTGGAATGACATTCAAATTGTGCTGGCTCCACTAACAACTACTAAATTTTACATGGATCATCACTTATCCTTCAAGGCATCTACAGAGTAGGGAAAACTAATGTTTCTGCACCTCAACCCCCAAGTCCTGAGCTAGCGTCGGAAAGAACGGAGGAAGGACATTACCTAGTTGTTGACATTTGTTAGTAAGAAGGGTAAGACAGACTACAGGCCAGCGGAGTTAGTACACGTCTCTCCTCCAACAGCTTCCTTCTCAGGTCTCCTAGCTGGACTGAGGCTCCTTTTTGGTTTTGCCTCCACAGTGATTCATTTCCTAGCGATGGAAAAGTCAGCTGTTATTTATCACACAGAGCACAGACAGAGCGTTCAACCAGGCAGCGTTTAGGGGCTCCGTTTGTCCCAAACTCACAAAGCTTGTAATTTGTAATGATTTCTCATCACTGAACAAGTTTTCTTCCCTGTCATGGGAGATAATTGGGTGAGCCGTGTAACTGGAGTAAATCCCTTTGGCAGCAGGCACTGGCTGTTGGGAGAGGGCCACAGAGGAGCCTGGAAGGCTCTGGTGTTTCTAGTCACGCACACGTGATGCTGGCTGCATGACGGAAAACCCTCCTCAGAGATCACCCCTCACACGCACAGCAGCTATTCCTGTGCTCTCTCTTCATCACCCAGCGTCAATGGAAACCATCCTGCTGACTGCAGCAGGTTTCGGACCAAGCAATGTTTCCAACAGGACCGCTGTGACATTCCCAGAGATAACCCTTCTCTGCCCGCGGGGACGGGGCTGCGGCAGCATGTGGGGGTGCACCCACCGTGTGCGGCCCCTGCCCTCCGCTCTGCAGAGCCAGGCACCATCCCGGACCCCCGCAGCGAGGAACCCCTGCGGCTGCCCTGTGCCATCTCCCCATGACATGCGAGACAGCTGTGCTATTCATTTGCTTTGTAAATTAGCCTCTCCCAGTAAATGGTCCCCACCCTGCTCTCCCCCATATCAACTGAGACTGCGTATCTCAAAAAGGGAGCAAAAGGGTAAGAAAGAGAATTTGCATGATGAAGGATGCCTGTAGAAGGGGCAGAGAGCCCAGATCTCCCAGCCCCTCCGCTAGGGCTGCCTCCAAGCAGGTCAGCTAAGAAGCCTTAATACCTGGAAAACCCCATTGCCTTCCTGCTGGTCACCCCAAGACAGGAGAGGCTCAGGCGGCCACCTAGATGTCAACTGTCCTGTAATTACAGTGTCACTAACCACAAAAGCCAGCATTACTTTCCTTCTGAGCACCAGGAGTGGAAAACAAAATGCCACTGGAAGACCTATCAGACAGGCGAAAAGCCCATCTTCACAGGGGTTACCTTACCCTTTTTCCACTCACATGAGGCTGGCTTGGCTGCTCTCTCGCCCAACACTCAGCCCCTGCGCACACACGCTCTTTTCCCAGTCTCAGCTACACCAAAATACGCACCCTTGATGGTGCTAATGGGGAAGCGCGCTCTACTTTTTGTGCCTTTACATAATCACCGCTGTCTCCACATTCCTCATATGCGTTTTTGTGCCTTATGGTCTTCCCTGGAGCAACAAAGTTTCTCGCTGTCTGCAAGAAGTCTATCCCTTCCAGTTACAAACAGGAAAGTCTCGCAGGCTCTCCCAACAGGCCCGCTGCCAGTTACACCAGATGTGCTTCGCTTCCAACAGACAGCAAACTGGCACCAACAGCGGCGTAGCTCGTCAGCAGCTTCACCTGCCCGCCTGGCGCCAAGGAAGGAACTCCTGCACCCACCTCCCTCCGAGGGAAGCAAAATATGCAGAATCTCCTGAAATTATCTCTCACGTTTCCCCTTTCCTCACCGCAAATGGGAACAGTTGCTGCGAACGTGCATGTAGTAACGGCGACTGGAGATCGCTTTACGAGGTCGGCACGTTATTGCCTCGTCACAGCTACCTGAGTATCGTGCCAGCCTGGCATGGGGACAGGGCTTCCTAGGAAGCAGGTGCTTAAGCTCGGTAGGTAATGCTCAGAGAGAACTTTGTGCTCTACTTGGGAACAGCACGGAGATCTTCATGCTCCTTTTGCAGTGCTTCTGCAGGGAAAAAAAAAATCTGTTTGTTTGTTTTAAATCCATCAAATGATATAAGTTGTATCCAGCTAGCACAAGAATTTCATTGTCGAGGATACTGGCTAGCCTGGAAACCTGCTTTTCAGTACTCACTTACTTGTCTGACAAGGTTAAAGCAAACACTACAAAACAAAAGCTCTCCTAGAGCCTAAGTGGTGGAGCACAACAAAAAAAAAAAAGAAGACAGGCATAGAGTAGACAGCAATGCAAACCAAGAGAGAAGCAAAGCAAGAAAGTCTGCAAATCTAGGGGAACGTCTCTAAGAAAGTCACAAATGGCTTATTAAATGGAAAGTGGCTCTACCTCACCCTTTCTGCAATTCCTTTAGCAGCAAGGAACCATGGCAGGGTTTGACACAGTGGAGTGGATTCGCAAGGTGGGGACACGGGCAGGACTGCGGCGGGGAGTCAGAGCAGGAGACACACAGGTGCTGAAGGCCAGGTCTGAGATGCGCCAGCGCAGTCACGTCTGAGGAGCACTCATCTGCATTCAGCTTGCTTCTGGCCAAGCTACTGACCTCTCGTTTCCAAAAACACTACAAAGCGTTTAAAAATAGCACTAAAAGTGCCTAGGATTCAAACCGTCACGTTCTCTCTCCCGCTACAGCCCTCTTTTCCCCTGTGTTTTAAGTGTATATGCTGGATACACCACACATCCCTAAATGCTGACTCTTCTCTTCCTGCTCCCAGCTGGGAGTCCCCACAACAATACAGACACAGCAGCGAAAAGGCCATGTGTAAATAAAACCACTTACATCCCCCCAGGGCTGTCCTTCGCAGATAATTAAGAAAAACCAAAGCAAATGACTGAAAGGACAAAGATCTGGCTGAGACACCGACATGATCAGCAAGTGCCTGATGGCAACTGGAAAGGATCCAGGTCTCATCGCTGCCAGCGTTTGTTCCCAGCCCAGGGGGGAAGGGCAAAATTCAATATCCCTCATCCCGCTGACAGCTTAAAAATGACCTGTCCCCCATGAATGTTCCCTCACGCTCCAGCAGCAGGCTGCCAGCTGCCAGGCAAAGCCGAGCAGCGAAAAATTAAACGAAGAGATGATCTAACTATTTCCTAACGCGTTCTTCACATCAGCGGAGCGCCTGGCTCCAGGATGCTGCCCGAGTAAAGACTCAAATGCCTCTGCTTGTGGCTTCTCCTTACAGAGAAGCTGGAAAAGGTCACAGGGTGTTTGGGGAGGACATGTGAATATAGGGTATGGATCAATCGTTTCCAATTTGCTCATTGACTGGAGGCTCTGTCATCAAGACAACATGTAAAACTGCATGCTGGTCTCATTTCCACCTTGGTTCTTATAATATTCCCCTCTCTACAGCATCCAAATTGATTTCTTAATGAATAGCTGCTTATTTCACCATTGCCAGGAGAGCAAATCATTAGTTGTCCTCTTAATTTATGGTCTCAGCAATGGATCACGCAGGCCAAAGGGACCGCGTTCGCTAAGGCTGGATGAGGGACCTCGTCAGGTTAGGACACACCGAGGCACTGCCAAGACCCTGGAGGAGAAGCAGGCCCTGCAAGCACTGCCCTGTGCCAAGGAGGCACAGATGGCATCAATTCAGTCCCTTGCACGAGCGCCACATCTTACCTAGCAGGGAAAGAGTGGGCATAAGAGGTGCCAAAGTCTGGGGAAGACTAAAACCGGCATTGCTCCCTCTGTTCCATGTAATCTGAACACACATGTCACTGGATGCATGGACTGTCCTTGAGTGTCCTGCCTGGATGTGGGCTCTACCCTCCTCTTTGCAGGCACATGGGCCTCTTCCTAAGTGGGATCTTCTAAAATAACCCAGTCCTGCTATAGAGAGAACTCAACAGAAAGGGAGACAAGCCACCTCCCAGAGAAGCCTCTCCAAAGAGGGACGGCAGCATCTCCTCTTCAGGAGCAGCACCAGGGACTGGTGCCAGGATCATCCCATGACCCACCCGCAATGCGTGGGATCATATGGATCGGTGTATACGCAGGCGTTACAGTAACATGGGTCCACCACGCCGCAGTAAAACAAGCTGAAGCAGAGCTGCTGGGAGCTCAGCCCGTCTCCCTGCCTCAGAGCCCATCACACACATCTACCTACACTTTGAGCAAGCCACCTTTAATCCCCCTCCTAGGTATGTCTGTAATAGGGGGATTTCATAGAGTGCTCTCCCTAATCCTCACCAGAAAAGTACTCTCAAACCTGCAGACAAGTCTAATAGCGGAACAGAAGTAAAAAGGTGAAGATATTTTTGGTTTAAACCACAGGAGTCACAGAGAGAGCTGGGAACAGGGCATGTTCCCCACCGCGTGCTCCAGCCTCCCACCACCGGGTAACAGCGTACAATCCAGTATTAGAAAAACCATAAAATAATCACAACCATATCCCATTTTACGGAATAGCCCAGGTTAAAGGGAGGGACAGACAACCTTTGAAAGAGTTGCTCAGCAAAACGCTTCTATGTCTGAATTTCAATAGCACGGTGGCATCGCTGGTGTTTCACTGCACACTCCCTCTCTTTCACCCCACCCCAACCTCAGCTGCCCGTTGGGGTCCTTACACCGCACAGGCTCCTCACAAAAACTGTATTTTATTGCTTTTACTTTCTCAGGGTATTTCCAATACAAATAGCACCCCTTTGGGAAAAATCCTGTTTAATAATTACAGGTCCTCTCTCCCCCCAGCAGGTTTCTAAACCTCAGGGCAACTGCTAAAACGCAGCCCTCCTGCCAGACCTCTCTTCGAAAGGGAGAGAGGGAAAGGAAGAAATCGGGTTTTGATTGTTTGCTTTAGATCTTTTATTGCATCCAGCCATGCCTTTGCTCAATAGCGGCTACAGCGGGTGTGGGGAGGGGTCTCTTTCTGACTGCACAGCTGCATTTGACTTATGCTTTGTCCTTGTTCTTCTCCATTTTTCTGTGCAATCTGGAAGATTTTTCCCACTGCGATCCTCTCTATTTTTTTGTTCTCAGTAATTCTTGCCTCACAAGCCTGTCTGCCTGCCTGCGACATGCCCATTTAGTTAACTGAATTACTTATCGCATCCTCCTCACCTGCCCCCACCCTTTGCTGCATGACCAGAGAGAAGAAACCCATGTTTTCTGCAGAGAAGGAAGCTTTTAGTCACCATTCCCCAAATTTATACTAATGTTTCTGTCCTAATTTCAGTTCCAAAGCGAGGTGTGTGACAAGAGAGCAGGATTCAAGCCTAGACCCAAGTATAGAGTTTTAAGAGACGTTTGGTGGGTGAGTCCAAGTTCAAAGCACTCCAGGGATACAAATAGCGAATAGGTCTGAGGTTTAGAATAAAGACTTTTAGCCACTTAGGGCAGGAGCTGGAACGTCCTGGGGAGGCTGAGCTCGGTCCTCATTCACTCCATCTGCCTCGGTGCTCCTGGATGGGGTTCAGTCAAGGGCATCTCTAGGAAGTCCATGTGCTCTTCTCCAACCTGCACCTCCTCTCGCTCGCTGCAGCTTCTCTTTGCAGGGATATTCGTTTACTTGTCAGAGAAAGGAGCCTCTCTGCACTTAGATGCAGAGAGGATAATCACTTTAAATACCTTGTTCCATATCTAGGCAGTCTGTGGTCCCCCTTCATCTAAAAACCAAACCAAAAATGCGTTGCAAGAAATCACAAAGTACCAGATCAGCAAAATCCTTTGTTACTGTGGACCACAGGCACAACAGTACTCGGCCACAAGGGCAGGGAAGGGCTTCGGGGGTCTGACAGTGGGATACCTTCAGAGTGCAGACACCTAGGAACGTATTTTTGCAGTGCGCCCTGTGGCTGGGCTCAACGTGCAGCCACCACGAGCAAGCCCCCCAAAGCAGACGTCCTCTTCTGATAAAAGGCCCAGTGCCAACCACGGCAGGAGGTAAGGATTTCCCAGTTCTCACTGCAGTCTTCCCAAAAGTCCTTTCTCTCCGCAAGGTCTGGTTTCCTGGACAGGTGAGCACAGGGCAGCTTGTGCAGAGCAGAAAGGGGTACGTGAGAGCGTGTGAGCATGAGAGAGATGTGCCTGGGCTCTGGCGCGCAGCCCACCGCCACGCTGAGTCAGCTGGGAGGCCGTGCTGGCTGCATCAGGGCTCTCCCTTCACCCGGGTCACCAGCCAGAGCGCTCGGAGGTGAGAAACCCGGCAGCAGCATGGTGCGGGATAATTTGAGGGAGGGGGTTGGCCAGGGCAGAAGGGGGAAAGAAAAATGTGTTCCAAACAGAGCCCGGTATTTCAAAAGGCAGAACTGGAGCACAGAGAGGGCACAAGAACCGATCTCCTCCTCCACTGCTGTCTGTCTTTGTTTCCTTTTATCTTCCCTCAGCAGCTTGAATAGCTGCTGACTGTATGTTGGCACTGTTTGGGGGAAGAAGTGTGGGTTAATGAGTCAGACCTCATCTCTTTCCCTTTGCATTTCTCCCCAAAGTCGAACCCTTCCTCTGAGCCAGGGACGGGGTGTAACTCCTCGAGAGCCTACGGACTCGACTGCTTCACTGTAAATGGGTGCAGAGGGTGTGCTTTGATATCGCCTACCCATGATTCGGGCACAAGCCCCCAGGACACTGAACTGCAAAACTGCTTTGGGAACAAAGTTTGGGCGGACCGATTCCCAGCCCTTTGTTCTAACCACCAGGCAGGTTTTCAAGCCCTCTTCGCTGCAGCTTCGCTTTCATTCTGCGCTGCATAATGTCACCTTGGGGAGAACGCGTAAGATGCTGCTAGTGTCCAGCTGGGATTGAAGGAGGCCAGACTTCAACCCCACAGCCACAAAGGGAAGGTGGAGCGGTGCAGCTCCAGCAGTGGGAGCTGGCTAGGGGCTGCTTTCCCTTCTGCCTCCCCCAACTCTCGAGAGATTACCCAGCAGGGCTTAGCACAGGAATGAAAAGCAGCTGCCTCACGGCCTGTCTGCAGATAAAGGGCAGCAAAGGAATCCTGGCTGAACATGCTCCTGTTGGATCAGCGTGGGGAACAGCGACAAGCATGCAAGGTCAGGCACAGAGTAAGGGGATCAAGGGCATTTAAAGACACAACACAGCTGAGATACGTTTTTTTTTTCCCCCCTTTGGAAACCAGTCTCCATCTACAGAGCACCTTGGCTGCTGAACACTGTGCTACCGGGTGTCTACAACACAATCTGTGCATTCACCTTCCTGGGACAACTGTTACTTCTGCTACTAAGCTTCAGCAGCTCTTTCTTTTGAGACTCACAGACCGCTGCTGGAAGTCTGTACAGCAATTAAAGTTAAAAAACCCAGCAGGGCCAGACTGCAGTTAAGTAATTCTTTATACATTCCAGAAAATATGTCCAGTAATAATTGGAACCAGAGAAGCAGAGATGCATGCACATTTCAAAATGCTCCATGCCTCCACCACAATCTCTGCATCTTCGCTATAAGCCACGGACCCATAGTACTTCCAGGCACGGATGCCTGTTCAGCTTCACTAGAACAGGTCCCTGAGATCTGCTGCTATTTTCGACCTGCCTTTGCTGGAGCTCCACACGCACAGCCAGTAGCCCCTCTGGCAAGGCCAGTTCAAATCGCCTGTTTACCAGAGGTCAGCGGGATGACAGTATGGATAAGAACGGGTGAATTAATTTGCTTGATATATGTAACAAGCAGGTAAACACTATACTGCTCAAATTAGAAGCTGATAAGTTGCGTCTACCTGTACTTGTATTTGACAATGCTATCAGCAAAGAGTCTGAGAAATGTGAGTAGGTGTCCACTGAGGACACAGCTAGGACCTGACTAAATTCACTTCCCTCAGGATCAAGCGTTATTTACAACTGTCCTCTTCAGAGAAGAAGTGCCAATGCATTAATACCTCCAGCGCAGCAGTTACAAAAGAGTCCAGGAAGAATTTATCCATGAAAACCAGAACATGATGTTACAAAGAAATCTAATACGGAGGAAGGAGATGAGAATCCCTGCTTTAAAAATAAGTTAACTAAAATCAACTGCCAGAATGTGATGTAAGAGATGATGTGCTTTTAATGTCTTTTGTATCCAGAGTAACCTAAGTGCTGCTGAAAGCTATTCAATATCCCCACGTGATCAACGTACAAGCAAAAAGACACCTTACCTTGGAGTTGAGTGGAAATAAGGAATTTTGGGTGGAAACGTCATCTCTGGCTTAACAATAGTTTTGCTACTACACCACTATAATTATACAGTGAAATCCAAGCAGACCGAGATGGTGACACTACCTCTACATTTTCCATGGGAGCTGGTGACCCTCTAAAGAAATCACAGAGCTGCCGGCAGCGCTCGTGGTAGGTCCAACAGGGATTTGTCTGCTAACCCTGGGGAATAAAGTGCTAGTCATAGAATCACAGTCCCAAGCTATCTGCTTCTTAAACCCTTCCTGGCAGTTCTAGAAGTTCAACATGTAACTTTGCGAAGCACGGGAAGAGTTACAGGAAAATAGGGACACTTTCTGATTTAAGCTGGATCAGCACATACTCTGCCAACCTCAAAGGGGCTACGCCAGACTCACCCTGCTGCCACTTCTGATTCTTCACCTCTACCTCTTCTGCCTCTTAAATCTGTGTTTGACTGTTCATTTTATCTAGATAGTCCAAGAGGAAAATTAGCAAAAGGAAAACAAATAACATTCTTAGGGGCTTATTTCTCTCACATTGCCAACCCACACGTTTGGAGGGAGTTGATCAGACAGACTCCCTACAGATCCACTGAGCTTTCAAACAGCCACAAAGGGTTTATTGCACAAGAAACTCACAACAAGTCAGGTCCTTAAAGTTACACGATTGAGACTCATAACTAGGGCATAAATTAAATACCAGACTAAGCTCCTGTTTCCACGCCAAAATCCACTGCCACATCCACACAGCATTATTTCACTCTTGGAAAATCTGAGGGGGATCATAAACCAAGTCACCAGGGCTTTTTCAATCAGCTATCTGTCCGTTTAGAAATGCAAACGGGATCCATTTTACTGAATGCCAAAGTCACAACAGCCAAACAAAACCCCTAATTTCTAACTTCTGGAAAAGTTTTGTGAACACAACCCGGCTCCAGTCCTCCCACCCAGCCTCCCAGTTTGGCTTTCATACAACATATAGATCACTAGAGGCTTCCCTTACATACGAGTTTATTTAAAGAAGTTGCAGAGGTTTGCAGTTACCTACTTTCTAACCCATAAAATAAAAGGGAAGTCAAAAGCTTGCAATGCGGACAAAAATGCAACTTAAACCCTTCATTTCTTTTGCCATTACCTTAAAAATAGCTCAGCGGCCATGAATAATAAAAGCAATTCAAGAATAATAAACTGCCAGTCTCACCCCATCTCTGCCGGGTGTCAGCTTCTTTCTCTCCCGTCCTTTCTTCAGCTGCCTGAGATTCTCTCCACGTTGTGATTTATTTCTCCCTTCCTCTTTCTTTCTGTCTTTCTCCGGATCCGGATGCTCTTTAAATTTCCTCCGGAATTTCACTTGGAAATCTTGCTAGTTTTGCTGTCGGCTCACAAACCGCCCAGTAATCCCCGAGGTGCGGGGCACGGAGGGCAGGGACCGCCCGGCCCCCCCCCCCCGCCCCGGGGCTGCGGGTTCCCACGGCCACTTCCAGCCCGGAGCTCTCGGCGGGCAACTTCGGCACCCCCCTCGGCCGCCGCGGTGGCCAGCGATTCCCCCTCTCCGGCTCCCAGGATGCCTCCTTCCCTTCAGCATGGGAGGGGAGCAGCAGGATTAGGTGGTGCTTTCCCTTGTAGACAAAGCCGTCTGCTGCTCCGGCAGCCCCGCAAGTTTGGCCCCGCAGCCCAAGTCCGCTGGATGGCGATTTCTTTGTTCCTTTTTTTTTTCCCCTCTCTCTGTCTCTTCCCTATCCGCTTCCTCCCTCTACCAACTGCCCCATCTCGGTCACATTTCTCCGCTTCTTCTCCCGACTTTATTCCCGGGGCCGGGGCCGGCTCGGCGGCACCACCTGCCGGGCAGAGCCGGGCAGAGCCGCCCCCGGCCCCGGCGGATGGCGATGGGGCGGACCGCAGCCCCGCACCGGGGTTCCGATGGGCGCCGGTTACCCAGGAAAACAACAAAAACCCGTGTTCTTTAATCTCAGTCTAGACATCTCCTGTCAGCAACAGGGCGCTCTTTGTTGTTCTGTCTTTCCTGAAGTCATTTATACAAGTGGAAAATTAACATAAGCCATTTTTATGACACGGGGAAATACCCTGGGAAGAAGGGAGGCTGAAAATTTTGGGGGAAGCGGAGTGGATAATTAGCAATCAGCCACTGCCAGCCTGCCGCTGTGGCCAGAGGAGCTACCGCAGTCCCGGGCTGGGAGTGCAGAGGAACCCCGAGGAGCGCCTGCTGCCCCGGGGAACCCCCTGCCCGGGTCTGTGCCCACGGCTCTGGGGTGCTGAGCAAGTGGAGAGGACTCGCGGGAGACAACAAAACCCCCTCTGTACTGAAAGAATGTAAGTGCTTCATCTGTTCATCAAAGAAAGGATACGGTGTGACTCGATCGTAACCATAAAAAACTTCCTGGTAGAAAGAAATTTTATACAAGAGTGCTTTTCGGTTTAGCCGGCACAGGTGTAACATGCTCCAAGGGCTGGAAGCAGACGCTGAGCAGGTCAGTCTGGGAATAAGACGCATTTTTAATCATTCAGGTTGAGATGCGCCAGCAGCCCGGCCTCGTGAAGGCAACCGGTGGCCACACCAGGAACAGATCTTTTCACGTCTCCTCCTTTTCAGCGTTACATCAACAGGTTTGCAGGAGGGAGTTTGCAAACGGCAGCGGCTCCGGGCGCTGCTCACGGTCTCTTCTGCAGGCAAAGCCCCAAGTGCACCCGCCCCCATGTCTCCACATGGGGACAAGGACAAGGACAGGGCCTGCTCGTGAACACTGCCCGTCCCAGCGTCTTTGTGACATAAAGCAAATTGCACCAGGATCAACCGTGCTGGGCAGGGTGCATCAATTCTACTGCCTGCAGTTATTCTGGGCTTTAAGTCTGTAACTTTGAAGCTGTAGATGAGTCTCACACAGTTTTTAGAGCAGACAAGAAGTGTGCAAGCTTCTCATACAGACATGTCTAGTAAAGAACCTGAAGCTTGGCTTCGGCAGGAAACTATTCCCGCATTTCCTCCCAGACACCCCTACCAGTGCGCTCAAACCCTGGCTGAACACCAACACTCCTCACTCGACTCCCACCAGTGCCTCAGTTTTGCCTTAAAATATGCCACTACTCTACCACAGAGCTTCCCGTGAGCAGGCTCAGCGCTGCTGAGTTACGTCGCTGCTGGATGATCCCCGTCCCCTTATTTATCAGGACACTTTAATAGGAAATTTTCCCAAGAGATTTTGTTAATCCCAGACAATTCTGCACACTAATTTCTCTGTGTGTTAATAACTCCAGAACTGGCACCAAAATAGTAGGCTCCGTGCTAGTAATTTTACAATAACAGGTGGAAGTAGCATTCAGAATTTAGCGATACTCAGCAGAGTTCAATGCTAGCGGCATAAACACAAGCAATACCACCGCTTCTCACACCCCGCGTCCAGCGTTTTACCTCCACCCTGTTTGGTAAAGTATTTAGATGGGAGATTTACTGAGACAGGTGTAACTCCAGTGTCCCCACTACTACTGCCCCTCTGTCTGGGGTTACGGTTTGCTGCCGGCAATTTTAAGTGTGACATCCAGACGTAACCTGAGCACACGAAGGTAACGCTCTCTTTGAAACAATGGCAGCAGCTGCCAGCACAAAAGATTTCTGACACCAAAAAAGCTGTGTAGGAGCAATGGGGAAGGTTCGTGTTTTCCCAGTGTATTGGCATACGCTCGGAAAAGTCATTGGAGGGTGCAAGTCGGCGCAGCGCTGGATGGCTGTTCCCAGCTGGGAGCCGAATGAGCAGCTCAAGGACTACTTCGGCTCCGTCCCCTTGCCCCATATTCCCTGTCCTTCCTACGCGCAGCGTGGCCACCAATGACAAAAGGACTAAAACCGCACCGAAGACACTACCGAAAGTAGGGCACAGTATCTTTCATATCGACCTGTTAACTGTAACTTATCTCCGACTTCTCTCAGAAGCTAATTATTTTACACATTTAAATTAGGGTAATTAGATCAGCAGGAATTGAACTAAAACCAAATGCTGGTAGCCTTGTGAGGATTTTCTGAAATGGGGTTTTGTATTCCATCTGCACTTCCTTCCATTAAGGGAAGAGAGTAAGTGTCCCCAAAGATAAGAATGGAAATTTCGATCATTTCCTATGTTATTAGTTACATACCACTATCCAGCCTACATCATTAATTTCCATACAGCCCTTTGCATACAGGGAGTCGGAATATAGGTAAAGGAACCCTGGCAAGGAAGTAAACTCCCTTCCAAACCGAGACAAGACGCGTACCTCAGATCTTGCACTGATACAATCGCTGAAATGCAGCCAGGCAGCTCTTGGCGTAACGGTTTGCCAGCAGCTATCCAGTCCTCTAATCTTCAGACATCCGTTGTACATAGTTCTCTTGTCCACACTTCGTGCTGATGGCTTCACCTCGCTACAAAGGTGGACGTTGTTCCCGCCTTTACATCCTGCCATGGAAAGGTGTTGCGGTTCAGGCTGGGCTGGGCACTAATCCAACGCTGAGAGGGCAAACGTTGCTGGGCTGGTGAGCAGCAGTGTAAGACACAGCAATCTGTGAATTTGCTTCTTCCAAGTTCAACAACTGCCCTCACCTTCCTTCTATGGTATTTGCACATAGTACACAAGAACTTGTTGTTATGAAGCATAACAGAAGAATAATTTGATCCTGGGAGAAAGACAGCATCCTAAAAGAAGAGACTGTGACTTCGCTCCAATGTAAAGAAGCTTAACCTATTTACGTTTTAAAGGAGAAAAAAACACCAAATAACCACTTCTCTGGTCTTTCTTCCTGTCCAGGTACCTGTGTCGTACGTACAGTCTTCATGTCCAAGCATTCCCATTTAACTTGAAAGCAGGTGTCTTGCTACAGCTGGGACAGCCTTCCCCATAGGCGTATCCATTTCCAAGCAGGTATAGTGAAAACTGGGGAAAAATGTGCTGCGTCTAGAAGAGCATCAACCTTGTACTTTATGCACGTCTGGCAAGAGACAGAGCGAGGCAGCACAGCCTTCTGTTCAGGGATTTTCGTGATCAAGGACCCATGTCATTTTCCAAACAAGAAAATGTAAGAGAACATTTATTTGAAAATGAAGAAAAAAGTGTCTCGGAAAAAATGCTCAACTTTCAATGGCCTTTAACAAAAAGAGCTACAATGTCTGAATTGTGACCACACCTCAAAAATAAATTCAGAACGACGACGCAGTAAGTCAATTCATGAAATTTTTGGACAGAGGAAGACGTATCATAAAGGTCACTAAAAACACATTCGAAAAATAAATGCATGGGAAGTGTTTTGAAAGCCTAAATAAAGGGAAAGGAGAAGAAAACAGAGAAAGATAAAATATAGGAAGATGACTCAGAAACTTCTAACAAAGCACCAGATCTGACACCAATACTCGCTATGGTCAGTGACAAGTAATTTAACCTCACATGTAAAATGAGGGTAGTAGCAACCTCTTGGGGCACTGGGAGCCTTAATTAGTTGCTATTCGTAGATTAAACAGAAAGTCTGAAGGTGAAAGCACTAAATGCTAAGTATTATTAGCTTCTGAAGTATTAATTTCTGTAATTGGGCAATCCCAACATTACAAAAAAGTGGATCAGTGACAATTTTTGAAAGAAATTTATTCTTACGGTTCTATCATGTCAAAAAGGTACCCAAACAAGGAAATTCTTCTTTTAAAAAGTAATAACTGGTAACACATCTATGTAATACACAATGCAGCTTGTCGTCTTCAATTCAGAGCTTCTGACTCCTACCTAAATTTACATTTCACATTCCTGAACAGGAAACGTCATGTCATCTTAACCAAACAGCTCTGTGAGCTGCAAGCTCCCAGAGCGCTCCGTGAAACTTGCACTGCTGTGCGTTCCCACTGCGCTCCTTAGGAAAAGCTCACAAGCATCGATTCATTAACACTGGACATGTTGGTTTGCGTGGCTGAACTCTTCCTTACGCTGCCTGATCCCTCTGGACTTCCTGAGCCAGCTGTGCCAGTGGTTTTTGAGCTGGTTTCTCTGCTCTTCCAAGGCAGGGATAAATGACCCTTGCAGAAGTTCCAAACCAACAAGAAAAAGAAAAAAAGAGCAAACCCAGCCCCCAAGAGTTTTAAAACGAGCTTCTCTCTCTGGCTGTCGAGAGATTTCTGGTTTGCTGCCTCATTCAGTAAAGGTGGTGGTACTGAAGACTGAAACCCCTCAGCTCCTGCTTCAGCATGCTTATTTGCTGTGGCAACACCATTCGCTTCCTCCGTCTTTTCTTGGGCATAAAGGGCATAGCGAGCCACAGTGATAAGGAATTCCTTCCCTTTGGATTTCTCTACCGAGAGACAATCATAGAATCCAGCCGCATCCATTGTCACGTTAAATATTGCTATTCCTCCATCATAGACGAGATATTTAGAGTCCTCAGCCTGAAGTCTGCTCCCATTAAACTTCCACACTACACTTGCCAGATTCGACAGAGGAACACATTTAAGATGAACGTTGTTTCCAAGGGTAAAGAGACATTTTCTCACACTGTTTTCTGAAATTAGGAAGATAATTATTTTTTAAGTAAGAACACTGGTGATTTTAGTTTAACTTACAAAACTAAATACATATTCAAACAAACAAAATTCAACTCACCAGTCTTGACAATGGGTAATGAACAGGTAAGGGGTAAAGACAAGGAAATCCCACTACTAACAGGCCTGACGCTGTGTCAGTGACACCTCGCTGGCCTTATTCCCACTCATGTGTAATACAACAAATACGGGACTGGAAGCTTAAGACTTCCAGATTTTGTTCTGATTTTGCCTCACCTGCATACATAGCCATGCAACACCTCCGTATGCCTCAACTTCTAGATTGGTTAATGACATCTCTTCACAGAAACGCTCTGATGTTGAGATTTGCCTGCACAATGCTTCTATCAGCTATGTTAGTTCCCCAACTGTCCCACTGATTGCCTTATTATCATTTGTCATGCAGTCTGAAATATACAGGACTAAAGACAACTCTGACTTTAAAGAGACATAAGTGGAGGTAAGAGATACATCTGGTGTCGTGAAGACGGCAATGTATCTTGCAACTCATTGCGAAGTCACTGCATAATAATACCAGATTACACACACCTGCAATTCTTCATTAAAAGTAATTAATTTCCCAATCCCACTAAAAATAATGAATAATTTCAAATGGCTGTTAACAAATAGCCTTTTTAAGTGTACTCTTGAATAGCACGTCATGTACCTGCAGAACAGCATCCTAAAGGAGCGACAGATTTAATAGGACACGTGATGTGTCGTGTGATTTCTGCAAAGGGGGTGTGGGAGGGACACCAATAACTCCAAACGGGTCACATTTATGCTTCCCTCGAGAGTAAGAGTTTCAGTCTGAACTGAAGTATTTCTGACGTTTAGATTGAGAGGGTTAAGAGCATTAGGCAGTACCAGCTCAGTGTGGGGTTTTTTGGGTCTAGGTTCAAAAGCAATAATCAACATGATTTTAATTCTGTGGTTTTCTATAATGCAAGAGCTCCAGTGAGCACAAAGCATTTTCATCACATGAAGTTAAAATATTCTTTCTTAAAACAAACATTCACATACCTACACTAAGGCAGCTGGAAGCATCCCCGTATTTCACACTTTGAATTAAATTCCTGGGGGGGGAAGAAAGAAAAAAAAACCCAACTCCAAAACCAAGCAGATGAAAACACAGACAAGAAGCATTCCAGCTTGTATAATTCCATTTCTAGGAACCATCCTAGTTTTCTGTTACCAATATCAAAGCTGACAAAGCAATCTCACATCAGGTGTGTAGCGGAAACAACAGCTTTTTACTTACTCGGTGTGGCCAGTTTGGTTTGCCAGTAGAACACATTCCCTAGCAGCCTGAGCCCACACGCAGTAAGGGTCTCTCGCCAAGACACAATCCAGGCAGTACTTGTACCGGTGGCACTCAGAAACTGGGAGCTGCACCACTTGAGATAGGGACCCTACATAGAGCATTCCCTAGAAATGCAGGGGGGAGTTCCTTTACAATAGTGAGTGAGATTTTAAGCTGTTATTTTCCAATATGGATTGAAAGATTTTTCTGGTATTTATTACAAATATCACTAAACTAAAAATTCTCTAAGAATAGATGGTGATATGAATGAGAGAAGCCCCTAGCTCTCCACAGCACATAAAATGACAGAGTTCCTTCCCTAATTTTTTAATGAACATGAAGGCTTGTTTTGGTTATATTTTGACACACAGAGATTCTTCTACAGAAAAAAAAAAAGTTTCATACTCGTGTTATTAACCAATATATGATAAAAGCAGAATTATGAGACATTTACAGGCTATTTAAAAGCCAGTAGAACACCACAGAAGAGCAAGGCCTGAGGCAAGCTATTACAGCAGTCACTTTCCCTACGGAGGGAAAGAAGTTCTACCTTTTCAGAAGACAGCTGGAGAGACTGTACAGGCTCAGGAGACAGAAACAGCTGTAGCTCTTCCACAATGAACATTTCCCCATCACAACTGAAAGCTTTATGCAAATATCCATCATCTACATAAAATGAAATGTATTTCTAAAGATAAACTTGTTTAAACATAGCATAACATTTTAGCCTGGTAATTCATGTTCAAATTAGATAGAGATTTAGAAGATATTCCTGGGCACAGGGAATTTTTTAAATTCTTCAAAGCAATTCTTATTTTTTCTTTCAATAAGAGAGAAGCAGTGATTTTTTTTCAGGAGAAAAAAGACCTCAAACAATCCCTGAATTTGCAAATATTATTATGTCAAGTCTTCTTTGATATGGCAAGTTTCTAAAGAGAGCTTTTTAATGTCCAACAAGCCAAACGCATTTAATCTAACCGAGATGAAAATATTAAACTAGCAAGACAGCTTCTGAATGCAAAACTTCAAACAGAGCTAATGAATACTTTTAAAATTTTTGAAGTCTCAGAAAAACATTCTGGAACAAAATACATAAAAATGTATAGTATCTTTTCCTAAAATAAAAGCACTTACCTGTTCCTAGAAACATAACATCGTATGTTTGTTTATCTAGGCCAGTGACTCTGTCTACTACAATCCTGGTGTAGTTTGAACCTCTCTTCAGTAGCACCGGTCTATCACCAATTGGATTTACAGAATTATCCATTAGAGGGTGATCTCTAACAAACTGCAAAACTTTGTCAGGCAAGTCAGAAGAAGTATTATACCCAATACTCCGGGCAAAATTATCAATGCACTAGAAACAAAACATAATGAACATGGTTACAATTGCTTTTACATTTCACCAAGGTATATAGAAGAGGTGTATTTCCTTCTAAACATTCAGTTATTTCTACTTATCTTCAAAAGATAAAAACCATTATTTCCCTCGCACTTTATGAACTAGCTAATAATCCCACATCGCTTGCGGAGCACAACTGCAAGCAAGGCAGCTTTTCTAGGAACCTTCGTATGAGAAAGCAGGTATGTTTGCTGATGGTACACACTGCATTTATATTGGTAAAACATCAGCTAATGACTTGCTACCAAAAAAAGATAATCCAGAGGCTGTTCTTTAATTAGAACAAGTAAATTCATATTTACAGCACCAGGACGTGGAACTGGCACTTCTCCCCTATAAACCATCCACTTAACAGGGGAATGTTCTACAATTACTGGTCCTTTGTAGTTTCCTTTGGAGAAGACTTCCTGAATATTTTTCATACTGTACGCACAAACAGCTGATATGTCTATTCTTCCCCTTAGAAGAAAAAACAAAACAAAACAAAACACAAAAGAAAAGCAAGTTTTATTCACTTTTATATGGAAAGAAATACTGTAAAATACCCCAATCTGCACAGCGCACACTGCAGTATCTTTTTCAGGTTAGTCGAAAGATAGCTAATACTAAAAATACTTCTCTATTGCAGTTTTCATGATTGACTAAGTAAAGAATAAAACAAAGACATTAATAAAAGATGGTATTAAATATGTTTTTGTTAAAAATCAAGTAACCGCCCTCAAATAAATTGAAACCACTTAGAGAATGAGGACCTTTTGACAGCCTTTCTTGTAAACAGACAGATGAGCCCAAGTATTATGGTAATCAACGTTTTGACAGGCTTCTCCTCCCTTTGGCTCCGCTCTTCTGCCACAGACCATTAATTCTTCTTCTAATCCTTTTAACTTACCTTTATTGAAAAACACAATACTTTTCCTCTTTACCTCCAAGTATAATGCTTTTCAAAATGATGACTGAAAATTTAGGTAGACTTTTAGGAGCGTCTAGATCAGACACTGCTGTGATTTCAGTTCTACCAGAGAATACCAAGGCTAAGTCTCTTTGCCACACCCAAAGGAATAAATGTTCTACAAATTCCAATCTCAGGACACATTGAACCCAACCTGCCATAACCAGAAATAAAACTCACATAAGCTCCAGTGGGTATAAACTGACAGGTAAAGAGGTGGCAGCAGGTTAAGATGGACAGTGCTGACTGTGCTGCATTCCAATAATTCTGATGTTTTTATAAAACATGAGAATTACCTACTCACGGCTATTTTGTCACTGGTATTTTTTGACATGTAAAGTTTTGATTCATTTTGTCTTGTTTTTCTTCATTAGTCAGAGCATTAAGATAAAGCTAGTTAACACTAAAACTTGTAAGGTATTTGTTTGGAGTTCTGGTTTTATTTTCACAGAACATTACATTAGACACGCAGGCCATGACAGATAATTCTTTTGGAACAGGAGAATAATTCTGCACCTTGAAATGCCAGCTATTTCCTTTAGCGCTATAAAGACCAGAAGAATCCAGGGCTTTGTGTATGTAATTACGTGATTTTATATGTAATTAGTTTTAATTGCCCCACCATCCGTCTAGAGAGAACATAACTCTCAAAACTTGGCTTAGGAGAAGCTTTTGGTTAGTCTTTAATTGAAGGCTTTGGCCCAGGAACCAAAAACGTTTTGTTTCAGATGATAATGTTTGCTCAGTTGGATCAAGCTGTAAGAAAAACAAATGTGGTCCATTAAAACATGCAGCGTAAGTAGCTGGTAGCTTCTTGTTCTGAGTTAAAGCCAAAAGGCTGTACTCAGGCTATTAATCCTGAAGTGAGAACCCTTACTCAGTTCATTACAAACTTTAGTAGCATACATAGCCATCTATCTCACCATTGCTGGGAAAAAATTCCATAAAATATGCTGTCCTGCCACTTGCTTCTCCTAAGTAAAAAGATGTCCTGGACAATATTGAAATGGAAGTTTAATTCTGGAAGGGAACAGGAAAGGCGTGATTTTAAAAATGATGTCCATCTTCTCTGCAATATGCGTTTTCCACCAAGATCACCCTAAATGAAGGAATAACATCAATACTGTAGAATGCATAAAGAAACAGACGTTATTTTCACCTAAAAGTGTTGCTGTGGGGAAAAATATAGCTGGCCTTTCTATACAAATCTCAGTTCAAAGGCAAAGAAAAAAGGTTTATGTGTCAAATGCAACCTGAACAGCTGGTTCTGTTCCAGCAGGAAAAAGAGGAAGCTAGTTCCGAAATAAAATGGATGTGACAGAATTTTGTTTGGTTAGCCAGTGTAGATACTATTGACTATGAAACTTCATCTGAAATACACTGAACAAGATCTTTAGAGTACAGATACTAACTCTGCAGATCCGGGCAATTCTGGACACCAGAAGCTTGTCATAGAATTCAAATTCAACAGCTGTTTCAGTAAAGAACACATAAATTTTATCATCATCTCCATTTGGACTAGATTCACTTTCACGCACTATATCCATGCTGACAAAGCTGGGTTCTGAAACACATAAATACGTAAAACATTTTAAGTTAATTCCAAGAAAAACGTAACATAACATAAATGCCAGATATTATTTTAAAACTAAGTCTAGTTGAACTTTTTTGTGGACTAGTGGACAAGGAAAAGGTTGAAAAGTATTTATGAATCTACTACACATTAAGAGAAGGAACTGTGCTTTCATAAATGGAAAGGGGCTGTGGCTCGTCTCATCACTGTAGTCCATAGTCACTAATTTCTTTTAAATTCTGCCCTTAGTTGAAAAGCCCACATTACAAAATCAGTACGTAACATACTACTACATTCTAGAGAGAATGCATACACCAAATTAAAGTTCAAGAGACTAAAATGTATAAAAAAACTTGTTACCATTTAGCCATGATGTTTTAAACTCTGTTCTTAAAGGATTTCTCATACTGCGAAGTATTATAGGTTCTGTTCCCAAGAAATTATTTGAAGTAGCTGAATATAACTCCCCATCTGTAAAGATTTGGAAGAAACAAAAAAGTACAAAGTACTTATTTTTAAAATAAGACATCACAAAGAACAAATTGGGGTTTCCATGCAAAAATAGAATTTGGGTAACAGTATCCACTAACTTAGTTTAGGTGATGAAAACCATTTCAGGTTGCATGTCAGTCCAAACATACCTACAAAAACAGACGCGTACTTTAGAGTTGGTTCAAATGGACACTTTCCTCTGCTCTCTTCAGCTCTTCCTTGCAAGCTTATGTTCGTCCCATGGATAACCTGTGGCAAACAACCATTTAAATAGGATTAAAAAAATAACATTCAGTAACTACTCTTCTGGTCTTTCATACTTTTATAAAAGAATTAAGAAAGTCTCTAATTTTCAACAGGAATATTTTGAGAGAGGTGTTTAAAGACCTGCCATACTACTCAAATATCATCAGTAAAACCTGTATTCAAACATAATTACCATATGATCACAAGTTGGGTGATACGCATTGGTTCCACAAACATATAAGTTAGAGTTATTTATCTTATGGAGAAAAAGGATGTAGTTCTGGCATCTTACCTAAAATAGAAAAGAATTTAAAAATTTACATAGCGTAGTGGATTGCATCTGAAAATTTCCTCATGTCTTAGCAGCAAGCAAACAAATCCCAGATTTAAACAAACTTGCTTTTATTTTGTTTATTAAAAAGAAGCTTCATACTGCAGCCATTTTCATTTTCATTAATAACTTGGAGGGGGAAAGATAAGTTCCTACCTTGTCCTTTCCTCTACGAATACATTCCAGTTGTCTTTCCTGTGTAGCAAACCAATATTCCTAAAAGCCAAAGATACCTGTAAGGTGGTATGTTGCAACAGTTTTCCACAAAATTATGTGTAAAAAAATCCCTATATAACCCTAACTTAGGTAAATAAGCATTTTTCTATGTATCTCCGTAATGTGCAAGACACCTGAAGAGAGGTATTGCTTTGCTAAGAAGATTCTGTGATAAAGATTCAAGCCTTGAAATAGTAGTACTTTTATATATTTTAAATCGGAACATTAGGTTCAAATTAAGAAAACCACAGGCAAAGTATTTTTTTAAAGAAGGTATGGGGAAAAAAAAGAAAAGTCTTTAATTTACCCTGGCTATTTCTCTAGAAATATTATTCAAGTCAAGAGCAAATACTGCATCTCTGCCCCCAACAAATAAAGTATCCGTTTCTTCATTCACAAGGAGAGTGGAAACATTGGATAATCCTTCCTTCATAAAAGTGTTTATACTTCCAGCTGTAAAACATAGAAGATAAGTTATTTTAAAAATATTTATCACTAGAATCAGTGTTACGTAATAAAAAATCCAGATTGAAAACAAATTGTAACAGAACAAAGGTAAAAGCTTATATACATTTCCAGAACGTTTTCTAAATAATATGAAAGTATCTGAATAAATGCATGGATATTCTTTTCCTAATTTATTGCAGGAAAATAAACAACACTATTATTATTCCCTATAACCCAGAACCTCCAGCTACAACAATTACTGCTCAGGCGCTCCTCACTGTCATTTGGATGAGTGCACCCGCAACGCCTGAGGTGAAACGGTCCGTAGCATTCTTTCTATGCCTAATAAAAAAGAAACTCCCAACACTGTGCTATCTTTCTTTCTGCTTGTGAAATTACGATTTTCACTTACTTTGGTATTTTATTGTTTTTCTGGGAACGCAGTTTGCAACAGACGTTTTTGTCTCTTGAATTAATTGGATAACAAGATAAAGGACGACAGCAGTGCTACCCATTTTCAGAGGTTCAACTAGAAGTAAGTTCTTCCCAGTTTTTATTTCTTGTCACTAAATAATTACAGGCAGCAATTTCTCCGCGGTTCTCGAAAATGTCCTGTAGAATCCCTCCAAAGTATCTGTAGTCTTCAAATATTTTCTGAAACTTGTCGAAACCTCTTACATTTTCTGCTCAGATAACTACTTCCAGACGTCCTAAAATTAAAAGCGGTTTAAGTTCACCATAATATTTCGTTACTTTCATTTTTATAAGAGATGGACAGCCACGCCCTTTTACGAGATTTAGTAGCTATTACCTATATTGATACTAATCAGAATTGGACATGACCCTGGTGGCAATTCCAAGCTATTACCAGCAAACCAAGCTTTGTGCCAAGTCTGTGATTCTCATTTGCAAGCTGCGATGTTTCAGATTTTCTGCAGGGTATGTAAGTTGTTATTTCACAAACAGTAAGAGCAAGCGGGAACATCTTGCAGCAGTCAGCTATTCTAGGTATTTAAAAAAATCATAGCTAAAACTGCTTTATTTACAGTAATTCACCAGGTTTCTTTATATGTGTTATATAAAAACAATATATATACTTATCAAATCAACCATATGTTATGAAAAAAGAATTTATATTTTATTAAGTTAATTAGAATCAGGTACTCTTATGCCTGGAATTTTGGTAGTCCGTCTAAATGAATATGCCCTCCAGCCAATGCTAGAAAACTGAGCAAAATTAAAGCCAGGTAGTTGTCATCTGCAATTACAGAAACCACAAAGCTGGATTGCAAACCTGCTTTCATAAAGAAGGGAATCTCTGCTCTTTCTGCGCTTTCATCTGTAGGCAAATGCCAACAGCTCAGAAAACCGTTTGCGTTAGCATAAGCCAAGTAAAACATTGTTTGGGTTAGAATACTTTTAAATTAATAAATCAGGTTGGGAACTTCAGAAAACTTATTAAATACCTGCTGTTAGCCCCTGTACTGTAACCCAGGGTGAGTCTGCATAGACAGAAGGTGCCCACATGCCAAGACATTTCCTTGGCCAACAGCACACATCTCCTAGGACGTGACCTAGGAGACGTGACGTTTTCATTGTATCTGAAAACAGACATTTTCAGTGTCTTGCTTTATACTTTCCTGGGACCAGCTTTGTGCACAGCACCTGGATGGCTGGTCCTGGCAAGAACAGACACCAGGAGTATTCAGCTCTCCTGTCCCATCACATCTCTGTTTCAGCGGACAAACCTGAATTCCGACCCTGCATTCCCACAGCACGTTTTGCTTTGACCCCTTCCCTGAGGCGCACTTCTGGACTGCCGCCATGGCCGGACGCAGCAGAGGTGGCGCAGGCCTGAGGGACAGCAGCCGCGCGGCCACTCATGATGCCGTGCTCCCCAAGCTACGCCCCAACCCACCACCCCTCCACGGCGCCCCGTCACCCCTCTGGGGACGGCCCGCAGTGCCCCTACAGCCACGGCCGCTGCGCCTGAGGGCGGCCACCAGCCCCGCTCCCCTCAGCCCACACACCCTCAAAATGGCGCCGCCTCCCTCAGCCCTCCCGCCGCCTGCAGAGCGACCGTTGNACCGCGGGGACGGGGCCGCGCAGGCTCCTGGGGGAAGGAGGACGGAGAGCGGCGGGGGAGAGGGGCGAACCGGAGGTACGGAGCTCCCGGGACGCGGGGCCCTCTTGGGAGGTGGGAGCAGAACCATTGCCCTCGCTTCACGGTAAAGATCGTCTCACCCGCCGCCCGTCCCGACGTCTCCAGCGCACCCTGTGGGACCGGTGTACCCAGAAACACTGGTGTTTGTCTGCCTCAACTGACACCCCCGAGGCTGACGCTGGTGTTGGGGAAAGGCGGGTAAACCGGGTTCGCGTACGGATGAGGGCTGATCCGCGTCCTCTCCGTGACCTGGATTGAATTACCAGGATCGGACACTTTTTTTTCTGCGCAGCAGAAGAGAACCTCGCAGAACTCCCTTCCTCCGTCCGCGCCGGTAACTAACACACGGCGACCGAAACGGCGTCAAATACAACCAGAACTTCCCCGTTCTCTTGGCGCGTTTTGTGCCGTGTGAGCGCTTAACCGTCTCTCGCTTTAGATTTGTTTTTCAAAATTCTGATTTGCCATCCAACAATAGCTGCGGGTTCTGAAATAGGTCTTGTAAACTGTTCAATGATAGAACTTTTGTTAACCCCGTGAATCAAACAGTCTATGACGAACCTCCGCCAAAGAAGCAGCTGTTCTAAAAATTAGATTTTATTGCTCTGTATTTGCTGCTTTGCTACTGCTTTATTACCTAGTGGCGGGATAACAAAATAGGGCTTTCCCTTCAAAGCAAAGTCTTGCCTAGGAAATAATTGTCCAGGAAAATAGCACAACCTTCTAATGACATGAATTAGGCACAAAAAGCTGAAGAGAACACACTCTGTGCCACCACTTTCTTAAACAGTAACTTTATTGCCCACAGATAATGCAAACATTTTCCACCCTTGCTGCAATTCAGCAAGTTGCCTACTTAACAAGGTTCACAAAAACTAGTTATTTCAGAAGTACCCTATTGTTCTTTGAGCATATTCTCATTTAAGGTGTTTATTATTGCTCAAATCTACAGTCTGGTTGTGATTGGCCACTCAGTCATGAGATATGCAGAATTAAAGATGATACCGGACTTTCAGGATTTTTTTTTAATTAGAAAATATACCTGCTTGTAGGATAGAAAACAATCCAAAGTAACAATATTTGAATTGCTGAGTCCAGACTTTTTTCGGGCACAATACATCAGGATTAACTTTAAAGCAGAATGGAGTATCAATAGAAAAAAATACTGTACATTGATTTTGAGAAGTAACAGCACAGATCGAGTGTTCACACTAATGATGCTGTAGTGTCTTCTAAAAAACCCCCCAAAATAAATAGGAAAAACGTCATTGGCGTTACACCAAAGAAAAGCTTTGAAGGCAAAAAAATGAAAGCATCTCTCTCAGTCCAACACAATGACTCCAGAGAGCGCGTCATCGACTGCAGTTCTCTTACTCTGTCAGGGCACCTCCCCCAAAACGGGGATCTCCTCGTTTCTCTCCAACGAGAGCAAATGTCCTATCTTCTAGAACCAGGTCCTTACACAGAATACATTTTTGAAAGAAAAGGAGGAAAAAGGTGTAGCCAGGGCTTGGACTTGCCTCTGCAAAGCTTTTCCTAGCCGTCAGTGTAAAAGCAAGGGACAGGAGACCTGGCTGGTGTCTTTCACAAACGAACGCTCTCACTTTACCTCTCGATAGAAGGCGGCTGCACAAATGTTAAATTTCAGTTCGTTGCAATTTTCCCCCTCACATCCTGTCTAAAAAAGGAATTTGGATTTAAAGGCAACAGTAAACCACACACGTATGTAAAGAGAAAGTTTTGCCGTTTTAAAGTCAGTACACCAAGAAAATCAGAGAGACAACTAATTCCTGGGATAGGGGAATAAAGGGTGAAACTCTTGCATTCCAACTGGGGCACAACGGTTTTGGTGTTCATGTGGAAAATAACACTGTTGTGTATGGATCTAATGCACTAGAAGCCACATGAAAAAGTAACTAAGAAATGATTTAGTGGGTATTCTCAACAGAGACATTTAGCAGCACAGAAACTGAGGGACCTTCCTCCCCTCGTACACTATAAAATCCTGCTTTACACTAATGTAACACTGCATAATCTCAATTCCACTTGTCAGTGCCAAAATGATGCATATCTCTTACAAATGGCCAAATTCACAAGCAAAACATTTAAACCAGAAATTGTTTAGGTCTACATTTATTGCAGATATTAAAAGATTAACAATGCTAACATGTTTACTTACACTAAAAAGAAATGTCAGTCATCCAATAACATAAGCATCTAATTGTTACTAGCTTAGCACTACTGCCAATTTGCACGGAACAGAAAGTAGCAAATTGCTCTACAAGATTAATGGCAAAAAAAAACAAAAGACAGTAGACACACCACTGAAGTTAGTTAAAATGTTCACTGAAGCTTGCAGTCTTCATGGAAGAGAGCCTGGAACTAAAATAACAGAAAAGAAGCTAGTAAACTTGAAACAAGGCAATGTAACTGCATAACAAACGTTTCACATGTACAAGTATTTAAAATTTTCAAATCAGAGCTGCCTGCAAAAGCAGGTCAAAATAAAAGGAAATTCCTTTTGCGAAAGGAGCGTAAGGTCATCTCTTGGTAAAACAAGATAAAAGTGGCAAACGGGAACCCACTTGGGAGCAACACTGGAATCTCAGCACCAGTACTGCTCTGCTGAGACCTTGTCCAAAATTAAAGTTTGGCACAAGAAAGACAGACCATACTACAGTCATCCAGGGTGGCAGATTAAGATTTTCCCAACGTTCACCTTTATTCTCAAGACAGCATTATATTCTAAATGGAATCGCACTCAGGAAGGATGGTACCATTTTCCAATCTGGATACCAACGGTTCTCCCGCGTTGGGTCAGCAGCTGTTTAGCAAACGCACCCCGAACGGTACCGTGCCCAACAAACTGCCGTGAATTCAGAGCAGCGCAGAACACCCATCTGCGTCTGAGAGAGTGGATTTCAATCTAGTGTGAAACTCCACTTCACCTCGGGCCCTTCTGTAAATAGCGTAACGTAAAATCAAGACTCCTTCCAAAATGTGAACGGGAAAGAAGAGGTGAACTGGAAGTTTGAGGGGAAATAAAAATTGTGACCAGCAACACTGGCAGCTTCATCAATGAAACTAAAAGAAAAGCTAAATCCTTTTGAGTGGGTCTGAGAAATAAATCAGAGGCCAACAATACTGGTTCCAGAGCGTCATTCTAAAATGGACTGTGACTGATAGATCTCCTTTTTGAAAGGCTCAAGTTTTACCCTGTGTAACTGCTAATTAGACACCGGAAAGAAAGAGGGGCAGTGAAGAACACACCCAAACAGGAACTTAACAGGTAAGCACACACTGCCAAATACTGTAATTGATGATCTTTCAAGTTTAAAGATTTTAAACATCTCCAAGTAAAGCCTATGAGAAATATCTGGGCTATCAATGTCCTTCATCAAGTCTGCCCACCAGATAAACTTAGTTTTATTTATAGCCTTCATGCTTCAACTTCTTGTAATGTGAAGGTGAAGACACATGTGATGTTCGTGGAAAAACTGAACTACCAGCGTATTTTTCTATACCTGCCATCATGGTTTTATTTAGCCATTACGTGCTTCAAGGCAACTAAAACTGAGTGATTGAAAAATTACACTGCAACATGATTTTGTTTCTCATGGTTTCAAAGACCCATACAGAAAGGAAAAAAAAACCAACCCAAAACCACTTGCATTCATAAACTCAAACTGGTCATTACAAGCAAGGAAAAGTTTGTTGCTACAGAATTAAAATGAAGACACTCCCTTTCAACCAATAGGATTTTTAATGGAGAAGGAATATAATTTTGTTCTTTAAACAGCAGGCACAGGCAAGTTGATAACTGAAGAACACATTTTCTTACATATTTGTCAGTTAGGAACTTGAGATGCTGCCACGTTACTGTGGGGTGCTATTAGTGGTGTACCACAAGCTCTTTGCTCTACAAGAAGCATGGTGCAGGATGAAAACAGCAAGACAGCACGCACTCCTAGCAAGCAAAACATGCGTCAGCTCAAGATAAACTCTTTAAAGAGAACTTCAGTGAAGTAGGTTTTGGTACTATCACATTCAAGTGAAGACTTCTGACTGGTTTTAAAGGTAATGATGGAGAATGAGTACACTAAAAAGTGCGCTCTTAAATTCTGTCACTTTCAGTAATGCAGTCACAGATCCCTTATTGATGTGCAAGTCGGAAAAACAAGAATGATAAGACTGTGAACGTTTATTTGTGGTAACGCTCCTAAATCTTTCACCTCTTCACAACAGCTTCACCAAGCAGTTAGGTAATGCTTTTTGTTGAAGCACAGTAGTTAATCCAGTCTTCTCTTTCAGTAAATTCTGGAATAGTCCCTTGAAAGTACAAGCTTTTTGTCTTATTTCTTGGGATTTTTCAATAAAAGAACTTCTGCAAAGCAAATATTTAATAGAAAACAGAAATGACTCTCTGAACTGATGGTCTTATAAAACTGATGATCCACTTCCAGATGACTTCCAAATATCTGACTTCCAAGTATTTTCCTCAGTAGTTTCTGCAGGCACATGAATTGCACCTGCTCATGACTTAAACTTCTTTGACAAGGAAAGAAATTTTTCAAGAATTTGTTGGAGAAGAGCTGCAAATTTGTGTAAAAACAAAAAGTACACTTAAAATATGTACTACTTGTTCATTACAATGAAAACTCTTAGCAGCCGAGGTTTTCAAGGAAGAGTTTAGTGTTCTCAGACTCAGATGAACTCAGTTATTCATCCTAAACTTAAAGTCTAGAATCCTATACAAAACAAGCACGCAGGTAGACTCTTCTTAAAATTGGTGCATGGAGGAAAGGAAACTGCTTTATGCAGACTCCAGAAGTAGATCAGAAGATTAGCCTGTCAATAAAACGTAGTAAAATAAAACGTGAACTGCCTTGCAAGAAGATCTGAATTTGAGAAGATTCTTGGCTTCAGAAAGGATCAGAGCCAGACCACGCTAGTCATATTTTTCATGTTGCTTATTCCGTTTTTTGGTAAGCCATGTCATCACAAAACAGGCAAACTTGGCCAAAGAGAGAGGTAAACAGGCACTTCCGAGAACAAAATCAGTTGTTTCTTCCTCAGAAGATGACATCCAAGTTGTTAGCTTGCACGATTAAATACAAGACTAACTTTAATCTTGGAAAATGTTTTAATACATTAGTATTGAAGTCCACTACTATAGAACAAAGTGTTCTTCATACTGGCATACTCTGCCGAAGATCTTTCACACAGCAGCCTTTGCATATCCGTGCACTTTCTAGCGAGCGAGTCTCTTATGTCAAACCTAGAAAGTAAGATTTGGGGTAATTCAGCAGTTCAAAGCAGTTCAACGTAGGTCTGGATTTTCATGAAATGCTAAGAAGCCAGATATAGTCATAGAAACAGTAATATTTTCTTGGTAAAGGAAGACTTAAAAAACCCTGGTATTTTAATGTTTGCAGGAATTCATAAACCAGATGTGTCCATTGCACATACCTATTTACTTGCTCTTTTCTGCCTGTACATTTGTATCATTCTTTGACGGAAAACATCAAATGCATCTTCTTTATTTTCTTCCCCTGCAACACCCAAGCCCTCCCCTGCAGAGGTAGCACCCCTAGGGAGTAAAATGAATAGTTAGAACACTCTGTTTCTGTTACATTTGACAACGTGCAGAAGAGATCTAAACAATAGCTTCCAACATAGACACAATACAAGTGGAGGGTAATTCTGCTTCATTTGGGGGGAGAAGGGGAGCGGAGGCTCGGTACCTGGTCTACCTGATCAACTCTAAAACAATTCCCACCTCCCATTACACATGCAAATACCCACCAGAAGAAAAAACGCTCCTATGATATTAAGGGAGCAGTGAAGATATAGTCATCTAACAGATCAAATTCTTACGTGAACTCTCGTATTAACCACTTTATTCGTGGTAGATAGGATCCTTTGTTGAAAACATGGCAAAAATGCCTCGTTTCTTACATTTAAAAAATGACAGAAGTCAGACACTTTCAGGAATGAGGAGGAGACACCACATAACTCTGGATAAAAGATGAAATTTTTACCAAGGGAATGTAACGCTGCTTGTTTAAATTTTTTAGAACCCAAAGCAAGCTGGAGTCTTGTAGGACATGCACCATAGACAAAACCTGCAGCTCCTGCCCTTCCAAGAAATTGAGTCATTCACTCATCCCTCTTCATCTGAACATGCCAACAGGGGCAGACAGGCCTCAACAGTATCAAAACAACTCTCTGCCCTGGAAGTAGATGGAGAGGATGGCCCACAAGAATGCAGAGATACAAATAATTAAAAACCATCTCTTTCTCCAGGGTACGTGCATAGAATGTAGACATTATAAAGCTCAGATGAATGAAACCTCTGCCACAGGAATGATCCTCTGTGCCAGTTTTAGCCTCCAGGTCAGTTACATTTGTATTATCTATTAAAGATTTCATGACGTGAAGTAAGAAAATTTAGATTGCCTCAGGTACTGAAATTGGGATTGCTGTGCTATCAGAGTAGAATCTGAGGACCTTAAGTAGAATAAAGAAAAATGATTCTTATCCAATTTCTGTAATAATAGGTCCACTTAAGCCAAGTGGATTGTTGTGCAATCCTAAAAGAATGTTCACAGACTTTAAAAAGCAAGTTCAACTTTACAGTCCACAGTAGAAACCCTGGGAGCTGTTTCTTCCGAATGGTACTAGAGTCTGACTTGGCAGCTTTGCTGTTTTGATCTTTTATAGTACGACCTGTTTGAAGCAGACTCTCTTGATTCGCAGTTTCCATTACACAACAGCTACTTCATACTTCCAAACAGGAAGAATAGATTTTTTTCTATTTACACTACAGTTCCTCTTCTAGATTACTTTCATAATAAAAAAAAAAAATAATCAGAGACATAAGATAATTACTCAGAGGAGGGTCTATGCCATAACAATGTTCTGCCTTTGAGTGTGTTTTGGTTGGTTTGGTTTTGTTTTGTTTTATTTTTAAAAATCCCTTGAACTGTGGAATTGGTCAAAGCCATAGCTGTGACAAATTAGTTCTCATGACAGGGAACAGCTCGCAAGACTAACACAAAACTCCACGTGAAATCTCTGGATCCATCCTTTCCATAAGGAGTCACCATGCAATTCATGTATCTTTTACAGTAACATAAATAAGAATCTCCTCAGACCTGCAAATATGACTTGCTCTCACAGCCAAAGACAAGCTTTAAGCTTTCCCAACAAAAAAGGGCCTCGAGTTTCTTTGCCTAACAATTGATGTGCTTGAATACATCAGTTTTAGGTATCAGCGTTATATAGTGATCATGATATGCTCTACACTAGAGCTGGAGTGTCTCTAATTATTAATCCATCCCTTTATGCTGAGAGAATGAGATTAGACCCTGCACTGTATCAAAGCAACTAACAAGAGAAGAGAAAATGTTATGTTGCACTGGTTTCATCCTCACTGAGACTGCCCCAAAGCACTGTCCAAAGAATGACTTTGATGGGAAAGTAGAGAGGTTCACACCATGAAAATAATCAATAATATGGAGGTCTCTCCACATTACAGAAAAGGTCAACAAGTTTTGTAAGAGGTACGGAAAGCAGTTCTTCACTACTCTTTGCAGATGTCTTTACCAGAGTGACACAGCAAGGGACTGAAGCTGGAAAAACTATATTTTCACATATTAAAATGCAGTTCTTAAAGATGACCAAAAACTTTTAGAATATTGTGGGCTAACTGTCAGACCAGATACAATTAAACAGCTCATGATCAGCTGTGCAGCAAAACTTGTGCCAGGAGCTACAGAAACAAAAAAAAATTACTCATATATTTGGTACCAACAAGTTTTCAGGTTAAGAATCAAGGTTCTAACGCTGGTGAACACAAGAGAGCTACAGGCGAAGTAAGCTGCTTTCTCATTGTCTGTTTGCTGCTGCTGAAGGAAATATAGAAAATACAGTGATGGCCACTGGACCACAGGGAGCACTAAGGAGAAAAGAAAGCAAAAAAACAGAAGTACCCCACCAACTAAAATGACCACTACTGTCCAAGGCATGAAGAGAAAACAGAAATCCCTGGAGAAAGAAGACTGTTAAACCACAGACTACGTGTGGGGACTAGAAAGCTTGTCACATGTGTTCAGAAAGAAATAAATAGTTTCTGCCTCCTTATTCAGTCAGGGAGTTGAAGGAGGTATTATCCATTCTCCGTGCTGGCGGCAGTGGACACTGGATACAGCAACTTTAAAAGGCAAAATGAAGATTCAAAAACAAAAGTGTATTTTAAAGGAAAAAGCACACTTACCTTCTGGCAGGTGCACTTACCTCTTTCAGTGTGCAGTAGAATGAGTCACATAATTAGAGTGAAAATAAATTTGTTGCCTAAACCTAAGAGTACTGTGTATGACACTCCTTAAGTCTATTTATGTATTATGTACCTGGTGTGGTAACAAGGAGATCCCCAGGATAATACTAAGTGTTAAAAAAACTCTAAATATGCCAAACAACAAAAAACACCTCCTGAAGAACAGGGGCACCCATATATCTTTAGAAAGTGTCCGCACACTGCAGCATTCACGCTGCAGCCCTCAGTGATGTCAAACTGGATGGCAAGAAACAGCCACCTTCCAGACCAGACTTTGCCCCAGCCTGGCTAGAAAAACGCATGAAGTCTGCATGCTCGACTTGGCTGAGGCCAGAGGCCAACGTCAAGACGGAAACAAACCACTGAACTGGCCACATCTAGGTGGGTAAGATAAATATAGTTACTATTAGAATCCCAGCCTTTTCCAGAGCTGTCAAATTTCTGTAGTGTGTTCCCATTACATACACTTTTACAGGCTCTCTGATTCCTTTTCCTCGTGTACCAAGGCCGTGTCCTTCTTGCCAGCCCATCTTCTGAAGCATCTGGAAACCCACATTCCTGTTTGTCAGTTTCTTGTGTGAAAATTCTAAATCTTTCGGTTTCTGTAGAGAGGAAATAACAGAAAAACAAAGAGGTTTTTTTTGTAATACAGGGAGATCATGTATTAAAAATCCCTCAAAAAACTCCCTATAAACTAAGTGTGTTTAAATTTCTCGATATACAGAAATATCTTCTGAGCAGCACTTCTCTAACTACACAGAAAAAGGCTACCAATGACTAAATATCTGCCTTGCCAGTTTAAAAAAAAAATTAACGAATGTATTTCAGGTTGTCAAATTGTTTAATTACATTATTAAAATTGCAAAGAATACACCTTCATATTTTAAAAGGTATTTAGTTAGAAATATTTAATGATCTGATGACTGAATCCCTGTTACAAATACAGAAGCAGTCAAATAACATCTCACCAATTTCGGAAAATTACAACATATTTTCCTCAGAGCAATACACTGATTTCTTCTTCTTTAAAAAAAAAAAAAAAAAGAAGACAAGATTAACGCACAGCTGTTCAATAGTGCTTTAATCATAAAATGTTTAATTTAGACACAGGTAGTTAAAAGACAACAGGAGCCATGGCTCTCCTCAGGTTTAGTCCAATCTTTTTCAGGATCAGACTTTTCAGGTTTTAATTTGATTTTATGACAACGCCACATTTTCAGAGGCTGTGTCCTGTAGAGACGGCCAATTCTCAGAATGCAGTGACAAACCAGAATAGTTCTTTACCTTCTTCTTCTTTGTAACTGGGCAACCACGAGGCCTATCATAAGCAATTCGGACAGGTTCATGCACTGCAAGTCAAATCAAAGACAAAATTCAGCTGTAAAGAAAAACAATTTTAATACAGAACTCCAAAAGTAAATCTCAAGTGGGACTCTAACTCAATGCTTTGGCCTAAAATCGGAACCAACAAAAGAGATCAGAATGAAAAAAAGGAAAGAAAATAGAAACAGTTAAGACCATTTTTTCCCTCTCCACCATGAAAAAGGCAATTAGAACATGTATGTATTTCGTTTTGGACATACCATACCAGCAATATACTGATGGGTGATATACTGTAAGGACTTTAGATCTTTCATCTCCCTGAGCTTCTGTAATAGTCTAATAGAAAATTCAGACGGGGCTTAAATGAGGTTATTGTATATAATTTTCATATCACAAATGACAACCTTCACCAATAAAAATCATTATGCAAAGAAAAGCCATTTGTTAAAGCAGCTGCAGAGCACATATAATCAGTTTTAAGCTACTTATCTTTCAGTTCTTAGACTATCACGACCTACCCCTGTTGTGGCCATATTGTCAAAATTTGACAGGCCAATCCAAAGTCTAAATATATTTAGTCAAACGCTCAAAATACGTTCAAGTGCTATACTTAAGTCTGTCAAACCTTCCATACGTGGATAAAATAAACACTGCAAAAACTACTCTGGTGAGTTTTTTAAGCAGCAGAGAGGGGTTAACATTCACATATACTTCAAGAATATCTGAGGAATTACGTTTGGTGCAAACTTTGCTATTGCACTATAACACAAACATTGTTACACAATTTATTCAGATTCCCCTTTGTCAGTTCAATGAACCTGTAAAGTGAACATTGTATTCATTTTTGTATTAAAGAAATGTAATTCTTTTAGCCAGTAACAGTCAGTAACAAAGTACATAAAAATCAGGAATTCTGTACTGATACCTACAAAACATCTTTTAGGTAACACTTACCTTTTGGTTCTTCTATGAGGCAAATCCTTTTAGAGGCAGGAATCATACCGACTTTCAGAGACTTGCTGCTGATTCGTTTGCGAGGGAATAGGGTACCAGGAGCGGGAGCTGATGCCTGTGTCGACAGATTTGGTATAGCACCATCAGATGATGTGGCTAGCTGCATGTCACCTGTTGACATTTCCTCTCCTGTTTTGGAAATCATCTCTTCAGCTAGGTTTTCCACACTTCTACCTGCTGAGTTGTCATCCTCTTCTCCCTCCTCTGCTTGCTCCATTTCCATCTCTTCCAAAGGCTGGGAGGTATCCTCCTCAAACTCAGCTTCCTCCTCATTATCTTCTTCCTCTTCTTCTTCCTCCTCCTCCTCCTCTTCTGAAATATCTAAATTTCTCTCTTCAGGTTTAGCACCTTCCCCAGCATCAGTTGCTTCTGGCACAGCACTGAAGTTAATAGCTGGACATAACTCATAGACTTTCATTCGGTAAAATTTGAAAGCAGAACTGTTTCGATCCTGGAGAAACCTGAGCAAAAATTACAGTGAAAATAGTATCAGAAAGAGATTTTCTTTAGCTAGCATGAAGCAAGACATTAGAAACAGATCTCATTATTTTTTGAATGGTCACTCCAGGTGTGTTTTTGTAGGATTCTCCAACAACACGTACTAAGAACAGAAATCATTCTCCTCAGTTCTTACAGACTGATCTTTATCAGCACTTCTCAAACTGTATTGTAAAAAATTCAGTACAATTATCTTCATTATACAGATGGAGAAACTAAGACAGGATGTTAGCTCTGGATGACCCAGAAGGGAAAGAGCAGACCCCAGAAGAGAATTCAGGTCTTCCAAGTTTCTGTCATGCGGTCTATGTGGGAATAGCTGCATCGATTCTGGGAGGCAGGAGAGATAATAGGGCTCCATTTTTGTTGGCACAGTATGACTATAAAAAAACCCTGCTAATTTACACTACAGCACTTAGGCCATTGTAATCAAAGCCTCACTTAAAAAAATAACAAGATTGAAAATACTTTGGCAGAACACTGTTTCAAGATGTAAGCTGATTACTTAGGTTATAAAAGAAAAAAATACATATATTAGTGCATGTACACATTTGGGAAAAGTGGTTTTCTTTCTTAGGTATTTCAGAATTCCTGATTTTTATGTACTTTGTTACTGAGTTATTGGCTAGAAGAATTACATTTAATACAAAAATAGAGATTGTTTTAGCATATTATACGTTGGGCCTTACAAGGGCTGCAGTAAGTTACCCATCAGTCAAATGTCATTACTAATTGCGTCATCTCTATGTAGTGCTCTGTATGTTGATGATCTGAAGAAGTTCAAAAAGATAGCAGCTGGAGATCAACTCAGAGGACAGTATCAGGGTCTTAGTCAGGATTCTAACAGTCTGTCCAACCTGGATCGGGTGTGTTTTTCTTGTATTTGGTTTGTTTTGATTTAGTCAGGTACGATGACAGGTTGGGACCTCTCCTTTCCTGGGCAAAATTCAATCACAGCCAGATGCCTCACGGGGACAAACTTTTTAGCAGGGCCTGTTGCGATAAGACAAGGGGCAATGGCTTTAAACTAAAATAGGGTAGATTTAGATGAGATAAAAGGAAGACATTTTTTTACAATGAGGGTGGTGAGACACTGGCCCAGGTTGCGCAGAGAGGTGGGAGATGCCCCATCCGTGGAAACATTCCAGGTCGGGTTGGACGGGGCTCTGAGCGACCTGATCTGGTTGAAGATGTCCCTGCTCATGGCAGGGGGTCGGACTAGATGGCCTTTAAAGGTCCCTTCCAACCCAAACCATTCGATGATTCTATATTCACCATTAATGGAGGTGCTGAGCAGGACAACAGGGAGTATTGCTCAAAATTCTCTGTTCCTAAACACGCTGAATAAAAGCATACATCTCAACAAACAATAAAAGGAAATATCTCCTTAGTAATTGGTTAGATGCATTTTGATTTTTCTGATCGGCCCATTTACACAGATAAACGTATAGGTTACTCACCAAAGGTCTGGGTTATCTGCACTGTTGTCTATGCTGAACTGCTCAATTTCTGGTCCTACCTGAGCAACAAACTTGGCAAGCTTCTCAGCTGTTTCCATTGTTTTAGCATCCACTGCAGGAAACAGAATACTCGTTACCTATAGCTTCATACAAAATCTGCATCACTGGAAGCTCAAAACATTTGATTATTATCTACTTTAGCAAAATAAATGATTTTTTTAGAATTTCCAGCAGAACATTCCATGCAATTCCTTTCTCATATAATTTACAATTTAAAATCTAATCTTAGATCTTCACTTACCATCAGGAAATTGAGAGGACAATGGTGGGAAAAGTTCAGGTGGTGCTAATAAGTCCTCAGAATCTGCCCTTTCTTCTGCTGGCAGAGACACCTCTGAACCGGTGGCACACTGTGAGGATGAGGTGGTATCCAGGGAAGAATTCTTCTCAGACAGGCTGGTTTCTGATACAGAAGGCTTTGACTGGACTGAATCTTGGAGATGTTTGTCTTGGTGCTTCAGCACTGTACCAGCTGAAAGCACAGTCTGTGTCCCTATGGTTGCTCTCCTCGCCTTCCTTCCTCGAATACCATGTTGTGCGATAATTCCAAGCCTTTTTCTTTTAAATAGCCTTCTCTTAATACTTGCGACTTTCCTGGCATACAACATGGCCCTGACTGATTCTGTTGCAGATTCTTCTAGTGTTCTGCCCTCGCCACCCGCTTCCTTCCCAGCTGATGTCCGCCTCTGCATCTCTGATAACTTCAGTCTGTAATACTTGTATTCTAGACTATCTTCATCAGACAAGAACCTGAATAAAATCATATGAATAAAAGGAAAGCCTAAGCTGAAAGCACAACTTATCTCAAGTTCTCAGATCAGAAACTGAGTAGTGATTGATCCTTTTTTCCAGGGGTATATAAAGTTGCTACATTAACATTAGCCTGCATAGCTTTTTCTCAGAATAACAGCCAACTCCACTTCTAAAGCAGCAAGTAAAGTATGCCAAGCAAAGAAATGACGGAGGGTTTTGACATAAATCATTTGGCTAGTAATTAATCAGCTATGCAGCAATTCACACATGAAGAGATACTGCCATATTAAAAGATCATTACTCATAGAGCACTAGATCCGTAAGTCTGTTACCTTACTGTATGTTTATATTAACTATGTTTGCTTACTATTGTCACCTTGTAATTGTGAAATGCTTTTAACATCTTGGATTTGGGTTGACACACAGTCATTACTGACAGATCAAAAGGAACATGATCGACTAAACAAAACAGAAGCAACAGGACAACTTCCAGGGGTATCAGGAAGTATAATTAGCTTAGGAAACATTTTCCAAAAAAGTCTGATTAAATATACAATAGGCCTTGATCTTACACCCACTGAATGAAATACTGCATTTAATTAAATGCATTCCCAATATCTTCATTAGAGAATAGTATTATAACATACTGTTCAAACACACCTACCAATATTCAGGACAGTTCTTTTGAGCGTTTCTCTCTTTGGCAGACAAGGTTCCTGAAACAATGCTATTCACTAGCTGTTCAATTGTCTCTACGACTTTCCGATCAGCTCGCTGTGGGGCTGTAGGAAGAAATAAAATGCAGGCATTGTATTATCCTCATCTACAGAGTATCAATATGTCATCTTTTTTATTCTTTGACACACTGACATTTGCATTTTCAACATTTTAATACAAAGAAAAAGGCTGCACTTAATACTAGAATAAATTAAGGAAACCTCAGAAACTTTCCGGCTGTTTTCTAAGAAAACTCAGATACTAGAACAGTTTATTATGAGAAGCACTGTGTTTTAAGAAACTTATCCTTTGCCATCCTGGGCAAGTTAAGCCATCCTTTAAAAGCAATTACGTATAGCACCAAAAGGATCTTTTGCAAACTAAGTGTATTTGAACACTACTCTGAAGGGGTGAGTTCCAAATTATTAGCCATTCAGTGTCAGCGCTGCAAGATCTCCCTGCAGAAGTATCTGAAGTTCAATTAGGAAAAAACAGATAAGTATAGTAACGAGTAAGAATGCTTTACAGAGGATGAACTAGATGGCATAATACAGTAGAGGAGACAGCATTCCTGTAGATGGTAGTATATAAACAACTTCAAAGAAATATGCCTGCATCTAATAAAAGCAGTAATGGTAACATCTCTGACTTCACTCATATCCAAATACTTACTCTGTGATGCAGCCAGTTACAGCTGTGGTCCTGGCCTCCCTACCTCGAAGTGGTGCAGCTGGAGGGTAGGGCAGCTGAAGCAGCCAAGGGCACAAGGTGAAAATCCTAGATTTAAAGTATAAGCATGTGCAGGAGGGGGGAGGAAGGAGATGTGCTTTCATCCACAAAGCTGAAAGCGATTGCTACAACAGACAGTATTTACTACCTGCCTTAGCACTGCTAGGGATCTACATGGAATTCCCAGAATTAGGAATTCCTGACCTAATGAAACTGTAAAAATGAAGTTAAAATGCTAGAGACAAATAAAGAAATTCTATACTGCAAAGTATCTTACAACAGTTCACTCACTTTTAACTTTTGTGTCAGGAGAGGGTTTATTAAGCTGTACTGTGGACTCTGGTTCAGTTTTCTTCATCTGAATTGGATATCCACTCTTCTCCAACCAAGCCTTCAAGTTTTCAATGTACTCTCTTCCAAACAATGTTGAATCATCAAAGTTTGGGAATAGTGTTGGTGCTGGAGCCATTTCCTGGAGCCCTACGGCTTCAAGTATTTTCTCTTGCCTAAAAACAGATGCTAGCGCAAAGGTCTGACCCAGAAGAGCTAAAGACTTACGACAAAGAGAAACAGTGGTCTCAAAAGCACTTGCCATTTCTCTTGGATTACCAAAACCGCTCGTCTTAATGCTTAATTCATAAGCATTGCAGGCCATAAGCAGCGGCGTAACACCTTTTAGGAGGCGGTCTTGTAGCCTCATTATGTATTTATCAAAAGGTTTTATTATTTCAAAGAAGCAGTTCTTTGTTTTCACAGCACCCTTGTCCAATAGCATATTTAAAAACTCATTGTCCACTTTGGGAGTTTTCAGAGCAGCATGTTGTAAACTCTTGATAGTAAAGAAACAATAATCTCTGTGTTCTGGCTTCAAGGAGCATTTGAATGAAGCAAGCATTTTTGCACAGGTTTCTGTCTCTAGCTCAAAGAGAGCTCCAAAGAGCCGGGAAAATTCTGCATCGTTTTTTATTGCATGAAACCCAGCCCATTTTATAATTTCTATTCCAAATGTTGAAAAAATGTCCGATTTGTCCACAAGGTCAAAATTGAGATTTCTGAAAACATGCGCAGGCTTCGGGAGCCTGAGAATAGGTCTCTGGGTTGTTATAGCTGGCCTCTGATTAGGTCGTGGAGGCAATTTTTGATTAGGGCGCTGGACAGTCACCGGCCTCTGGTTCGGTCGTTCAGCAGTTTCTGGCATTTGATCAGGTTGCATTGCTGGCTTCTGATCAGGGCCTGGTGGCAGTTTCTTAGTGTTCCATTTCTTTAGGGGAGTTTTGATATCTCCTTTGAATACTTTAGTTTTAACAGCACCCCTTGCAATACGCTTTCCTCGCAAAGCTCTTCCCCTGCCAATGTTGCCCCTCCGTATCGGGGGTCGGAACTCACTGTCAGATTGAATTCCAAAGTCTACATCATACTCCTGATTTTCCATGTTGCCATATTCATCTTCCATTAGTCCTGGTGATCTAAAATCACCTAAAATATCTGAAGAACTAAAGTCAGTTTCATGTGGTGCGGTGGATTCCCAAGAGTCAGGAGGGCCATAGTCCTGGTCATGAGAAGCCAGGCCCCCATACTCCCGGTCATGGGAAGCTGGGCGTCCATATTCCCGGTCGTGGGAAGCCGGGCGCCCATACTCCCGATCGCGAGATGCTGGGCGTCCATACTCCCGGTCGTGCGAAGCTGGATGCCCATACTCCCGGTCATGTGAAGCTGGACGCCCATACTCCCGGTCATGAGATGCCGGGCGGCCAAATTCCCGGTCACGAGTCACCGGGCGGCCATACTGTTCATGGTAATAGTTATCTTTCCTCATGAGGGGACTAGTAGATCTATAAGAAGGTCCTGGATAGTCATCTCTAGGGTCTTCACTCCAGTCATCGTGTGGATGGTGCTGGGCATTGTCATGAGTATATCTTCCATCATCATGAAAATTGTCTTCGTATCTTGGTCTTGGGACTGGCCTTGAATGAGCTGTAATGAGAAAAACATAAACACACTGGTACACTGCAAGCAGTATTAAAAAAAAAATTTAATAAACACATTTAGACACAAGAGTCAAAAAATCAAAACTTCTGAAGAACAGTAGTACACATATCTAACTTCAGGATACGCCCATTTGCTTTCTTACGTACAGTGAATAATTCATAATAAGCAAAAAGCAACGAATGATTAACAATGCCTAAACACAAATGACAAAATAATTTATTAAAACTTCTACTCTGACTAAAGCTGAAATGCAAATTCTGCTATAAACCCCATTTTCCACTTGCTCACAACTTTCTCAGTCCAGCAAGATGCTAACGCTGTGATCACAATGCTTCTACTTGGATTTCTCAGATGCAAATTTATCAAAAGCATGCACTTTCTGTTTCCACACTGAATGTCAGAATTCCACAGTTGAACAGACGACTGTATTTTCTACAAACTCATATACAATTATCTAAGATAACATTAAAGTCAGAAATACTAGAACTTCCTGAAAAGCATCCAATAATCCCTATTGCTTAATTCTAGTAGTTAAATTCAGAAAGTAAAGAATACTTGAACAAATTAAGTATTTAAAAGAAATTATTTCTTTGGAGCTTATACAGCTTCAAGAAACACAAGAGATCTCATTTTAAAACTCTCAATTTCCTACAAATGTAATCCAAGTTATTTTTCTAGACATTTTAAATATCAAATTTACAAGATAAAAGAAATTGCAGATCACGTTTTGTATACATTCACTGGATTAATGTCCTGCTTTTAGCTTTTTCTCAAAAAAACCCCATGAAATACAAAGACCCAAAGGCTTCAAATGCACTCCTACATTTATTTGATTTATCAGACATCAACAGAATTCCATCCTGCAGCGATGCCTCTGGAGACCTCCCTGAAATTGGACCCACTCTCTGATGCAGCCTGAACAGAATTCCTTTGTTTGAAATGCATTTTTTTGCCTGGAATTTGCATTCCACATTGAAACAGTGTCAGTCATACCAAGCTATTAGCCTCTTAAATAAAAATGGAAGTGGAAAAACACCAGCACAAGTCCACGTTTTAGGCAAATATACATAAATGGAAGGCAAGACATCTAACGTAGCTGTTACCGGAATAGCTGGTGCAATCCACGGCACGTCATGCCCGCGTTTCATTACCTTTAAAATGATGGATTGTGTCCTCTATAGCATCGCTCCGGTCCATGCGATACCTTTTAACTTTGTCCTGCACTACAGCATCAAACGTCTCCCGTGTGATCCGCCGAGAGGCCATTTTTATCCTGTAGCAAAACAGCACAATGCCGTCCCTGCCCGGGGCACGGACGCTGCCCAAGCCGCTACCGCCGCCGGCCCCTTCCCGGTGCCCCGGA
>VZSZ01003237.1:25693-49864 GCA_013398815.1 Ibidorhyncha struthersii | reverse complement strand
CTGCCCGTCTCCCGCCCGCTGCCCCGCCACCCGGTCCCGCTTCCCGGGTGTGAGGCGGGTGTCTGTGTCGAGCGCGTTCGGGCTCCTCTTCCCTTCAAAGCCCTTTGATCAAAGCCGGGCTCGGATGAGCGCTCGTCTCCAGTTGTGTGCGCTTAGATGTGACATGTGATTTATTTTGGTTTTTGAAGTCGATGTGAACCTGAGGAGAAGGCAAGCTCGTGTTTCTCTGCTGAGCGGTAGGTACCAGAGGGCGTGGAAGATGTTAAATGCACATCTCTCCGGGTCTTCTGCTTCTCTCCGACTCCCGCGGAAGCAAAAAGTTGCCGAGCAGGGCTGACTTTCCAGCTTTGCCTTCAAATGTGGAAATGGGGGAAGCGTCTCGGATTGGGTTTAAACTGTAACGTAAAAGGACATATGGAAATTGCTGGAAATGGTTGCGCAGGGTTAATAAACGCTGTTCCACCTTCTCGGCTTCGGGCAAATGTGTAGCTGTTTGCGTTGTTGACCTTAAACCCGCACTCCCCTGAAGTCTGGAGGGGTTGAAGAAGTTTTGCGTTTGCTGACTGTGTTTTTCCTTTTGGCTGTTAATTTAGCAAACTGCGTAGAGTGGGTTTGGAGTCTGCTGTCGCCTGGCTCTTTTTTGTGTTGGGTTCTTACGCTCCGTGGTGGCATTAACTGTGAAGCTTTTTCTGGAGGTTGTGTGCTCCTGCGGTGTTTTTCTGTGGTTTGATGAATTTAGAGCGTTTTGAAAACATTCTGGTTTTTAAATGACTCTAGTTTGGGAGAAGGGTGTGTGTGTAAAGGAACAGAAGAGATGTCTGTGGGTGTTGGAAAACAGCAGAGGGAAGAGAAACGGTGCAGTAAGGGGACCAGAGGGTTGGTGTAATCATACCAACAACCTGTGGGTGAATGTATTTAAAAATAATCGTGTGATTGGGTGTCTGAAACACCAGGGCTGCATTCTAGGTAACTCTGAGCATCTTTACATCCCTCTAGAGCTGTGGTTACTCAACACTTACTTTTCTTTCCCCCGGCAAATCAAGATCGTTGTTTTGGACCTCTGAATGCTGGTCTCGAGGGGAGCCGCTGCGCAGGGGGGCACTGGGACTGTCCTCGGTGTTGGATTTCAGCAGGAACTCTCTGGCCCCGATGATTGCTTCAGGCAGGGGAATTTTAGCTCTTGATAGCACAGCAGTATGAGTCAGGAGCTGCAATAATTTCTTTTTGCTTGACCTGTAGCTAGTACACTGACTTAGGCAGTCCCCACTGCGAGTGTGTGTTTGAGGTGTATCTGCTGTGTTAAACTTTGCTTTGAGAGGTTAAATAAAACGTAAGGAGAGCACAAACGCAGCCTTGAGTGTGTGGTTACCTGGTAAAGCAGATGGGCTTGGTACAGGTCAGACAGGTTTGCCGTTAGAAAACAGCTCAGGAACCAGGAATGATTTTCTTCTAGTAACTTTGCTGCTAGCTGTAGGGAGATGCATTCAGGTTTTTACCATCCTTGCGTGAAACTGATAGCAATACTTCACCCTGCAGTGCTGTTCTCCGTTTTCCAGGTGATATGTAAGTATTCCTGGTAGCTGCCTTACAAAGGGAGATTGCTTTTTGTGTTGTATGGAAAGGTGAACTGAAATGCAAACAGCTTACTCCAGGTCGTGAAATAAATGAGGGTTGGAGGAGTTCTTTCCTCTCTAGTTGTGCTTTAAACGTGCAGTTAATGGTGAAGGCGTGTCTGTGTCATGCATTAGTGCTGCTAGGCCCCAGCTACCCTAAGGTAATCAAACTTAATTGAAATCTGCAGTGCTTTGGCTAAGCAGAGTTGATGCTTAACTTTTGCATTAATTTTTGTACGATTTGGAGTGAGTACAACAGACAGTGAGGTGGGCAACTCGCCGCCGGGCATGACTCCGTACGGTCAGCGTGGAAAGCATTGCTGTTAAGAAACGACACCCACTTGGCGCGCACGTCAGTCGTTCTGCTTAATGATGGAAGGTTTTAGTTCTTTATTTTCCTTTTTTTCGTAGGCAATTTAAACTGCTGGGGTTTTAGAGTAGAGGTTGTAATTATCCGCTATCGTGTTGAAATAGTTCCTGGCAAAGATTGCTCGTTTATTGACTGGGAGTTGCTTGTATTCCAGACAATCTGTTTGAATTAAAAAACTTCATCTGTGCTGGGATCTGACACTTTGGGACCTCGTGTGTGTCTGGGGTGACCTTCAGGTGACTATATCTGGGATCCACTGATGGGAAAGCTTGTATTTGCCTGGGCCTGCAGGAGGCCTGCTGACCGGGAGGTCAGATGTGATATTTTATTGTCATTTCTTCATGACGTTACCCTTGAGAAATCATTTTGGAGAGGAGTATTCAAGCTGGGAGGATGCTTGGGGTTTTGTGTGTGCAGTTGTATGTTTTTCTGCCTTCTGTTCCTGGCGGAAGGCGATCGTTGTCTGACAGAGCGGGTTCAGCAGAGAGCCCCTCTCGGCCAGTCCCCTTGTGTCAGCCCTCCGTTCCCTCTCACATAAAGCTGTTATCTGTCTTGCAGATAAGAACCGGTCTTCAGTTTTTGGCTGTGGAAAGCGTAGTTGAGGTGTTCCCAGCAGCAGTCTCCTTTTAGCAGCTGAAGAATGAAGCCCTGTTTTTTCTTGCCAAGATTTTCTCTGTTGTGTGGCTCATGCCTTCCTTCCAAGCTTCGCTCAAAACGCGACTCTCTTGGACTCCTGAACAATACAGCTGGCTTTGCTAGCAGAGGTTTAGATTTAACCATTTCTCAGGGTTCAGCAACTGGCTGCGTTCAAGTCAGATAATCTAAAACCACGCGAAGAATTCCTGTCTTTATCCTCCGGTTTATTGGCAGACTCGAGTTGTGTCTGGCTGAGGGAGGCAGGAGGAGCATTTGTTTTGTACTTTGGAGCTAAGAAAGCATGTAAAAAACTTAAACTCTTCCAGATATTGTAATTTAGTGAGTCTTTTAGTCAATGATTCTTTAAACTCCTGCTAAGGCTTTCTGTACAGACCTTTAAAGGAAGAAATGCAATGGACTATTCCTAGCTAATGTTTTGGGATCGGATATATATGCGGCTGAAAGATGAATGTGGCTGAAGAGAGCTGAGTCTGCAGGGCATATCTGGGTTTGATTTTTAATGGCTTAATCAAACTGGAAGGCAAAGATGGACCTCCAGGGGCCATCTAGTTATAGTTCATCCCCCCGTTCAGAGTGTTTCAGCCCTTTTTTCTGTGATGCTTTTGCTCCAAGGGTGAATTTAAGGCTGCAGTAATCTCAGCTCTCACCACATCTCTCTCTCTGTCAGGCACAATTGCTCGGTTTAACAATTGAAGGAAACCTAATTGAGCAACTTCCCTGGTGCTGTTTAACTTCAGCCTGCCCGGGAAAATGCGTGAAAATTTCTGCAGGAGCTCTCTTGGTTTTCTTTTTTTCCTAATTTAATTATATGCTTTCATTAGCGATGTTAACGACATAATTAAAAAAAAAAAAAAGAAGAATTAGGAAGTGGGTAGCTGTGGAGTAACGCGGGAAGCTGGCGGGTCTGGATGGAGTTATCCGAGTGACTTCACCTGAATGAAATTGAAATTCTGCCCCAGAGGTGAACTGTGACTTCATCCAAGTTCGTGTGACAGCAGTGTCTGCGAGCTGTACGTGTGGTAGGTGCGTAGACAACTCCCAGTTATTGAATAAAAGTCTTCTAAGTTTCTGTATGCGCCTTGTTTTGTCTCCTTGTTTTTGGTAATGATTAGAGGGAAGCGGATCGCAGGACTAAGTGTCTTCTGTCCGTCTGGTGGATACAGGGCATTTTGTGGGCATCAAGTCATAGCAGCTTTTCCCTGCTGAAACGGTGCGGGTTTGCCATTACCCATCTGTCAAAGCGCTCCCCTGTCCGGGACTCAAAACTACTTCTGTAATTAGTGCTGCGGTGGTCCGAGGAAAAAGCAAACATTCCTTAGCAAATAGCTGCCGTCGGATTCAGATCGCTGACGGTGCTGTTTGCTTTGCAGTGTATCTGCTGTTCTTGCGGGGTAGGTGATACTCTTTCAGAAATCTTCGCGTTTTTTCGATGGGTCTAAATTCCACTGGAGACTATCGGACAAACATGTTTTTTCAGCAGTGACACGTTGCAAGCCGGTCTCTGGGCCGGCTGCCCGGGCTTCTCCGACTCCGTAGTGATGTGACAACTGTCACGACTGGGTCTGCTTTTGTGGGTAAGGTATTTTTCTATTAACAGGTAGTTTCGGGTCTGCCCAGGTGTGGGCAGAATGGGAACGGTTGGGGTGTCAGTGAAGCCTGGAGAGTGTGGTTTCTGCCTCCGTCAGCTCTGAGTTTTGGGCAAACCCCAGATCTCCTCCTTCCTGCTGCTCCTGGAGGTCGGTGGCGTTGGTCTGCCACGGGAAAGCGTGGGCATAGCCGGCAAAATACGTGAAGGAGGAATTTCAGGCAGGTCGTGCCGTAAGGATGTGAAGCCAAACTTGTAAATAAGGTTTAATTTTGAAATACGGAGCTGTGTAATAATCTGCAAGTCTTTACTTTAGCCATGTGATTTTAATTGTACACACCCTAACTGGAGAATTCGTGCTTGTTTCTTAGTTGTGATGCTCGTCTCTGAAACTCATTGGCTCTTCTGCTGAGGAACTCATTATCTTAAGGCTGTGTAATTTAAAGTATGTTCAAATGAAACAGCTGAAATGCCGCATCACGACTGGATTCACAAGTGACTTGGACAGCCAGAGCTGTTTTTTCTCTGAACCCCCACCCCGCTTTGGGCAATGAACTGGCACCTGCCTGGAAGGCATTCTTCCTCGTAGGTCGCTTTTATCATCGGAATAACTCGATTCTGTCTCGCCTGTCCTTTTAATCAAAATCACCACCAAGAAAAGCAGAATGTCTAAGTTGTCAGAGAGTCAATTTGACAGCTTGATTGAACTTGCTCAGGTATTCATTAAGTGCCGCTAGAGAGAGCTGGGAGGATGGAAAGGAAAGACTAACAATGCTCTGGTTTTTAATGTGCAGAGCATATTCTGTGCATCTCCTGGTATGCCGGGAATGGAACTTGGTTTGGCGCACAGATGTTTGTGTAATTGCTAGAACACGGGCAGGATACCTAGAAAGAGTCCCAGGGCTCAGAGGACCATCACAAACCTGACCGTTGTAGCCAAGTTCATCAGTTTGAGATGCCGCTGCCAGAAACGAGGGGCCTGAGCCGCCCCGTTTCGCCGCTTGGTAAATCGGCTTTTATGTGCGGCTGTGAATCAGCACGGCTGAGTTACAGGCAGTGTTTTCTGATGGAGTTGAAACTGGATACTGTAGTAAGTGCTTTGTCCTTTCAATAAACTATCATGAGTTTTGTTGTAAAAGCACAGTGTATGTTACTCATTAAACCTCTTTAACTTTTGAACTCGCCTTCACCAGCAATTTTGCTTTCTGATTATATATTCTCTTAGGGGAATGGTTTGCTCTACAGCATGTGGTGCTGAGCAGCCTGGATCCAGATGTGCGACAAGGACGCGTGTAACTACAATATAAACAACACAGAAGTGTGTTGTAAAAAAATAAATCTAATCCGCAGCTATTTTTTTCTCTCGTTTCCTGTGGCTTTGTAAGCGTAAGTAATGACTGTGTACGGGGCTATAGAAAATACAAGGATTTAAAAAATACCCAGCTGCTCCATGTTGGGTTTCAGTGGATTACTTAATGAGGGAGTCAGATTGCTCTATATGCAAAATAATATCTGGCTTCTTACGGCTGGGCACTACAAATTCACGCTGAAACTTTAAAGCAAAGCTTTCTTCTCTGTGGCTCCAATATGCGTTATTGGTCCTAACAGCCAGAATTCACTTAACAACTTGCCCGGCTCCAAAATAAAATAAACGTGCGTTGCTTTGCAGAGAGCAAATGTGAATAAAAATAATAAATGCTATTTTTACATTGAAACCTCGCAAGTGTAGGGCCTATATTTATATAGAGCATGAGGGCAGTTTTGGTACGTAAAACTGAGCATATAGACAGGTGTTTGTAAGATCAGGGCATTGGGCACTAAAAATAAAAAAAGAACATCTCTGGATAGGATCAAAGAGAATATTGAGTAAATGGATATCATCTTTGTCCATGTGCATGTTCTAAAATACGTCCAGGCTTCATAGCATCAGTTTAGTTTTGAAAATTTCCTTTTAGTCATCTCTTTCTCAATCATCTTTCAAAATCATGCTTTAAAATAAAGTTGCATATTGCATTCCTAAGCTCTTTAGCATGATTTCTATTTTTGTGGGCTTATTTTTGGTAGAGATAAATCTGATGTTGTGACCTACATGCCTTTATTTGAGATAGCCAGGGATAATAGCTCTACCTGTGATTTCTTTCATGCTGTTGCTGAAAGGCGTTGTTTTACAGTACATTTTCCAGGTACGTGAGATAAGAAGGAAAGGAAGTAACTACGCAGAGTAATTAGAAATAATCAACAGTCTGTGATCTTCAAAGTAATTTAATGAAATGCTCTGCTCTGTTAAGTGTTATGAATCATCTTTGGTCTTGATCCGTACGGGAGTTGTTGTGCACGTGGTCTGATGTGACCAAGCTTCGTGATAGAACTTTTCAAGTGCAAATGTTGATGCTGTTTGGGTTGTGCTTTGGATATTATCTTTCATTAAGATTTTGAGTTATTACGCTCTGAGCAACATCCTGCAATCTCCTCTTTCCGAAAACACCCTCAGGAGCTGTAAACACATCGATACGTGTCTTCCAAAGCTCTCGGAAGCGATGTCTGGCATTAAAGATACCCGGGTGTGTTTGTCCTCCCTTGGACTGAGCGCGCGGGTCATGCGGAGCTTCATCACCCCAAACTGGTCATGCAGGACTACAGACAAGGCTGATCTGTCTCCGGCTTTGCGTTAATGTCTCTGCCGCAACCGAGGGGTTTTGAAAGTGAAGTCTGGCACTAATTTATGAGAGCGATGGAGGGGGGGGGGGAGGGGAAATAGGTCAGCAAGTATGAAAGGTGCTGACAAGCATATAACATCCAGAGATTGTTAAAAAGGGAAAAAAAATAGTCTTAAGACTAAGGCCGTTGAAAGTAAGCAAGCTGTTGTGCCTGAGGTTTCCTGGGCATCGCAGCGGGGCAGAGGTGAAGTGACTTGCTGGAGGACACGTGTGAAGGCTGTGGCAGAACTGGGGAGCAATTTGGGAATTCAGATTTCCTAATGCCACATTGCTTGAAGGGAAGGGAACAGAATGGAAATGTGGCTCTCTGAGCAGGCTTGGTGCTTAGAAAATGGACCTTTGTAGTCACACACTCCATTTGTGAATAGATTCAGAACTCGGAGCAGCCGCCTTTCTGTGCTAACTCAAGTTTTTCAAACTTTAGCTCTTTCATTTCTGCACGTTTAAGGCTGAAAAAAATTGCGTCGTAAAAAGCAGAAATATTAGAAGTTAGATGCTAAAGCGATAGCTTCTATTTAAAGCGTTACCTCTGCATTTATGCTCTGCAGCTGAGGTTAGACTGACCTTGCCTTTCTTGAGGCAAGTGAGAGCATGGATCACAGCAAGAAGCATCTGTGCAAAGTGCCCTGATCCGCTGGCTACAAGCACGTGTGCGCTGCGAGTGTGAAGAAAGGGAGTTCTGAAATCACTGATGTGCTGCTCTCCGTCAAATTGCTAGCATCATCAAAATAGCCTTTCTGGCACGTGTGAGGCATTGGATCTATCTCTTTCCTAAAATAACCTCCAATTGCTTATGGCAGGCTTTTGGGACTTACTGCTCTGACTATTTTTTCCATTTTGCAGGGCTGGGTTTTAAATTTCTATACGCCATCTCCAATATCTGGATGCTTAGCAGTCAGGCTTGAGTAGCAACCAAAATCCTCACTGTAAGTGATGGAAGAGGACAGAGCAGGTTCTGATTCTTCTTTCTAGAAACTATGGATGTCTTGCTTTTGTAACTTGCAGCAGAGTCCCTTGTGGGGTGAAAAGAGTGAATACGATTGATGACATGGTTTTTACGTAGCACCAAAGTACCCCTCCACACAGACGCTTGCACCTTGAAGGAAGGAAATGTCAGTAGGATCCTGGAAACGCTCCTCAGCTGGGAGCTTGGGATGGGGTTTTCGTACTGAAAATGGCCCTGAAAGAAGGTCGTTCTTCCTTCCTGTACGAGTTTTTTTTATTACCTGTGTATTTCCTGCTTTTGACACTAATTCTTGCTTTGTTCTTGTTTTCAGTTTAGGAGCCGTAGCTCTTCTGCCCACTTGTAAGTGCAACTGGTATGGGTAATGGTGTGAGAGAAGGTCAAGTGGATTTCAAGCAGCAGGATGCGGAGACAGTTACATCAACCCACCTCCCATCAGAGGTGAGAGCAGGAGGTTGTTGGGTATATGCAATGGGTTTGAGAGAAGAGCTGAGTGGCTACTCTACAAAGTAAACAGCTCCATGGGATTGCAGCTGCGGAGTCCTGAAAGAGCTGCAGCGTACGTGCGAGCCACGTAACGTGGAGCTTCTGGTTTCTCTGCGGGGAGCCGAGCAGTTCCAGCCCTCTGGGAAGAGGCTGGGCACCGCTCGCGGCTGACAGGCAGGCAGGGCTGCGTTCCTCGGTCAAGGTTATGTCTTGTTATGTCTCCAGTGGCAGAGCCGGGAAGAGAGCCACAAGTCTTAGTTTCCCTGCTCTTGCTGCTGTTACGAGACTCCTGCTAGAAACACTGAAAGAGGCGCTGAACCTTGGCCTGATTTAGACCAAAACTCAGGCTGAAGTTCACACAGTGCTGCCTTTGCATGGCTGCCCTTGCGTTTAGCACCACACAGGCAAAGACTGGAATGGCAAATTGAACTGAACCATGTATTTTGGTAATAAAAATTAACTTTTTAGTTATGAAACATTCTGAAAAAAGAAAAATGTTAACTCTTGTTCTCCATGAAAACACAAAGCATGTCAAAAGTTAACATGCTTAAGCCTTGTCTTGACTTGTCTTCCAGTCCGTAACCTTCACGGTGTTAGATTTCAAGTCATTTACTTGCTTTCTGCCCATGTGTTACAAGAAGAGAGCTGCTTTATAAATATGAGCTGTGGCAGGAATGTCAATAACAAAACCACTTCCATTCCATTTATCATCGTAGGAAACCTGTCTTGTTTTATTCTTAGGATCTTGGGAACAACGTGGAAACAGGGCTTGGGTGTTACTGGAAAGGCAAGAAAGAAACTTACCTTCTGTACGTGGCTAAATCATGAGGAGGCAGTGTCTTAGCTTTTAGAAATCTTAATAGGGAGAAAACGGTATGTGTAAGAGGTGGCAGATCTTGGAACTTTGCATCTTGGCAGATGAGTCTCATCTTTGTTCTTTGTGATCTGACCAGGAATTTATTGTGCTTGAAATTTTGAATTTTGACCCAAGTCCTTGAGAGGGGGTAAATTCTGCAGCACAGGTAAAATATTACCACTGTTGCTTAGCACTGAGTGTGTCATACCAAACAATGCTTTGTTCCAGGATAACCAGGAGAAAAAGAAAGTACTCAACTCCCTGATGTCAGGCGCATTGGCTGGTGCTGTTGCTAAAACTGCAGTAGCTCCACTGGATAGGACAAAAATCATGTTTCAAGGTGAGTCCCGTTGGCTTTTGCAAAATGCTCTTACTTTATCGTTAGCAGAATCCAAACCAGCTTCTCTGATCTGCTCAGCCATCCTGTTCCCCAGTGCTTTGCCCTCCTCTGGTCCGCAGAGACCTGGCAGGGTGCAGAACGGTGACGTTACCACTATGAATCGAGTCTAAAAACCTATTGTTTGGTTCTTGGTAGGATTATTGCAGGTGTCAATCAGCTGTGCATCTGGCCCGTACTGCTGGAGCTGAGTCTCGTGGTAGTCAGCAGGAGTTTTGCTATTTCAGTGTAACGCAGATGCACGTATTGCTGGTGAGAGACAGTGTGTGTGGCTGAGGAACGTCGGCTGGCCTCGTGTGTTCTGCGACATAAGGGAGAGATTCGGAGCACAGAGTAAATAACCACTGTAAAGGCAGCGCTTGAGGGGGTGATTGGTAACACTCCGGATTCCTGTCTGTTCAGTTTGGAGAAATAAGGTGGGGAGGGGAAAGGAGTGCTATAGGGAGATATGGTGACACTGGACGGAGGTAATAGAGCTGTTTGAGTTTCTGGCTAAAGGCTGGGTGCCAGGCTGTGCCTGCTCAAATGTAGGCAGGCTTTTCCGCTAAGAGATGCATGGTGTTGCAGCTGAATTGTTTTGGTTCGAGTTGAAGTTAATGATGAAAAGTATGGCAAGATGTGTTGAAGCTGGCGTACCCAGCTTTGTGCTACGGAGCCCTTTTTGGGACCTGGAAAGTGCGTAACTGGAAATGAAATTCAGCTAACTGGAACAGAATATTCTCATGTGTTTACTGGGATTTGGGCCTCAGCTCCATCACGGGCTCTGCTCAGTTCCCCTGTGTCAGCGCAGGAGCTGTGGGCTGCGCTGGCTGTCCCGGAGGGAAGAGCACAGACAGTTAATACAGTAGACATTTGGTGAGGCCAAGAATTTTAAATCTGGTTGACATCCCAGATTAAATGAATTGGGTGGGTTTAATCTAATCCCTGGATGAGATTTAATTTTGAATTGACTTTCATTTGACATGATTTTCGTTCTCAGCATAGCAGGGGCCGAGGTCTGGAAGAGTGGGGATATAGATCAGGGAGTTCCAGCTGCAGGGAGGTAAAGCCTGGGCTGGCTGCGATGGCATCTGCGCAGCAGTGCGTACGTGCCGGGCTTCCCCACCAGAACAAACACAGTAGTTCATCTGAGGTTGGAAATGTCAGGATCAGAGGTGAGATGGAAACGGCAGAACTGGGGTGAGGCAACAGCTGTCTGTATAAATCACCGTTAATTTGTACAGGCCTACGTTTATAAAAAAACCTGTTTGGTTTGGCCCGTTAAACTCGCTGCAAAAGATATGATTAAAGCTTGCCTGTTTTGACCAGTTTCTTAGTATCTAATGGATTTCTTGGTCTTTTGCTCTCCAAAAGGTTTTTACTCTGGGCCCTCTTCCTTTTCTGTGAAGAGGGAAAGCATCTTGGGGTCATACAAGCTTGGAAGGTTGTCCCTTGAACTAGAGACTGCAGAATTTTCCTGTGAGGGAGGGGGAAAGAGCTCTTTTCCGTTGCCAAGCCAGCTGCAATTGGTTATTGAGGTGTTTTTCTTTATTAAATAATAATAAAAAAAAGTGTTGAATTGCATAAAGGAGCAAGGTGGTGAAAATGTATTTGCATGTGATTGTTTGATACACTTGAGAGGTTACAAGTCTCAAAGGAGTTTGAAAGAAACTGCAATAGACACTTAATTGGAACCATGTTTCATTAGTGTTGCTCTTTGGGTTTTAGCCTGGGTGTCCTTCCTGCTGGAGGAATGTTACAAAACAGAGCTGCTGTATGCCAAGTAAATCTCGCTTCCAAATGCCTTGTGTATTACATAGTTAAAGAGATGCTGTCAGTTTGAATGGATGCAAGAAAAGAAACTGAGCGTTCGTTTTGAGTTTTGCTGGGATGAAACCATTCTTGCGTGGAGCCTTGCTAAACAGACCCGTTCTTTGCGGCATTCTGGCATTAGGCCGGAACCTGTGCGTGGAAATGCTCTACTAAAATAAGTGGTCGGTGCGGTTTTGCAGGTTTTTTTTTTTTTATTATTATTATTTATTCATCTATTAGTGCTTTAAAGTAAGAAGTGTGGCAAAAACTGAGTGTTTTCATAACAGTAGGTGGAAAAATAAACTTATGTGCTAAAGAGAGTTTGGGAGCACTTACCTTTAGAAAGTCATTGTTTATTATAAAGTATCTCTGTTTTCTTTTGTATTAATTCTTTCGCTTCTATTTTTATCCCTCAGATAAAATGCCTGTGGGGTTTATTTGATCCACCTAAACGTATTGCAAAGCCTAATGCTCATTTTTTCTTTTTAGTGTCTTCAAAAAGATTTTCTGCCAAGGTGAGGTGATGTGTCTGTCTCCTGTTGACCTGAAGTGTTTGACTAATGGTAGTACTAGCCCTAACAGCCTCTTTCATTTGTATTTATTTACCTTTCTTGCTTGGGTTTTATTAAGAGCATAGAGGGAAAGATGGGAAACAGTATTGTTTATAGCACTCCTCAGGGCAGCGCTCTTATGTTTTTGTCCAGCACGGAGGGGCCTCAGTCCTTGTTCATACTCCAGGTTCTACCTGTGACATGACAGTAAATGTCGTGGCATCACTCAGGGCTTTGTTTTATTAGACCTTTTCCTCGAGTGGCTTTCTTTCCCCCAACCCCTGTTGGAGTTGTTGCAGAGTATATAGGAAATGTGGATTCGGAAGCTGATCGCTGTCACGGCTTGCTCAGTGTTTTGTTGCATGTGCGTTACGGCTGTTCCCTGTGTGCTGTGCTAATATGTGTCATCCAAATGTTTCTGTCTTATACTAAGAAGATTAATTTGGGTTGAGAAATGGTTTGTGCAAACAGCAATCCAGCTCTGTGCCCTGCCCTCGGAGGGGAAATGAAGATGTCTTGAATGTAAAACGCTGTATTCCTGACTCTGGTTCTTTTTCACTCTAATGTATCTGATTCAGTCTCCCCTGAGAAGATGTTTTAGTTGTCTTAGTCTGGAGTCAGGGTTGCGAGCACAAACAGCTGCTATCAGCTTGCTGTGGCTGGGGTGGGAAGGAGGGTTTGGAGAGGTTAAGCTATAGGGTCACCTTTTCCCCCTCTATTGTTTGGAGTCCCTCTTATCATGATCTCCCTTTCTGACCTTTGATCCGTTGCCTGCAGGAAGCCTACAGGCTGATTTATCGCACCTACCTCAATGAAGGCTTCTGGAGTCTCTGGCGGGGGAACTCAGCCACCATGGTCCGTGTCATCCCTTATGCTGCCATTCAGTTCTGTGCGCACGAAGAGTACAAGCAGCTCCTGGGGAGTTACTACGGCTTCCAGGGAAAGTAAGATGCAGCGTGGCTTTAATCCTCGCAGAGGAGGGTGGAGCAGTTTGTGGGACCATATAGATTGTAGGGAGGGAGCCCATTTCTCGGCTTTGTGCGGGGCTGCTGAGTTGAAAGCCCTTGATACAGAGTTGTGCCGGCCCCTCTCGTGATGGCTCTGCAGAAGAGGGTGTGTGAGGGGTCTAAGCGAAGGGCTGGGCTTCTAGTCTGGCACAGGGGAGATCTTTGGGAGAGGAAGACCCTGTCTTCTAGAGGCGTGAGCAAGAAGTGGCCTAGACGTTGAGTTAGCACTTCCCTGGGCTGAGAGTGGGCAGGCAAAACAAAGAGCTTTTCTTTGCAGGAGAAGCAACAAGACCCAGCCTTGTGCTGTTACCTGCCTGTGTGCGTGTGGCCTGAGCCTCTTGCTCTTGGGCACGTACTGTCTGAGACACCCCAAGTCAGGCTTGCTGTCCTCAACCGCGATGTTCTCGAAGCCTCCATCTCGAATGGCTGTGGCAAACCACAGCGGCTTCAACCCCCACCCCGCCAACTCTTCAGTGCACAGGCAGGGAAGGGATTCAGTAGTTGATAGAGTAGAGCCATGCTCAAAAGCCACGTAGTATTTCCATCTCCAGGTGATCTGTTTGGTCTCTTCTCTCACCTTACTTTAGAGCGCTGACACCCTTTCCTCGATTCATTGCTGGCTCTCTGGCAGGCACAACGGCTGCCATGTTAACCTACCCCTTGGATATGGTCCGTGCTCGAATGGCTGTCACGCCGAAGGAGATGTAAGTGCCTAATGAAAGCAAGTACAAGCACCACGAACAAACGCAGAACTTCCTTTTAAGGTCAGATGACTTTATTCCCATTTTCTGGGTCACTTCTTGCTCGGAGCCTTTGGTGTAATAAACCTCTTACTGCTGGGGTCTGAGCACTGATTAAATGACCGGAGCCCTGGTGAGTCCAGGGGCTGGAAGGAGATCGATGCTGAAAGACCTCACTAGGAAGACCCGCGCATTGGTTCTTTGGGAAGCCAGCTGGCACAACGCCTCTGCAAGAGATCTAACAGACAGGGTGGCGTGTTGTGATAGGGCTGTAGTAGAGCTGGTCACCGGCTTCTTCATTTGCAGACAGGCTTCTGAAATCCCTTCTGAGCTGTTTGATGAGCTCGGAGACGAATTAATTAATTGTTGATCCTTCAGAAAGTCCTGTTGGAAATATTACCGGTGTGCGCAGTCGCTAACCAGCGCAGATTTGGTTTTCCTGTGTCCACATGCTAGGTACAGCAACATTGTTCATGTCTTCATCCGAATATCCCGAGAGGAAGGATTGAAAACTTTGTACAGGGGATTTACACCAACCATCCTTGGAGTGATTCCGTATGCTGGGCTTAGCTTCTTCACCTATGAGACACTGAAGAAACTACATGCAGGTAAAGGCAACTTGGTTTGCTTCCAAATGAAACCTAAACCATCCTGTGATTCTATGCTGGAGCCCCTCTGCTGGGAGGAGAGGCTGGGAGAGTTGGGGGGGGTCAGCCTGGAGAAGAGAAGGCTCCGGGGAGACCTCAGAGCCCCTTCCAGTGCCTAAAGGGGCTCCAGGAGAGCTGGGGAGGGACTTGTTACAAGGGCATGGAGTGATGGGACGAGGGGGAATGGCTTCAAACTGGAAGAGGGGAGATTTAGATGAGATATGAGGAAAAAAATTTTCACTGTGAGGGTGGTGAGCCCCTGGCGCAGGTTGCCCCGAGAAGCTGTGGCTGCCCCATCCCTGGAGGTGTCCAAGGCCAGGTTGGATGGCGCTTGGAGCAACCTGGGCTGGGGGAAGGTGTCCCTGCCCAGGGCAGGGGGGTTGGAACTTGATGATCTTCAAGGTCCCTTCCAACCTAAGCCATTCTATGATTCTATGTAGGCTTGTGGCCAACTTGAGATGTTTGAATGGAGTTGCACAAGTCCTTTTCCTGGCCTTGAAGCCAATTGCACGGTTTTGTGCTTGTGGAGGATGCCTTGTGCCTCCCTCTCTCCAACTCCAGGCTATGAGGAAGGCAAGCAGCAGAAAAGCAGTACCTCTGCCTCGCAGAGGAACAAGAAAGTGCAAGTCCTGGGTGCAGGAGCACTTGGTTACGTACCAAGTCAGTTAACAACCAAGTTGGGAACAAAATCTCAGGAGCTCTGTCACTCAGTACTCTCTGGCTCTCAGCCCACTTGACCTTAATCATGTGTTTATTACGAGAGGCTTTCTACACTCTGCTACTTTCCCTTTCCCAGATCACAGTGGGAAATTGCAGCCATCCCCTCCAGAGCGGCTTTTGTTTGGTGCCTGTGCGGGCTTGATCGGCCAGTCAGCTTCTTACCCCCTGGATGTGGTTCGCCGACGCATGCAGACGGCGGGGGTTATGGGACACACGTACAGTTCCATCCTTCTCACCATGCAGGAGATTATAAGAGAAGAGGGACTAATCCGTGGCTTGTACAAAGGACTCAGCATGAACTGGGTCAAAGGTCCAATTGCAGTGGGAATAAGCTTCACAACCTTTGACCTGACGCAGATCCTTCTCCGTAAATTACAGCACAGCACTAATGTTGAAAGGTAGTAGCTTAATCCCCACAGCCCTTGCTGGGGAAAAGTACAACACGTGTAGAAAGAGCAATGCTAGCGTTCCCTCACTTCCTACGTGCTCTCCTGCAGCTGAGAACTTACCTTTCTTGTTTGTTTGTTTGTTTCTGTTGTTGGATTTTTTTTTCTTTTTAATGAGCCTCCGAGTTATTTGGAAACCTCAACCTGAAACTAACCCTCTCCTAAACAAAATTCTTCTTACAATTCTGCAGAACTGAGTCCTCTAAAGTAGCTGCCTCACCCTTCTGTTTTACTCTTGGATACCGGGAGCGGAGCCTCTCAAATGTACGTCTGCTGCTGCCGGCTCCTCGCCTGGTCTCTGTGGGCAGATGAAGTGGTGGATGATGAGAGAGAGGACTCGGTGCTGTTGGAACGAACCCCTGGATCTGGGAAGTGACTGCTGCTCCTGGTAGGCAGTTCTTAGTTACTGAGCACGTGTTAGCTGGAGGCAGTCTGCCAAGTGCAATATTCCAGTTAGTCTGTAGGGTATTCCAGATTCCTCTGACCTGTAAGCGTCAGTCTCCATAAACCAGGACACAGCAGGATTTAACAGGTCCAGGTCACTTCTTTTGGTCTGGAAGTTGAACGTGAGCTCCAGCTGGAAGTGCTGTCGTTTTCCAAATCTTCTTCTCATTTCTGGGTTGAGTTGCATAAAATATCCCCTGCTTGCGATGTCCCTCTGAGATTACCAAAGACTGGAGAGCGCAGGGGAGGAAAGTCCTGTGCGGTTTTGTAAATCGAATGCTCGTGTTTGTTGTCAGTGTTGTTGAGTAGAGGCTGTGCCTGGATTCACAAACTGGATTGAGTTGCACTGCAGTAGTGCTTTTGGGCCACCCAAAACCCTTCCGCTGTTGTCCCGGTCTTAAAGGCAGCGTTTTCTGAGGGGTTTGGCAGTCTGTAGCATAGACGCACTAGAAAAGGAAGTGTTACATACTTAAAGTGTAAGCAGTTTTATCCTTCAGTATTATTGTTGCTGCTTTATGCACGATGCCAGAACAAACATCTCAAAGACGCACGTGTGATTTCGCCATCCCGAAAGGCCGCTCACGTCTGGTGGATGCAGCCTGGCAGCTGGCTCAAGCTGCCGGCCCCGCTTCTGAACAACCTTCTTGTCTTTTGGTGCCTGCTGTGTAGGTTGTGTCATCTCTGTTCATTAGTCCACGTCTAAGCCCGCTTGATTTTATTCCTAGAGTCCTTCTGGACCAACTGGGTCCGTGGGAGAAAGGGCTCTGCAGCCAGTATTGACCCTTCAGAAATTATATATAGTGCCAATCATTTCCAGTTGCAGTTTGAAAATGAACGGTAAAGTACCTTTCAGAGTTTCTGTTTCAAATCCACTTTCAGGGAAATGGAGATTTGGGGGTGGTTTTGTTTTGTGTTCCATTCCTATATTAAATTTGGAGTGCAGGAGAGGTCAGAGAGAACTTTAGACCTCTCTGAGAATCAGATTACATAAGCCAAGATTCAAAATCCCTTTCCAGCTGATACAGTCTGTAATGTATAAAAGAAAAATAAGACATAACTTAAAAGCTGTCCTTTTCCAGTGTATGTTAGCTGTTGTAGTTTGAGCCTTGTGCCATGGCTTTATTAATGGGAATGGAGGTAATTGCACAATTGGTAGAAATAGCTTTCTCCTTTCTTTTGTCTTTGCACTTGTTCTTTGGAGCATAACTTGCTTCTCATGCCAAATATTTCCCTAGGAATTGAGCACCTATGCTTCCAGTTCGTGGAGGTGGCGGAGAGCCAGCATACTGAACTATTAGCGTGCGCGTTGTTCCCAGAACATGTGGGATCCATCGTACTTCAATGGCTGCGCGAGGTATTAACCTCAGTAATTTCTGCCTCCAAGCCCACAGATTGTGACTTCCGTTGCGAAACTTGACTGCAGTCACTGATTTACCTTGTAATTAAAGAAATGTTAGGTGGTGTTAAGAGTCTTTAGAGGTGATAGCCATGAATTCTGTATGTGTTTTGCTCCCATCGGTAATGGAAGATGATCAGCTGTTCGCTTTGAATGAAATTTTGCTTAGTCCTTGGCAAGAGCTCGGATTCTTTTCTCCAATGGAGAAGCCAGTTACTTCTGCTCTTGTCTTTATCTTGTCTGGCCCAGTGAGAGAATACTGAGGCAGTTGCACCTTACCACAAAAGTGAGGTTACAGCCCAGCAGCTGGGTATGTCAGCAGCTGACTGTGCGTACAGGCATGGATGCGTGTCTGTCGGTGTGTACAACCCGTGCCAAGTTCTCTCTCAGCTCGGAGGTCGCCAGTTCAAAGCGCGGTCCTTTCTGCGCAGCCGATGGGTACTAGGTGAAGCCGAGGGGAAGCTGAACTGCAGCATCCAAGTTAGAGCGGGCTCCTTCGCTCTGCGGTACGGTAGGTCATCTCGGAGGCAAGCGCAGCAGACCTTGTCTTATGAGATGTTGAGCATCGCTGAACCCCTATGGCAACAGAGGTGGCTTAATTCCTCCTGGGTCCTGACTGAGAAAGGATTTACACTGGATGACTAGCCTCTTGTCTGGGACTGAATGGGAGGGCACCTTCTGCTACGTCAGGAGTGTGGCTAGTATATTAAACGAAGGGGAAGGCTGTGGAGGAGGCAGGTTCTGGCTGGCTGACCGCAGCGTCACCCACCTTGCAGCCGAAACGTGGCGCCGGCGGCTCATCTAGAGCCCGGGCACTCTGCGCTGAGAAACAGGACCTGAAGCACAGCCAGACTGGGAAGCGTGGGGCTCAGATAAGTTGCTCTGTAATTAGCAGCTGCACCTGATTTTAATTCAATGGAATTTTAGCCAAACACATTCTTCCAAGTTTTGCAGGCTGAGCGTTTGTTCAGAGACGGATCTTTGAATTCAGTCTGTAATGGTGTTGGTGCTTTTGTTTCTTGGGCAACAGCGTTCAGAGAGAGTGTGTGTTACTGCTTTGGGTTGGTTTAAATAGCTTTGTTTTGTTTTGTTTCGTTTTTCTTCTCCGATTTGAATGTAGAAAAGGAGAAACGGAGTGTTCTCTTCCCTTCTCTTAATCCTTGCATGAATTGAGACATGTTCCAGATCTCTCTGCTGCCTGGAATGAGTGCCCGAGGAGTTCCGGGCATGCTGATTTGGGACGGGAGGGTGCCTGTGTGCTGGCCAAGAAGGTCCATTGCCTTTAGCTCTGAGAAAGGAGATGAGTCTAACAGGAATATTCTCTACTCCTTCTTTTCTTCAGAACTTCTTTACTACCCCAAATTCCCCAGATTTTTCATCTTATTCTCAAATTCCTTGCTTGGATTTTCAAGTCGTGTTTCTCATTGTTCCTTAACGTGGTACCACCAAACATTAATTTGTGCTTTTTGTTTCCTTGTCTGCTCTCCTCCCTCCCTCCTCCTGCACCTCCAGTCCCGCACTAGCACTTCGAGAAAATCAGGTCCAATGAAATGCATCCAAAATGACAAAATCGCAGCTTTGATAGCGATGCCCAAACACCCCAACTACGCTTCCCACGCACCGGCAGAGATGCTTGGAGGGGGGCAAGAAGTTAAAGGCACTAGATGATGGGGCAGAAGGGTTGGGTTGTTTTCTTTTTGGAAGGTTCTTCAACTACTTGTCCAGCCTAGAGCCTTTGCTTCTCCTCGCACCTTTCCTTCCCAGGCTATGAAATGCTGCTCCTTCTTGTCCTTTCCTCTTCCAGTACCTCCACGCGGTGCCCACTTGCTCCGTGAACGTGGCTCGGGGAGAGCTTGTCCTTCTGGGAGGCTCGAGGGTCAGTCAGGCAACTCGATTATGTGGGAGGTGGGATCAGAACTGGCTTCTTGCGAACCCGTTTTGCCCTGTGTGCCCCGCACAGACCTCTGCCGGTTCCCCGGAAAGGCAGAGCCGCCGAAGAGCCGGCTGGTGGTTGGCAGGGTCCTGGTGGAAGGATCAGGAGAGGAGTCGCAGCCTCCCGAGGCATGAAGTCGCTGAACGCCGTGGGGTGGGTGGTGGCGTAGCATCGGTACTCCGTGGAAGCCCTCCAAAAGCAGTTTCATAGCTTCTGTGGAAAAATAGTGGTACTTGTGTTTAACTTCTCACCGCCTTCCGTGTAGAAGGACTCGAGCACTATCATCTTCACCCTCTGGTGTCTTTAACACAAAAGCAGATTGAGGTATGAAAGGAAACTTCGAGCAGAAGTGCAGTGGTAACCCCGAGCGAGTCTGGTGCCGGTCCCGGCTGGGCAGGAGGAGGAGGAAACGCGGTGGGATACTTCCCACGCCATTTCCCCAGCGCCTGGCTGGGCACGTGGGCTCCGCAGAGAGCCGGGGCGCAGGCACGGCCCCTCCCTGCCTGGACTGGGCCAGAGGAGGAGATGGCCTTCCTACAAACCAGCCTTTTTTGTTTTTTATTGTAGGGGCTGATTCCTCCCGCTGCCCCCGTCTCCCCCTTAAACGCCGCGTGTTGCAGGGTTTCCCGGCACCGCTCGCTGCCTGTGTGGTCTATGCATATATTAGCACAAACACTGTTTAAATGCCTTTTGTCAAGACGTGTCCTCACCATCGATGTGTGCGCGCGTGTGTGTGTGTGTCATTTTTGACTGCTTTTCTTGGATCTGGAGTTCTATTTTATTGCAGTGAAGACACTTTGTTATATAATGTTTATATATTTTAAGATTTGTGCCAAGAGAGGATGTATATTTAATAAAAAATTATAATTGACTTTGCAGGCTCTCTAAGCGTGTCTCCTGTCACGCGTTGCTCGTAAGAGAGAGGGGCCTGGCACGTCTGGGTGAATTATTGAGGGACTAAACATGGGGGTGTTGGGAGGGGGTGTGCTGTGGCTGGGGGTGCCCCCAGTGGCGCAGGTCTCCTGTTCATGGGGCGCCCAATGGAGTGCACGGGTCGGTGCTTCGGGCTTTGCGTGGAAGTTGGGAGAAGCTTGAAGGATGGAAAGCGACTCTGGAGGTGGTTCAAAAACCTGTGGTTCCTCCAGAGGAGATCTGCGCTCTCCCCGTCCCCAGCGCTGCAGTGTGGGACGGGGATGGGTGTGCAATGGCAGCAGGTGGCACTGTCGGCTTAGGCACGGCCCGGCGGCTTCCCCGAAGTTGGGGACCCCCTGGCTGCTGCTCAGCCCTGCTCAGCTCTTGGGGATTTCGGCTGCATTTCGTGTCCAGTGTGGACCTGAGCCCACGATGCCTTGCCAGGTAGGAAGGTCTCTCTCCACCTCCCCCGGACCAGCTGCCTCTGGACCCCGCCGGCTGAGGGTGACATCCCTGTGCGCAGGGGAGCGTCCACCCGGCTTGGTTTGGGCTGCCCAGCCACCGAGAGAGCCGTGACTGGAAATTTCCCTCCGCTCCCAGCAGCAACAGCTCCGCGGGACGCGGGCAGGAAGGACGGCAAGGGCATCTCATTCTGGATGGAAGCGGGTTGGGAAGGCAGGGCTCATGGCTTCCCTCCCCGCCGTGGCATGAAGGAAGACCTCCGGGAGCTGCTGCAACCCAAGTCCTCTCCCCAGCCCGGGGTTTCTTGCCAAGCGTGGCTCGGTGGCCACCGAAGGTAGGTGTGCACCAGGGGCGACGTGAGGCCAACATCTGGGTGACAGCGGGGACTCCTGGTGCCGGTCTGAGTCCTGGTGCCTGCGGAGCAGCAACGAAACCTCTCGGTCCCCAGCTGCTCCCCTCTCCGCTGAGAGCCCGAGCGCGGCTCTCGGCAGCGCAGAGCCCAGCCCATACCCTGCGTGAAACGCAGCGAAGATACCGAGAGTAAAAATAATTCCGGGGAGAGGAAGATGGGGGGGCTCCTTCATTTTATTTGATGTGGCCCAATTTCAGTGCCTGCGGATGTGTCTCCTGCTCTTGGCTAGTCTATCAGTCATTGTCCCCGCCGGAGAGGGTCACGTCTGGGCAGATCTCAGGGGAGGAACTGTCTGCGTGTCTGAATGCAGCACAACCCCAGGCCCTAGCAACCCTCCTGCTGCCGCCACGGCTTCCCCGCCAGCTCGGCCCCCGCCTGCTTCCTCCCCATGCTTAAGGAGAATTAGATAAATGAGCCATCAAGGCAGTCGGACTAGCTTTTAATGGGACGGCGCAGGCTGGAACAAGTCCCTCTGCATCCCGGCCCTGCGGGGAATCGCTCCTTCCTTGCACCGTTCCACCCACGGCTTTGGGGACAGTGCTGCCGGAGCCAAATCCCTCCTGGCCCTGTGCTGGTTAATGGCGCTGCTCCGGTTTCCCCAGCTGTTCGCTAAAGGAGAATTTCCCCCTATTTTTTTTATTTTTTTTTAATTTTTTTCGCAAAAGGGCTTTTAGCGTGGCTGCAGGTCGGGTACTCGGGAACCGGGCGGAGGAGGGCTGTCGGGATTAGCCCTGAGAAGGCACCTTCTCATCTCGGCCCTTAGTGAGAGGGAATTAAGACCATTACAAGGCTATCAAATAGGATCAGAGCCCCTCTCCCTTTCTGCCAGCAGCCCAGACCTGCTAATCCTTTTTCACGCAGCTGGACCAGCACCCACGGGGCGGCGGGGAAGAGCTGGGCTGTGCTGGACGAGGGGCCGTGTACCCCGCGTGTCCCCCCCTGCGCCGTGGGGCTGAGCGGCGCGTCACCAGCCCCGCCGCCATCCCGGTGCCGAGGGAAGGGAGGGCACCGAGCGGGGCTGCGACGGGGTGAACGTCAGGTCTCCTCCTCGAGTGCGCTGGGGGTTCGTTCAAGCACTCGGCCTCTTCCCGTGGCTGCGGTAACGCTTTGCTGCTCGCCCGCCTGCCCAAAGGCAGCTGCTGTGGCACCCCCTGTCCTGCCTTCGGGGCTGCCAAACGCAAACAAATCCGCAGCTTTTGGTGTGGCAAACCGACTCTGCGTTCCTTATTTATTTCTAAAACAGCCACCGGGCTGCTGGGCCCGAGGATTTCACACCAAGCAGAGGGATGACCCCCCCGAAGAGCTCTGACCCAGCTGCCCAGAGCAGGGACCCTACAAAAATACACACACCCTCAGCCGGCGGAGGCAAACGCTAGGCAGAGCGAAACCCCGAGGTCCGTGCTGTTTTGGGTCTCCCGCCCGGCTCTGAGGTCTCCGCCAGGAAAGGGCGATCCCTGCCGAGTCCTCTGCCCAGCACGGACCGCCCGGGGATGGCAGGAGCCGCTGTGCTCCGGGAAAACCCGGCGGCACAGTGTCGCCGTGTCGGGGCAGAGCAAACCCAATGGCGGGGCTCCGGCTCCTCCATCACCACGCTGCGCCGGGAAGGGAAAGAGGGGCCAGAGGGACACAGCCTGGATCGGCGGCGGGGGGAGAGCAGGCACAATGGTGATCGGCGGCGGCAGCAGGCGCTGCCCGCGCTGGCCTGGATGCATAAAACCCGTCATGCCAAGAGCTGGTGGCAGAAATGTCCCCATGTGCGTGTCCACGTGTGCCACCAGCACGTGCAAAGGGAGAAACCAGCCAAGGCAGGAGCAAGGGGACCAGCAGCGGGGCACATCCCAGCTCCCCCCAGTCAGGAGGCTGCCAGGTACTGGTGGAAGTAGAGGCCGAAGAGGCTGGCAACGACCTGGCAGGCGGCCACCCACCAGGTGAGGAAGGCAAAGAGTCCGCGGAAGAAGAGGGGGGTGAAGATGCCGCTCAAGACGCCTGTGATCTGCTCCACCGCGGCACGCACGTCCTCCCTGTCCTCGCTGCCGGGATGTGGCGGTGCCGCCGTCGCTGCCGGAGGGAGGGGAGAGGGCTCTGGGTACAGCCCCCACGAGTGGTGCCCTGTGTGACAGAGGGGACAGGTCCACGGGGGTCGGTTCCTGCGCTGCAGCCCCGTCCCCGTGCTACAGACGTGCTGGTGGCTGAGTCCCAGCACGCTCGCTGCATGCATTAGGTTCACCCCAACTGCAATGAACCTGGGGACGCCTTGGATGCCGATGGCTTGACGGTGACTTGCAGGTCTCATCCTGCCCCTCCTGAGCCCCCGTGTCCCCCGCATTCCCCCTGCCACCTCCTTACCCAGCGTCTTGAGGAGCAGCGTGCAGTGGAGGGTGAGGATGATGGGTCCCAGGTACTGCAGGCTGACCACGGAGACGTAGCAGTAAATCCTCGTGATCTGTGGGCACTGGGGATCAGCGGGAGGCCGGCGGCTGTGCCAGGACCCCGGCTCCCACCCCAGCTCCCGCACCCGGACCTTGCGCTGGATCTCCAGCACGGCGATGCGCCCGGCTTCCTTCCTCATCTGTTCCACCCAGCGCTCGGCCAGGCCCAGGTACGCCTGGAGGTGGTGGCGGGTGACGACCAGGCGCAACAGGCAGAGGCCGACGATGGTCCAGAGGCGCGTGGTGTTGTAGGCGGAGTCCGACATGCTGGGCAAGAGGAGGGGGCTGTCAGGGAGGTCCCGGGGTCCCCAAACCCCCCATACCCCAGAGGATGGCTGATGGGAGAGGTGGTGGCGGTGGGGAGGATGGAGTGGGCTACTGGTGTTGGAGGAGGTGGACTGGTGCACCTGTGCCTCAGTTTCCCCTCGAGCAAGGACGCTGGGGCACAGTCGGACCCGCTGCCGGTGCCCCACTTACATCTGCACCGTCTGCTTGCCCATGGGCGCGTGGAGCAGGAAATCCCGTGAGATGGGCTTGATCCACATCACCACCACGAGGACGGGCGCCAGGAAACTCACGTGGAGCAGGACCCTGCGGTGGAGCCGTCAGAGAATCCCCCCCCACACCTCCTTGCAT
>VZSZ01003236.1:102764-116137 GCA_013398815.1 Ibidorhyncha struthersii | reverse complement strand
GGAGCCCCTCTCCTGTTCCCACAGGCTGAGAGAGTTGGGGTTGTTCAGTCTCGAGAAGGCTCCACAGAGACCTTATAGCCGCCTTCCAGTACGTAAAGGCAGCCTACAGGAAAGCTGGAGAGGGACTTTTTAAAAGAGCATGTAGTGATAGGGCAAGGGGTGACAGTTTTAAACTGAAAGAGGGGAGATTTAGATTAGATATAAGGAAGAAATTCTTCATTGTGAGGGTGGTGAGACACCGGAACATGTTCCCAGAGAAGCTGTGGATGCCCCATCCCTGGAAGTGTTCAAGGCCAGACTGGATGGGGCTTTGAGCAACCTGGTCTAGTGGGAGGTGTTCCTGCCCGTGGCAGTGGGGTTGGAACTGGAAGATATTTAAGATCCCTTCCAACTCTAACCATTCTATGAATATATGATTCGACAACTTACAGTGTTAGTTTCTCACTTTTCTGCACTTAGGCAGAAGATCTAATCAGTGTGGGTTAGGTCTCTGGTTTCCATTCAAACTTAAATCTGTAAATTGAGACTATGTACACAAAAAATTTAACTAATGCACAACTTCCTGCGGAAGCTGTAGCAATGCTTGAAGCTACTCTTTTTTTGAATTTTGCATTGCCTGAACTGAACCTTGTCATGACCATAAGCAGAAGAATGCCAATTCTCCCCATAATTGTGAACTTTTTGTCACATGAAAAGAGTGAAAGTAAGAACACAAAAGAAAGCTTATGTGATAGCATAAATACAAAATTACAACAAGTGGTAGGGAGGAAATGTTTCACTGGAGAGAAAAATAATTTATACATGCTCCAAGCAAAAGGTGATATGGATATGTAAGCATGTATATTTTAGCAAAGGTTCCCTTTTTACAGGCTGTGTAGGCAATCGCTCTTCAAATCCTTGTGGAATTGTTTAATAACTAACCTTATTACCATATGTTCTCAACTTTCTTGACCTGGATATTCTAAGTAAATTTGTCATACTTTTATAGATTTAAAAATAGTTTCATTTTGTATTTTTTTTGTCTTAAAAATAATCAAGAGTACTTATGTCATAAGAGGTCAAGCCTTGCTCTGAATGGCAGTGTCAAATGTCTCTCCCTATAATTCATATTATTGAAATATGTATTTCAGTACATAGTATTGGATTCCTTTAACGATATAGTACTGTCACTGCTCTGATTCAAATAAACTAATTCAAATTCACAATGCTCAGCTTTATTGAACACCATTTTAGATGTGTATCCAATAAATTTTTCCTGCAAGCATTCATTTAATACTTTATACATGATTTATCGGAAGATCTGTGACACTTGTATGAATGTTAATCTTACTATTTACCAACATTATTTTCATTGTTTTTACTCAGGAAACATTACAAACCCTCACAATATGTTGGTTAGTAATTATGAGCGTGGATTGCTCAGATTCTATATGATACCTGCAGCAGTCATATATTGTGGCTGGCGTTATGCAGTTTGCATGCATAGCTAAACACAAAGTTGCATCGTCACTCTGTTCATTAGGACTACCAGGAAAAATTTTTGCATGCAAGTTGTACTGTATCTAGTAGACCTACTCAAAATAGATAGGTTTTTCATTCATAGGATGTCATAGACTTGTTCTTGGGCATTTTGCTCTAGTTTGGTGCAAGAGTGAGGAAACCTGCAAGTGTAATAGATATTCTATGTTGGGTTTTTGTTTTTGTTTTGTTTTTGTATTCCTTCTCCACTTCCCTTACGATTTTCTTGGAGTAGAAGCAAGGAATTAACTTTTCACACATTGTCAGTGTAGCTGTCACTGGGCTGGAGTATGCTAGTGAATATGGATCATCTTATATATTCCAAAGTTTGCTCTGTGTGTGTACGGTAAGATTATGTATCATAGAGCAATTCACTTTGCATTTTATATATCCTTTTATTCATTAATTTTGTTAGGATGGAGGAAAATACCTATAATTTGTCTTCAAATACTTGATTGTTGCATACATTTTTTTCTGTAGTTTACATTTTAGTATTCAAACTGGTATCAACATACAAAACTTTGTCAGCAAATCACTACTGTAGGTACTAAATTCTTTATGAAAAGTATTTACATCTTTTTTGTTTTAGTGTAAAAATAGTTGTGAAAAAACCAAAATCAGGTTCCAACATGTTTCTTTCTCTATAAAAGCAACTTCACATGCATAAACTGGTTTACTTTAAATGTCTTGTCTATTTAACTGTATGTATGTGATAAACATGTAAATTCAGACAAAATTTGTATAGCATATAATTAAGAATCAGATATAAGATGATCATGTCAGCTAAATATTAAGTTTCTCCATGCAGTTTATTACCAGATAAATCTAAGAAAACCACCTGCACAAAACTTTGACATCCATTCCTATCTATATTCTAAGATATTCTAGCATTTTATGCTCCAAGTGAAGTTGAAAACAGCCCAGTCATACATTTACATTGGCAAATTACAGTGACATGAAGGTTATAGGTTGATTCAAAATTGCATAGCTTGAAATGGTTCCTTTTTCAAATGATGTATGACTCAGCTTTCAAGTCTAGTAATTTATTACAAGTTTGTAGCTAGTTGAGATCACAGGTCAGATCTAAAAGGTGGTAGGCTAAAGTGGGAGCAGGAAAACTGGGTCTGCATTTTCCCTGATGCATGGAAAATGTCCCCAGGATGAGCTCAAAATCAACAATTCTAATGTTGCCAAACTTAACACAATCACTTTGCTACAACTGTTACAAATGCAGAAAACATGGCATATTTGTTAAAAAATGAAGGTTGTTGGTCTAGGAATAAACATAAATAAGACTTGATTTGTTTTCATCGCAGCTGTGAATGAGGAATATTTTAAGAGTGGACCTGGGTCCAAATGGATTATGCAAATTATTATAATTTTATTATATTATATATAATTTTCAATTTGTTATCTTCATAAGATACACAATATATGCAAAATGTACAACAAAATTACTTCTGTCTCTGTTCTGTGCAATCTTCTGTTGACACTCATTATTACCTTTGACTTAATCCCAGTGCTCCTTGGCAGCAGCGGATGTATTCCAGGATAAAGCGGTGGATGATGTACTTGTATTCATTGGGTGTGGCTTGTGAATGCGGATAAGATCTCACTACAGAATTATGTTAAAGAGATTGATGGTTCTTACTTCACCTTTCTTATCTTGGAAAAATTTTTGATCTTGCGTTTTGTTTCTGGAGTAATTCCACTCACATTCTCGTCACTATTCTGAAGAACTATGCAACTAGAAGTTCATACAGTTTTAAAGACAATAATTTTGATTGGACAAAGCCAACAACACCTACACGTTCCTGGATCGGAAAATGTAAGTTGCAGCCTGAAAACAAATAATCTATATGATGCTTTAAAATCATAGAATAAAACATACAAAATGTTTTGCATCTCTTAAGTCATTTGAGCTATTTTTGTGGCTGGCACCCATTAGAATATAATTTGTGCCCATTTTTAGTTTTGAGGATGTTAGTATTTAATTGTAGTGGGGAGCATATCATTAGTCTTGAGCATCTGCCAGACATTAAGTTCTCTAGTGGCCAACATTCTGACAAAGCTTTATAACATAGTCTTTGGGTTCACTCATGATTTGGTATCATTTGACTGCAGACGCCTGCAAATAAAAAAATATTTGTAAACATTAAATATTGGTTTATGTTAACAAAGCATTCTGAGTGAAATATGGACAAAATATGCATGAAGACAAATAGGTCTCCCTGTTTACCCTTCATTCTCTTTTGCTTTCATAAATTACAAGCAAATTGATTTCTGTAGGTTTTATATATATATCTTGTATATTATTTGTATTAAAATGAATTCTACTGGGGGAGACATCATATGGAAAATTGCTTGATGCATTTTTGTTTTTAAATTTTATCGACATTATACTTTTCATGGCATCACAGAAGACATGATATCCCACATGGAACCACACAAAATTTGTACTGAAAACTCCGCTACTGCCACTTTTAGAAGAATAGCATGGATCAAATCTCTGTCTTGTAAAGAGTTTGTTCTCTTCACTGGAGACCTTTTAAACAGCACAAATCTGCAACATAGTGTATATAAAAGAGTTCTCATGGACTGATTTTGAACTATATGCAGAAGCATGCTCTGTACTGTCTTCCTGTAAGCAAATGTCAAAAAGAAATAAAAATAAATGTGAAATGACTCAGATAATAGGACAAAAGCAAGTTATTGCTCCTTGTGCTGTATTTCATTTTGGGCTATCATATGTTACCCAAAAGGTCAGGGAATATATCTAGTATTTTCAGAAAAATGGAAATTAATCTTTCCAAAAACAATCCTAATGCTACATGATGTCATTAAATCATAGCAACTTAAATAAGGTAATCTTTGCTTACTGGTAGGGCAAAATATATTTTAACATTTTCATTGTCTGCACAAGTTAATGAAATTTCTTTGGTCAGACTCTTTAGTGTCAATTTAACTATTTCTAAATATTTTAAAAGCAGATTTTTAAAAAGAAGTTTGAAAATTATGGCACTTCCTGACTTCAAGAGGAGTTAGCTTTGAAGTCACCTTGCATAACCCCACTTTTTTACTGTGGTTCATGAACCTTACATTTTCTGTGGAAGTCAGGAAATTACCCATAGAATCACATTATAAATAAAAATAAAAATGTCTCAAGGAGGTGGCTAACCAGAAGTTTCTGCTTCTATGCTGTAATAACCCAAAGTATTGCAAGTGACAATATAAAGAAACCCAGAAGCTCTAGTATTATGCAGGTAAAAAATCTGCTGTCTTTCTCTTACCATGCTGTAGTTAGCATCAGCTCTTACTATGTTGGATATCATATAGAACATAAGAAATCATCATTGTTTTAAGATACACACTGTTCATTTCATCTACTTTATAAGTTAAGTATATTTAAACACAACTACCTTCCTTGTCTTATCAGTGGAGAGGGGCATTATATCCTGTAGAATCCTTGGACCACATAAATTAGGCAACTAAAGTTAATTTGAGTGAACATTCTTTTTTTCCCTTATTTTCCGCCACCTTATTATGCTTGATTGTCTTTTTCCAGCTCCCAGGTTCTTAGCTAACCTCCAAGATTTCTAAGGTAAACAGAAGTTGCCCCAGGCAGTATTCCATGTAATTTGGGGTGAATTTTGTCAGACATAGGTAAGTGAAGAACAACAAAACTCTTTCTGGGTCTGTTTTCCTTCTTCCTGCCTTCTGTCATTGATATTTGTTTGATATAACTTAACCTTTCCAGGGAAAACTGAAACAAAAGAGGGCATTAAACATGTCAGACTTCTTGACATCGTTTGTCATTAGCCTCCAGTTCCTATGGTGGCATGGACTGATGCTTTGCGCGGGTTTCCTCCTGATACAATTGTAGAAGGGTTAGTTGTTGCCCTTTATGTTCCCTGCTAGTTTTATCTCACGTTGAGGCTTGACCATTCTAATTTTGGGCCTATGTGCTTCTGATTTTTTTTTCTACTTGCCCTTAAACATTTGCCTTTTTATTTACTCCCTTGGTGCTGCCTTCTTGACTTTAAGGACATTGAATGGTTTATGAGGTACATTTGCTACACATTCTGTCTTCTTTTGTTTTAGGAATATTTGCATTTAATACTGAACATATAATATCCTTTTTTAAAGACCTGCCAACCTCTTTTAAGGAACTACTATCCTTTTTTTTCCCTTAGACTCACTTCTTCTGAGATCCTTCCTACAGGTTCTCCTGTTTTAAAGTGTATTTTTCATGAGTTAATCTAGTCTCACTTCTTGCTTTTGACTTTATAACTGCTGGGAAGAATCCCACTTGGACAAAGTCTTATCTCAGTCATTTTCTCCATCTTTTTTTTTTTTTTCTCCAGAGAACACACTCAAAAATCATGCAGGCCTACCCACATCTGTGTTTCTTAACAAATAAGGAATAAAGAATAAATAAGATTAATTTTTAACACCAGCATCTATGCTTTTTCTGTTTTTTTCAGAGTTATCAGGCTTTTATTTTTAAAAAAGAATTAATAATTAACTTTTCCTCATTTGGTGGTCTGCAGCTGCCATCATTCTGAAATGCCCTTGTTTTTCCCTTTTATCATCACATAGAGACTCTTAATATTTATTATCTGCTGTAGTTTGGATTTAGGACTGCCCTGGCTGTCCCTCCTGAACATTTAGTTGTCCATCCTCCACTTGCAAACCCCTAAGGAGACAGCTGTTAAGTAAGGACAGTTAAAAGTCATTACACACATGATGGCCATATCCTTATAGATGGCCATTATCCTTATAGGTCCTAGTTCTTTTTCATTTGTGTTACAGTTTATCTTATAATGATACTGAATCTCAGACAATGGGAACGGATATAAATCGTCAACCCAGTGGATGACAACTACAACTCAATGCATGCCCTTTTCATCATCATTCAGGTGTCCATAACAATATGGCTATTTTCTTCCTTACCATATAATTTAACTTTTTGATCTTTCTTGCTTTTTCTTCAAGTAATAATTCCTTTTGAAATAAAAGCGTAATTCTGAATTAAATATCTGAAGTTTAAGATCTCTGAGAGCACATCACTGAAACATCTGAAAACTTCAATCTCTGTGTTTGGGATATAAGAATAGTAATCAGTCACAGCACAAGAACTAGTATCTAGGTATGTCATTACTGAGTAGTAATTAATGGCAGTAGTGACTGGCTGAAAGCATTCAGGGACTTAAATAACTGAGAAATGAGTTAGCAGTTATCAGCTGGACACTCTGCAGTACCACTGGGTCCTCATTAGCTGATATAATTAAAGTTTACAACAGATTATTAGTGGGTGTAGTCTCGTAACTCTATGGTAAATTTGACTGAACTTTCTCATGCACAGAAAAATGAAGCAGAACTCCATAGCTTAGGAGTTAACATTATACAAATCCCTTCCCTTCCCGTCCCGTCCCATCCTGTCCCATCCTTCTTTCATCTCGGAAAGATTCTTGGGATGAGGCTTGTTTGTATTTGAAGATAAACAGAAGACCAGTCTTCATTTCTTATTGGGCCCTACACAAACCATTAGGAGCCTGATTTACAAACTCAGTTGCCCTTTGCAGTACAAAATGCCCTAATCTGCACTTATTTAACATGTCAGATTGTCAGACCTGGATATTTTGCTCCTCTATTTTTCATTGCAATGCATAAAATATGGATATGTTGGCTTCCAGGAACTGGTGATGGACAATACATGCTTCCATAAACAGAAGACAGCAGTTCCCTAGCCAAAGAGGACAATCACAGACAGGCGACTTACACCCTGTTATCATTTTCTTTGTTTGAAAGAACTAAGCAGCTACCAACCTGGGGGAACTTAACTATTTCCTCTATAGTCATGATATAGCAGAACCATAGTTCAGAAATGAACCATAATTTAGAAAGAAGATGAGCCATGGTTTAGAAACATTCTAGCTAAGAAAGGCTTGGCATTTTGATATAGAATCTTAAGATTAAAAACATGAAGCTCTCTTTAAATGAAAAGGCAACATTCCTTTTTTTTTTTTAAAAATGTGTGTTTCCAATTTAGAAGAAGCCTCCAATATCTAAAACCATTTTCTCATACGCTTTCTTATATCTCATCACATTTTATTAGTTTCTTTGAACACTGCAATGAGATGCAACGGAAGTTTAACGAAGAATCTCATAGAAGAAAAAAATAAAATCTTTCTTTGCAGTACTGCAGTCTTATTAGTTAACAAATTTATTTTGAACTCATAATGTATATTCTAAACTATTTCGGAGAACTGAAAACACAAGGAAGTGTCACATGCTTATAAAAATGTGTTACGTTATACACTGAAGCCACTTTAAACACTGCAGGAGGCATTCATGTCTTGCAATCATTACAAAGATACTGAAAGTCTAAGAAGGCTGTTAGGGAGAGAAACTGCTGGGTCCATCATAAAATGAAATTATGATATTATTATAGTCTGTTGCCAATGAAAGAAAGAATGCACAAAAACAGAAAGGGTTTTTCGATTCCTGTTTAACTGAAAAAGCAAAAGAAATTGTTTTGCAACAACTTTCTATTTCTCCAAATGAATGAACATGTTCCTTCATACTGGAAATTTGAGTCAGTTTTAGGTTCTGCACCATCATCTGAATAGCAAATGCAGAAAAGTTGCATTTACTGTTATATATCTGCTACAAACATCTAAAAATGCATTATGAACTTCAGAATCCATTGTTAATTTTTGTCATGAAACTGTTTAACTTCTATGCAATTAACAGCACACAAAGGGATAACTGGACAAATTATGTTTTTTTTTTGTTTTGTTTTGTATCTGTTGCTAAAGTATTTTACAGTTAGCTTTCTACTTTTTTCACATCACTGCTTAAATTCCTTCCGAAAGGATGATACTTATATATCATGTACAAATATATGGATCAGTATGTCAGATTATGTTGGATAAAACCTCTTGCATGTATAGTCAAACATCTTGACTTAAATAAGTACTAACAACTTCAACGCAGAAATTAGTTTATTATAATAGATATCTATAGAATGAATTAAACTTTTTTTCCAGTGGTTCATGACTAGCTTAAACCTGAGGTTTATTAGCTCTCACCCATTTTTTTTTAAAAAGCAGCTAATGTAAATGTGGATTTTTTGACACCAGAAAATGTGCAGATGTGTAATCTTCTGAATCCTACCGAGCTCCTTGCCTAAGTGATATATTGTGTTGGGAGTGGTACACACATAAAATAGTGCATCCTGGACTATTTCAACCATACTGATATACTTTCCCAACTCATAAGGTTTTACTTACGTCTCATATAGAAATACTTTGGATATTTTTAGAAAGTTAAAAAAAAATTAAAAAAGAAACAATTATTCTCTGAAGTTTCATTTGTAACAAGGGAATGCCTTAGGAAATGTTTGCACATGGAAATATACTATGATCATATTAGTACAATTGTACTGCGGTAATTACCCTGAAACAGTTTCTCATCAAGGTATCCTTATTTTGAAATAGAAGTACTTTTCCCCAATTAAGGAAAAGGTGCCTCCCACCTGGACTAACAGTTGTACCTTTATGCTGGTAAAGCTCTTAATCTTTACTAACATCTTAGTTACAGAGGCTAATAGGTCACTATTGATGTTAATGGCGAGATTGTTATTGATTTATATATGGTTCCATTTTCATAATTTAAAATATTTTGTGGGTCTTCAGAGCAGCAAACTTTTCCTACTATATTTTAAAAACCTTAAATGTGATCTGAAAGGTTGAATGTGGAATTGTGTACAGGTGTGAATACAAGTACCTGATCTATCTGATAAATCTGCCTGTTCATGTTCAAGGATACAAAAGTCAGTGAATGTTTTTTTTCTGAGTATATGTAAGTTTCAAAGGATTTATTACAATGTGGTGGGTTTAAATTGGGTATTTTGTATGGTTAAATGGATCAGTATGCAAACATAAAGTACTTTGTAACAGAAGTTATGGTTCTTGCCAGGTAGGTTGGGTACTGGCAGAATTTAAGTCCTAAATGACATATGGAACAGAGTTAGAAGATTTGATGTGGCAGGATTTTTATGCATGCTTCAAAATAATGAAAAACACTTATTGGTAAAATGTCACGTACTTACAGCTTGCTCTATGTAGTGCATCTAATCTTATTTGTAGAAGTATGTGAAAAATCTACCAAAACCACGTATCATCTTTTCTTTTGTTAAGATATGTTATTAATCTCAGCAGCTCAAAGTTGATATGGAAAGTTTGAATGCCTTTAATTACAAGCATACAAAAATAATTGGCAAAATGACCAAAGAAGTGTGGAACTCTCTTTTTATTCTTTCCTAATTTTGGTATTGCAGCGGAGGAACAGCACTAATAAAATTCAAATATATAATGACACCAGTGTATGTTGTTACAAACCTAGGGTATAAAGTCCTGAATTTAGACTATTTCAATTTTGCATTTCACTATTTTTTAAAACAAAAATATTTTTACTTTCCTTTTTATCTTAAAACATGTTTGTATCCATAGCAGAAGATTGTTTACACTATCACTGTTCATTAGAGGAAGGTAAATTGATTTCCTATGTTGTCTGTTATCAAAGGGATTATTTACGCAAGAAAAGAAGGGGAAAAAAATGACCCCAAAAGCTGTATTCAGTGTTGGTCTTTTGAAAAAGTTAGGGAAAAAGAAAATAACAAATTAAACAACGGACCTTTTAAATAAGGATGAGAATCTATGTTTATCAGAAAAAGAGACAAATTCGTTGTATTTTCAAACAGCTTTTATCATCTTAAATACAGAGGGTTTAAATAACAATGCACTGCATCCCTGAGTCAACATCCTCTCTGAAATTTGTTCTTCAACAAACAGTGAAAAAGTCCAGATGTTATTCTGAGTAAGGCAGCCTTGGTGATGTTCTAAGGTTCACAAATGAAAAGTTTATTAATGCTACAAAAATATTAATGAAGACAAATGCAAAGTTAATTGTAGCTGAATTCTGGTGACAATGGGTGAGTAGGTGATAAAGGGTCAACTTTTAATTAATATTTTTAAATGTAAAACAACGCAAATAGCGGAATGGGGAAGTATCCATAATGATACACATAGAATGTGGGCCCTTACCATTCAGTGAAAATGGTTATTACTTCAGAAGCAAATCCTGGAGTAATTTTGGATAACATGTGAGTGTAATGCTCACTTGGGAGTGAAATGTTAGATACCTGTATTTCTGATAAATAGGTTCCATCTTGATTACAACATGCAGTACCAATCCCATTAACTCAGAAAAGGCATAGCAGGAGTAAAGAGTGAGGACAACACGTATAATCAGAGGTATGGAATGGTTTCTGTAGGAGACTGACCAAAGCATAACTTGCAGAAAAGATGTCTGAAGGCTGTATAACAGAGGTATGTAAAATCCAGACAGGCATGTTGAAGAGAAATAACTGAATGATGTTTATTTATTACTCCACATAAGGCAGAAATAAGAACCTTGTTGCAGCAGTAATGTAATGTAAGTAAATGTACCTGTGCAGGTGTAAGTGTGATCCTTCTCAAAGATCTTGATGTAGGTAGGTATAGATTTATGCCAAATGTTGCTCTGCTCTTGAAGTAAGTGTGTCCTGTGATGGAACTCTAAATCTTGAGGATGAAGGAAAGACCCACTAAAAGGGCCAGATATCAATAGGGATGCATCAGTGCCCAGATGCTCAAGGCTGGTTCCCTGGTGGAATCCACTCTATGTCTCGTATGAGGCGGGAATGAAATACCTCAGAGCACTTGTTACTGATGAGGTGCCTGACTGAGGGCAAAAGGCATGTACTTGTCTAGTAACGAGCCAGATCAGTGAGGTCTCTGCTCAGGGTAGACCATGAGGTGGGATTACTTCATCAGTCAGCTGTATATCTGTTTTTGTTATTGGCTAATGTAGGAAGGCTGGTGTGTACTCCAGAGGCATGGTCAGTGTGTGTGCAGAAAGCTGTCCAAACAGGCTTTTTTCCACTCAGGCATACAGTGGTGGCTGTGGTGAATGCACCTAGTGGTGTTTTACATATCAAGCTGGGCGTGAAGCTGCCTAACTGAAAAGGACAGACCATGAATTTTGTTCCTTATTTCCAGATTTGTTTCTCACTTGTCTTTTTTTCTAATCTATCTGTGATTCCTCGTCATACAATTGCATACTCTCTTCTGCTGTCTTTTGGGCTGTATGAATTTTGCTTTGATTTCTGTGCAGCAGCATAAAAAAACCCTGTGGATCTGATAGGGAGAGCAGGAGGCCGGTTGCATACTATCATGCTCAAGGTTGCATTGACTGTCTAACTCCTGTTTCCGAGGACAATGCTCTAACTGCCAGGCTAATAACTTCTTCTGGTCACCTTGTGCTTCAAGACATCTACTGCATGTGGTACAGGTTAAGTGTGATATGGAAGTGCTTGACAGAGTGGGTGTCTTGGAGGACGTGGTTGCTTTTCTGCCTGGCCTTTGTAGATGTCTGGACTTCCCCAGGGCAGCCCATGGGGCCTCGCTCCAGGGTTACAATGTAGCTCTGTGAAGGTGTAAATGCCTTGGGAAGTAGGAGGGTAATCAGCAAAGCATCTCACAGCTTTGATGTCTCTGTAATGGGATGAGTATGAGCTCTAACCCCAAGTCCTTATCCTTACTGAGCAGTTGCTTATTATCTATTTAGCTTCCCAGTCACTTCTTGCATCCAGGCCACCAACTTTTTTTCCCCTTCCAGATTAAGGGATGTAAGGAATAAGCGTAGATTTGTTTCACAAACTTTTATCGTGATACAATGAAAACTCAAAAGTGGAAATTTTGAGATCCTGTTTTCCTTTTTTTGTTCCTCTGATAAAACTGTTCTGGCATAGTACGAGGTAACTGGCAGCCTCCCCTTGACAGCAGAGCTCTTTGAACTGGGATTTTAGCAACATGTTAAGGAATCAGCTAGGAGGCTTCGGCATGATTAAAGAAGACAACTACCACATACTTATGCCTGTATCTATCCACTTAGTCAGTGTTGTTCATCCCTCAGTATCTGAGTAGTAAATTCATTTAGAAAACAAAAGAGATATGTAAAACATAAATAAATATTTAAGAAAAAGTGTAAAATTAAGTATGCCTAACAAAATGGCCAAAAAGTTTAGCTTTGTCATGGGCACAGAGTTAGAGCTAAAGATCTCAAAAGGTCCCTTTCGGCCTAAACCATTCTATGATTTTAATGTCAATATCAATATTGGTAGTAATATTAATACATATGTATCTGTTAAAATACATTTTTTTGTAAGTATTATGTAGTCAGTTCCTCTGGGAAAGAAGATTTTGTCGGTTGTGATGGGGCAGGTAGAAGACAGTGACAACAGTTCTGGGCAGGAAGTAAAGATTGTCAAAGAAATGCGTGTGGTTAAATACTTCATACTACAATTAGGCAGCTAAACTGACAGCAAAAAGCAATTTAGATGGATGTTGTGCAACTGAAATTTAGGTTAGGCCATTAGGGATAAACAAATGCAACATCATCAGTAACTAAGAGCCTGGTTTTACAGCTCATCTAAAAACTTAGCATTGCTGTTTCTGTTAAAACTTTGTCAGTATTGAATAACAGGGAACCTGTTCCTGCTGAAATATTCTGAAATGTGTTGAATTTTTTTTGCTTAATATCACAGCTATGGCAGATTCTTTGAAATGTCCTGACAGGAGTTATGATTATCATATCATTTAGCCTACACATACAAGGTCCATTTTATGGGATGTCGGGCTATAGTTACACAGCTCATTTGGTGAACAAACCCAACATATTTTGACAAAGAGAGGAGATTCGTCCTTTTTGTTGATAGAAGAAGGAATAACTTATCAAATATTTTTAAG
>VZSZ01003236.1:88252-102759 GCA_013398815.1 Ibidorhyncha struthersii | reverse complement strand
TAAGCGTTTGCCAAGTCAAGCGTGAGCAAAAGGAAATGTGCAAATCAGGGATTGCACTGAGGCTTCTGCAATGAGCAGGAAAAGGTCTGGCACGTATGCTGGGGAAGTGGATGGAGCAGGTGAGAAAGCCAGTGAAGGAACCAGAAAGCAAGGCCTGCAGTTCCTGCTGCCTTTCAAAAGCGAGGCTCCAAATTGCTTGGCCCCAAAGCAAAGGGCCTTCAATAATAGTTACTGCTCTGATGCCCTGAGAAACACATGACTGACTCATGCAAGTAAGAGAGCTGCCATCGCCTGTTTGAGTATCCCGTTATTCTTTAGCACGAGAAAGATGGGGCATTTTCTGTCTACACTTGGCCATGTCAAATATCTTTCAAAATATTTCTGTGATGGCAACACTTAGGAAAAGTCGTGATCAATGCGTTTAAATCAGCTGTCAGTCTCATTGATGGCAATCCGTGAAACATAAAAAATGCTTACAGCTTGAGCAGTCTTTGTATCAACAAAGGGGAACCTATGAAATTAATCATCTGATAAGAAATATATAATATTCTGTACAACTGTTCAACAAAATACAAATGATAAACCACAAGCAGTTTCTCTAAAACAAAATATACTTTATTTACCCAAATACTATAAACTGAAAGTAGTTGTGCAGAAAAATTGTGGCAAAGTGTAATAAACTCTGTCATTAGTAGGATTTGACCAAATGCAAAAACCCCCTGTGTTTGCACTAGAGATGAGATGTTGGTATGTACTTGATTCCAGATCATAGAGTTATTTGCAATTTATTAATGAACTTACTATCTCTAGGCATTGTAGCTGTGTGTAAACTGTTAAACAGTGCATGGGAATGCTTTGGGCTCTGGAACTTGCATATTATTCTGTTGGATGGGCTAAAAGAAAAATTTGAGCTGTTGAAATTGAAGCCTAAACATGGAGGTAAAGATAACACAACATTTAAAAGATGTAGATTTTTAGAAAAAATAATAAAATACATAACATGGTGTGCTTAAGCTTCCTTATGGAAGTAAAGTACGTTTAGCTGTTGCACCAAAATGCACATTGTAAGGAAGGGAGTTAGGTCCCAGATGGAGTCACCCAATGGAAAAATTCCTATTCAACCGATGTATGTGTAATTTCAGTAAAGAATTTCTATCTTGCTTCAGTATGGAAATTATGGACATGTAGAAATGAATAAGCTAGATAATTCTCCATGTCTATAGCTTAAAGATTTTGGCTTTACTTATATTTTTGAACTATGCCTCAGCAGATAAACATTTATAATTTAAAGAACAGAAGAAAGCACTAATTCTAAATCACATAGAATTGTTCTGACTCAAGCAGACATTTAGTGTTTTGTAGGGACTCATATTTTTAAGCCTTTCTTTCATTATCTGTGGTAAGAAAATGCTGAAATACTTGTATAAGGAAATATTTTCTGTTCAGCTATGCATAAATTTGTTGAACGCATGTGTCTATCTCCTAAATTTATGGTTGAATTTTCAAGTTTTGATACATGTACAGTCTTGCAAAGAAGGTCTTTCACATAACTCAATATTGTGATAATGTGAATGCGATTGATGAGAATAGAATGTGTCTAACAAGTTAAGAGTGTGAATATTTGCAAATGTACAACAGAAGGGATAAAAATAATAAATTCTATTATATCACTTAGAACACATTTGTGGGGGTGTTGGTAGTTGTTTGTTAGCGTTACTCCTCATTTATAGTAATATGAAATAAAAATCAGACCTTGTATGTCTTTATTTGAATAACATTTTTTTTCATCACAAAAATATACGTTGTGATCTCAAAGACTAAAACCAATCATATTTACTTTTGTGTACCATGTCATATGATACTGATGTAATTGTTTTGTGTGGTTCCTTGTGAAAACAAAAAAAGGTAAAAAAATTAGCTACAGCTACCATCACTTTGCAAGTTGTATATTTTATAAACCGTATAGTTTTAGGTTTCACTAGAAAACTACATGAGAAATGCAGATTAAAAAAAAGCTTTAACTAAAATGCAAGAGAGAATTATAAGATGTAGTGAACAAGTAGTTATTACCTTTATGAACTCCAAGTAACTTCAGCAAAAATATATTCAAAAAAGGACAAAAGGCTTTAGAAATATCTTTAGTTAAATATAAGAGCTTATAGCAAGTCTAAAGACTTAGGAATGGAATTATTGTTATAATTAAGGAGGCACATATCTAATTAACTATTACCTGGAATCCTTTCTTTTAGTGTCTTTCATGACAGAGGTCATATGTAAATGTGCATTGCTGATTAAAACGGTAGTCAAGGAAAAATCTGAATTTTGATTTTAAGGGACTGCACTGCAGTATTCTAGTCAGAAGTCTGTAAATTTAGATATCTGGTGTATCAGTTACTAAATAGCAGTAGAATGAACTTGAAATATAATTAATGTATTTATCTTATCTGTGAAGGATTGATACTGTGGGGCACTGTTCACATGCAGGGTCATTTAAAGCATATGTGCATCTGTCTTAGCCGAGAAGTTCACAGAACCATTCCTGCCATTCTCAGGGCGCACATCCTTTACTTGGTTCATGTGGTATATTAATTAACTACTGCATATTATAGATAGTGGGAGGAAAACGTTCCAGATTATTTGGTGAACCCAGTAAGTAGGCTTTCTTAAAAATTCTTGCTTTGTAAAGCTAATTTATGAGTCTCTCCCCCCCCCTTTTTTTTTTTAAAATTATTTGACTAGATTGTCTGTGTTTATTTTCACTGTTGCAAGCTTATTACCTTGAATTTTTCTACTAATTTTCATTTGGTGCTAGTAGCCTCTTTAACCTAAGAGCCCTTATTCCTCTACTCACCTGGTCCACATAGCAGCGTAACACAGTGGAAAAAAGAACATCTCCTTGCCTGAATGAGCTAAATATTGCATGAGTTGCATGAGCTGAATGAGCTGAATATGTGGGTATCTAACAGGAGGAACATCAACAGGATAGGTGCATTCTTTGTAAACTGGTTTGGATAAAAATTTTAGCAAACAGTAAGAATTCTGTTACTCATTTGAATAGGGATAAATGTCCACTTTTCCATTTGTCAATTGATAGCCAGGATTATAAAAGGCTAATGTTACTGCAGGGTGAGGGTTTTAGCTTTGACCCAAATCTCAGGATAATTAAAAAAGGTTTTTAGGGTAGCTTTTAATGCAGGATGACCCAGCTGGGTTCAGTGGCGCAGTGCCTGCCATGGGCAAAGCGCCCTGGGGCTCTGGACAGGCAGGGTAGCTCTGCATTTGTTCCAGGCCATAGTTTGCTGGCTTTGTCCAATGTGATACCTTAGTGATGTATTTAGTGTTTATAGGAGTCCCAGTGTGTAACGGTTTTATGTGACTATATGAAGATTCAGGGCGGATTCCTGACAATAACATAATCCCCAAGATTTCTGTGGAAGGAAAAGTCGTTCATTCATAGTCTCTAGTAAAAAAAAAAGTTCATTTTTTCCAGGGCAATAAATGCTATTAGATTAAGATTCAAAATGTCTGAAACATGTGAATACAAATTACTTTTCAAACATTCTCCTTCTTAATTTTTATTGTAGAGGAATGTAACAGTGGATTGTAAAAAGGCCCAACGAAAAAAATCGGTCCATTCTTCAAATAACCTAGAGTGAACACAGGTCTTCAAAAAATCCTCGATCACAGAAATTTGCATGGCATGAAAGGAAATTAAATGAAACACAAGTCTACACAAAATCCATTTCTGCTGTGAAATGCTAAAAGATCTCTTGGATACTGTCTCCCTTGTGATCTCATTCTCTTTCATTGGTTCTGTGTCAAATAAAATAACTAAATCTGTAAATATAAATAACCTTATTGACAACTTGCAAGTTCATTTCTCATCCCAAGTCTAATGTATGAATCAACAATATTTTTGAATATGTGCAAGGTCTGCCAATCCAGCCTAGAGGCTCTAACTGTAGCTATAATTTGGATACAGAATATATAATCAGAGGAAAGCATAATTCAGTAGATTGTGTATCTAAATGTCATATCATTCCACATTTGTAACTGAGTCTCGACCTAGCCAAAAACTTTATTGCCTGAAAATATTATTTTAGGTTTTTTGACGATAGCCCAGGGTTTGTTTTTCTGTTTGCATAGAAACCCTTAGGGATAATATCTGTTTGTCAACCTTAGTAATTCCTTATTTGTTCAAAAAATCTCCCTTAAACCTTCAAACTTGGCCACCAATCAACATCATGAATCCTATGTAATGATCTGAAGAACATCCTGAAAGCTCTGCTCAGCTGTGGGCAGGGATGAACAAGAGCATAAATTTAGATAGTTTTCAGTTAATTATGAAACCACAAACTTAGACAAAGAGTTTAACATTTATTAATCTCCTGCTAGAGAATTGTATGCTAGGATATATTCTTTAGCTTTCAAATCATTACATTCCTGGCCTTATTTTGGGGGCTGGAAGGAGAGGAATAGAAATAATCCATTTTCAAAATATGAACTGTTACACCATGTCTGTACAAATCAGCATGTAGGCTAGGAACATATGACTTAAACAATGCAGCTTAGTGGGAAGTCAAAGCAGACATCTAATAATTGTAGTCTAAACCCCAATATTGTTAATAATCTCACTGCAAACATTATTAGTTTAAATATCCAAATTTGCTTATACAATAATCCTAATCACTGAGGTAAAAAGGGATACATTATTCCCAAACTATTCCTGTTCTTCACAGCTGTAGAAGGGCAAGGATACTTTCCTATATCAGCTGGTCCAATGACACGTAACACAACATAATCCCGTTGTGCTTACTTATTCTTTTTGTTCCTGTTACAGTGCTTACTACTACAAAGTTCTTCCAGTACTTCAATTTCCTTCTGAAGTCCTGGATGTATCCCAGTTACTTGTGAAGGTAGCTGTGGCTCCTGTAGCATTTCTAGTCTGCTGCAACAGCCATAAAACTTAGCTGATATAGGCTGAATTTCTGCTTGAATATTCTTTTTAGATCCTCTCCTGATCAAGTCAGAAGTAATACGTGAATTTGCCAATTCAGAATGAAAATCTTGGAAAGGGAAGTTACTCAAAGCCAATCAGTATGTCACATTATTTTTTTCAGGGAATCCAGGTGGGCAAACACCTCCCTCATCCCCACTCCCCCCCACAGCCCCCCCTTTTTATTTTCTTTTTTTGTGTGTGTGTGTTTTGTTTCCAGAATTGACAAGTGCTAATACTTTGTCCAGTACTATGTACATGGCTCAAGGACCGTCGAATGCTGGTCAGCTAATCACCTCAGAAGTATGAGAATTCCGACAACTTTTAATTAGCTTTAACTCCTCCTTAATTACCTGTGCAAAGTTATAATTCATGAAGATCTCTTCAGATTCTAGAGAGAAGACCTAACAATTTTTATATTGTAGGAGTCATCCACATACTCTTAAGTTCTTATTTTTTGTCACAAGGTTTTGTGTCTAGAAGAGGATAAATCTTGCAACTTTGGTTAAAGGCAGACTGTTTTATTGACATATTTTCAGGTCCCAACATTCTTATATTCTTTTGTTATTTATTTGAAATTGTAATGCCTTACATTTATACTACCTGGACTAGACCTATGTCATGGGAGTGCTAGAAACAAAGTTATTTTGTGCTCTCTGCCTGTGTGCTCCTGTTTAAAAAGACGAGATTTAGTTAGGGTCAGTTTCCAGGCTGAACAGTTCATCAGTCAATAATTGCTTCCATTATTACAGCAGCCAGCTTTATATTGGAATTTGATTAATAACAATATGCCCCTCAGTTACATTTTTTCATTGTCACTAATTACACTGCAACTGCTGTTCAAAACCAAACAAAGCGTATCTATGATGTCATTTAATGAAGCCAGATTTGCCTAAAATGTAACTTCAAAGATGCCTGTATAACTAGTAGGGCCTTGAATTAGTGCCAGTTTAAAGTAACTTCTGTGTTTCTTTCCATTGTCTTTGAGAATTGTCTTGGTGTATTTTAGAAAATCAATGAAGTGATGTAAGATATTTCTGATGATGAGAGAGGAAAAGTAATAACTGTTAATAAAGTTTTATACTTTCAAAATCTCCTATGTTCAGAAGTTAATTTGGAATGTTAAGGCTTTAGTCTGAATCCATTTTTTAAAAACAAATCAGTACAGTTATTGTTTGATTACAGGACAGTGCAGCATTACAGGAAACATCTGCTTTCAAGGATTTTCCTGGGAGGTATAACCTTAGATTACAGAAAATAATTGATCTGGAACAATTCTATCTAAGCACTCATGCCACATCATAATCATCCAATAATCTTTCTTGGGCTTTTATAGTTCAAGAACAAATTTATTTGACAAAATACAGCACAACAGTTGAAAGCACATTTTTCAGTTAACTTGGTCCTAATCCTGAGTAATGATATGTTCACAAATCTTTTCTGATTGTGATTGGTTGTACTTATAGGTTCTCAAGGCTTGACTCTTCCGTTAGTCATTTCATTTTTGAAAAAGTTTAGGTTTTGTTTCACTTAGGTTTCTTGTATTAAGTAACTGGGTTTATTAAAAAATGTTCCGATATTTTGGGGGCTACTTGTCTGTTCATGCTTTAACTTCTGTTGTGACACACCATATCTGTTTCAGTCTGCCAGTCATGTTTGCGACAGCTCATAATACAATATGACAGTGATGTAATTGACATAGCCCATGCTGCTTTTTCTTGTGGTGTATAATTTACTGCAAAAACTGGCTTTTAAGAAGCAAAATAGCTGTTTTGCCAGTGCTAATTTCACTGATATTCGCTCGGTAAAACTTCTTAATCTTTGTGGATAGCTACCTCTCTGAAGTAATGCAAATGGAATTAGGGTTGTTCATTGCTATGGGTAGAAAATGTATCAGTGAGCACCCATGTTAAGCAGATGTGGTGCTAAAAATATTTTTTGTTTTAATATGAATAATGACTTTTCCTCTTTCTTTTAAAAAATGTCATCATGTAGTATATTTTCCTTGTTTTTATTTAAAAGTATAAGAATTGTTTTTGATTGTACTGTTTGTATATTTCCTTGGGATATTACTGTCAATTGTACTATATTAGAGAACATTCCTGTGCATTTAATATTCCTAAATAATTTTAAAATTAAGACACACAGCATATTATGCACTGTATATTAATGCTTTATGTAAAACACAGCTAAGATGAATCAGTAAATCTAGAATGACTAACTCTTTGCTAATTATGCTCTACTTTTCCTGACTGAACAGAATAGAATTACTTTGAGTGTATATGCATGCTAAATTGGTCCTAGAGATTGAATTTATATTGTAGAGACATCAAATCAGATTCATCTTCTGTTAAAGATAAATATATATTGTGTTGCATCCTGCAATCCGCTGAGGCACTTTAGTTTTGATGTTTAACTCAAACTCCAGTGTACTGGGTACACCTGCAGCTGAAAGTATAATGAAGAAAAACGTGTCTTTACTTTTAAAAAAAGTGTAAGTTAAGGGTTATGTCTTGCAAATGTCAAGCAGCCCAAAGAGCAGCTTAATGCTATCACACTAATTCAGGAGTACCTTTTCCACTGGCTGCACACAAGACAAATTCCAACACAACTTTTGCAGAGATAGGGCTTGATCTTGCAAGCTGGTGAGTCACTCAGACCTGGCTTATTTATGCAATGATGAGGTGGCTCAGCTTCTTACAGGTGATGCTAAACTGGATCCATAGTTTTTCAGTATTGTCTCTGCCACTGTGTAGCCACTCTGGTTCTATTACGTCCTATAGCCATAACAGCAGCAGCAATATCACGTGAATCATTTGCAACATCTGGAACATTGGCAGTCTAAATTGTTCAAAACCTGTAATTGTCGTACAATTTCTACATTAGTGCCACTTCAATTGCTCTCTATTCTGCCAAAATATTAATATAGCCTGGTTACTCCTGTTTTTTTTTGTGTCCAGTTTCTCCTTTAACTACAATGGAACTGAATTCGTCATGTGTTGCTTTCCACAGGATGCTGTTTCTTTCATTTTTTAAATATTACACCTTAAAGAAACCTCTAATCTTGTGAGTTTTGGATTGCTATAAGAAGCTCAGGGACACCACTTCTGTTGTTGTTAGATCCAAGGTCTCTCAAAATATGTTGCAATTTGGAGGGAGCCTCCAATCACAAGTTCCCAAAATATATGCCAAAATATGTGGTTTATGGTCCTAGCAAACTTTTGCTAACAAAGAGTCATTAAGATGAGCTTCTGGCAGTGTTTTTCTCTCTTTCAATATCCTGACTAAGTGCAGAACTCCCACATAAAGAAACTATTGTTGTACCCATTTTTGAAGATGAGGAAATGATTACCTATGAATGACACTATTTTGCTGTTATTTCTAGCTCTTGGAGAGAGTCTTGAGTTTTGCATGACTGTTTTCAACATATGACAATTACTTAAGGAATATCTTAAAAACTCCTTTTGTCATAATATATTTTACTTTTATGTTTAGAATGGCTAGGAAAAGTAGTAGCTTCACTGTTCCTTTATAAGAATACTAATTTTCTGTAACAACTAGACATCAAAGATTCAAAAGATTTTCAGCATCTTCATTTTCTCCCCATAACGCAGATCTTGTTTGTATTGCCTCTGGTTTGGCAGCTGCAAAATCATTTTAAAACAATAAAATTTGTTACAAATGCCTGAATCCAAGCATTACTCCTGCTTTTTCTCTGCCTTTATTTCAGTGTTAAAATAACAGTGTTACAGGACAGCCCTTCATTCTCTGGCCTGCTGTACTGAAAAATGAATGAGTAAGAGTCTTGATTACCTTACAGATAAATCTGGTTAACTGTTATATTAATTAAAATGTGTGGTTTTGAGGCTATTCTGAACTATTTATACGTGATTTAATTCATATCAGCAGCTAATTTGTATTTAATGCAAACTAATGGGTTTTATGTAAATGGAGCATGTGGCAGTCTATTTAAAAAACAAATTATCTGTAGTTTCATTTCAGTTATTTTAATTAAATTTAGAGCTTGTGTGCAGTGGGGAGGGATAAAGGATGTGTTATATATGAAGTGTTGATGATTAAAACCAATTTAAATATATAGAATAAGAAACAAGTGATTCTCTTAGCAGAAACACCAATTCATTTTCTGACATTTGCATTTGCTAAAAGAGTAGACACAAGAATAGGCAAAGGCATGTGGCTGGTGGTTTTTGAAGTGAAGAATACAAATAATTCTCTGAGTTATTTATAACAATACTGTGAAGATTAAATAGTTCACACTTATAAAATTCTTTGAAAATTGTTAACAAATTACATTCTGAAGGTACCTGATTACTGGAGTAACAAAATTGGCAACTGTTTACGTCAGGATTGATTTTGTTCCAAATACACTATGCAAGTCACAGGTACTACTTTACAACCACTGGATCCTACTATGCGACATGATAACTGTGCTGGTTGTTTTAACATCAGGTAAGAGATTATTTCAAGATTTTTAGGGCAAATGTAAATATTATTTAGCAGTTTTGAATACTGAAGTATCGTATCACTGCCTGATGCCCTATTTGCCTGGAATTCCTGAGCCTGCCTAAATAAACAGATGCCTTATTTTTTACTATTCTGAAGAAATTTTGCTCACAGTATCAGCTCAGCTTCTTAGTGATTTTGTGTCTTACCCGCTTTTGAATAGTCTGACAGATTTTGCAGGAGAAATGCTGTAATAAATGAAAATATTTTCCAAACTTTTACCTTCACTGTTCCAAGTCTTTGGCAGGACAAGTACCCTCAGTTATTGTTGTTCATGTTAACTCTGCTCTGTGGAGAAAAACTGCAAAGGTTAGAATATCTTTTCAGGAGCTTAGCCTGGATCTTCATCAACAATTGTGGTATAGTCCCAACAGCTTGTATACAACATGTCAGACAGCTGCTAAACTTAATTAATGTTTTAGTGTCATCAGAGATGGAAATGTCAAGTCAAAACAATTTTTTTGCTAATGTTAATCCTAGTTCCACTGATTATCTGACAGTTTCTCTCATTTCAAAAGTTACAATGGGAGCTTTCACTTTTTTCCTTGCTCCCATTGCAAATACTGTGACTTTTGGTAATTCCTCAACAGCGCAGGGTTTGGTCAACCAAAATGGAAATCCATGCTTGGAATTTCAAGTACTCTGACTTTGTTAAGAACTAGAGAATCAAATAAAAACACTTCAGGTATGTGTTATTCCCAAAATAATTCATGTTGAAGTAAGTTATTCTAATAAAAAGGTACTTAACCCAGAGATGATAAAGCAGATCAGCACATTTCTTGCCTATGTTGATAGCTATGGATATATATATACTTTTGCATACACAGACTTCACAAACATGCTGTGTACAGTATTTGCATGTCTTCAGTTCAACAGCATAAATATTTTTCTTAATTCTGTTTGCTTAAAGAAAAAAGACAGAAACATATGATATGATAAATAATGAAGGTTTAAACCCATTATCAAAATTCAGCTGTTGCCTCTGTGATCTACTGAAACAGGACTGAGTTATTGGCATGTTAAACACTGGCTAAATGAAAAGGCTATGGATGCTATGAAATAAAAACAACCTGTCTGTTAGAACAATTACTTACAAAAATCAATGTTCATTTTCTCTCTCTCATATGTCAGCAGCAACCTTGCTTTGCCCATCAAGGGTGAGGTTATTTAAACATGATGCCAGAGTAATTGCACAGGTGACCTGGCTGATAAATAAGACAACACTATATAGTTGTTATCACTGAGATCTTGGACAAAAAGTTGAAAAAGGCAAAGAAATAAACAAAAACTATTAAAGCAAAAATAAGACATTCCTCAATGACAGTTTCCTGAAGCACTGACCTTTGAGATCTCCCACTTCTTTTTATCCTATCTAGACCTTCCACTATAAAATATAACTCACCAGACTGGTCTTTGTACAGGTTTCTCAGGTTTTATTTTTATTAAAAAAATGTCATAAAGTAATGTATGTTGCTGGAGCTCCAAATGCAGGAAATAATTTTAGAAATTGAGAAAAATTCTCTTATCTAATAATATATCTATGACTTGTGTTGCTCCTGCTGGAGTCTACCTTCTAGGTAAGAGATATTTGTCTTGATTAATTCTTGTCTTATCTCACTGACCATTTCCCACTCACTTCTGCTGGTCTTGTGAGTCTTTTTATTTTTTGGTAAATTGGGAGATTGGATTGGATGTATTGCAAAAAGACTGATCTGTTGGTCCCAAATTGATGCCATACCCAAATGTTTATTTTGGATGATGGGATTTGCTGAAATCATGCATTAATTCATAGATTTGCCAGCCATACTGAGTTGGCCTCTGTCTGCAGTTATATTTTTGGATTATTTTGTGCTGTTTCTGCTGTCTTCGTTCCAGACTGATATTTAGTCATGGATGAGCAATAATTTGCTTTTTTTGGATGCTTATGCTTTTTTTTTTTTATGTGTGCTATGATATTATCAGAATCTGTGAACATGTAGCACAAATCCTTACCTGCTGTTACACCACTGAGGTCACTAGTTTTACAGCTGGTATACCCCTGTATACCTACAGCGCCCCTTAACCCTTAGGTGTTTTCTATCTGTATTCAACTATTGTCCTCAGAAAGCCGTTAGAGTTAGATTTTTATTTGGACAGTTTGTGTATGTTGGCCCTAGCAAAACCATATGGCCAATCCATCTGTATGTTTTGCTCATATATTTAAAATATCTAAATATATGCTTCAAATATATCAAACATATGCTTATGGGTTTTCCAATTCTTTTTTCTTACTTTATTTGTTTCAAGACATTCACATATGCTTTTATATCTTTACTGGCCCATATAGTAAGTAAGAGGTGGTAGCCTTGCAAGTATTTTGCAGGCCTTATACCTTACATATTTCAAATGTCCTCATTTCTTATATGGCGAAAAATGCTTTTATCCAGCAAGAGATGTTTAAGAAACTCAGTAGCTTTCCTTAGTCTTTTACATCAGACAATGTAGAAGAACTTTTATTACGGGTAATAAAAGTTCCCAGTTCTGTACACTGGAGTCATGTCGATTAAAGGAGATCTTAAAATAAGCTGAATTGTAAACCAGATGATGATATATGTTTTATAAAATATTTTAGAACGCCATTTTTAGTAACTAATACATATCAGAATCGTAGAATCATAGAATTATTTAGGTTGGAAAAGACCCTTAAGATCATCAAGCCCAACTGTTAACCTAACACTGCCAAATCTACCATTAAACCATGTCCCTAAGTGCCACATCTACCAGTCTTTTAAATACCTTCAGGGATGGTGACTCAACCACTTCCCTGGGCAGCCTGTTCCAGCGCTTATTAACCCTTTCAGTGAAAATTTCTTTTGTAATATCCAATCTGAACTTCCCCTGGTGCAACTTGAGGCTATTTCCTCTCGTCCTATTACTTGTTACTTGGGAGAAGAGACCGCCCCCCACCTTCCTACGACCGCCTTTCAGGTAGTTGTAGAGAGCGATAAAGTCTCCCCTCAGCCGCCTTTTCTCCAAGCTAAATAACACCAGTTCCCTCAGCCACTCCTCATAAGACTTGTGCTCTAAATCCTTCACCAGCTTCGTTACTCATCTTTGGACACGTTCCAGCAGCCCAATGTCTTTCTTGTAGTGAGGGGCCCAAAAGCAAACACAGCATTTGAGGTGTAGCCTCACCAGTGCCAAGTACAGGGGGACAATAACTGCCTTAGACCTGCTGGCCATACTACTTCTGATACAAGCCAGGATGCTGTTGGCCTTCTCGGCCACCTGGGCACACTGCTGGCTCATATTCAGCCAGCTGTTGACCAACACCCCCAGGTCCTTTACTGCCAGGCCTCTCTCCAGCCACTCTTCCCCAAGCCTGTCGTGCTGCGTTGTTGTGACCCAAGTGCAGGACCTCACACTTGGCCTTGTTGAATCTCGTACAATTGGCCTCAGCCCATCCATCCAGTCTGTCCACATCCTTCTGTAGAGCTCTCCTACCTTCAAGCAGATCAACACTTCCATCCTACTTGGTGTTGCCTGCAAATTTACTGAGGGTGCTCTCAATCTACTCATCTGGATCACTGATAGAGACATTAAACAGAACTGGCCCCAGTACTGCACCTTCAGGAACTCCACTTGTTACCTGATGCCGACTGGATTTAACTCCATTCACTACCACTCCTTGGACCTGGCTATCCAGCTGCTTTTTTACCCAGCAAAGACTATTCCTCTCCAAGCCATGAGCAGCCATTCATGTAGCAAATGAATGAGATAAAGAACTATCTAAGGATAGAAGTAGATGCTACCCTTCATTTTGAGTGTCCATAAACTAATGATAAAATAATGGGAAACTTTAAGGAAAAGTGGAAAACCAATTCTGATTAATTCTGATCTGTGTTATTAGAGTAAAGACAAAATTAATTTTTTTCAAAGATAGGGCCCCTTAAGAGGTAACTACCCAGTACTTAAAGCACTGTCCTGGTTTAAGGACAAACCGCCACAAGCACTGCTGTTTTGGTAGTCAGAAATTAAAGTTGAACTGGCTTCTGTTATAGCTTCACTCCAAATATGAATGAAAATTTAGTTGGCAACTGAAAGAAATGAAATGCCCTCCAGCAAATCTGTGTACCCTTTGTAAACTATAGGACCCATGGTGGTTTTCCATGCCACTATGAGGTACACCCTTTTGGTATATCGCATTCTTTTGATGCCATGGAGAGAGATGAGATCTAGGACTTTTTGATTACTGGATTACGAGTAAGGTTAAAATCTCCATCCTGGGATGATTAAAGTTAACAACGAGATGAGAGAGTAGATTGATGCTGTATTGTATCTTATGGGAAAAGAGGGTGTGAAAATGCATGGCTTGGAGCACAATCTCCACAAACGTGATTGTTTTCCACTGCATCGGTAAATTAATTCAAACATGTAGTGACTCTTTCACTTTCAAGAGGGTCCAAGTCAGGTAAGTTTAAAATACAAACACATTATTTATTATCATGACTGCCATTACCTGGGCTACCAGCAGAGACACCGTTTACTGGGGAAAATATACCAGGTTGCTGGCAACATGTCTATGACTTGCAGGCATGGTTCATAATTCTGATTAGTAGTTCCAGCATTCCCTCTGAGAAAAAGTAGTAAACTGTACACCTAAGCTGAAAATTTCTCACTTCCTGAGAATGAGGTTTTGGTGACAATAGGTAGGGTGGCTTGTTACTAGAGAGTCAAGAAAAGATACGTGATTAACTTTGGGATATTGGAATACATGGAAGCTAGCCACAAGACAGATCAGTTTAAAGGATGAGGTACAGAGGAACTGGATGCACAGACTGATAGTAATTCCCAGCCTGAAGGCATTGCCAAGATAATTCTAAGATCTGCATTCCAGTTGAGTGATTACAGACTCAGACTTCAGCCCAACGTGTCAGTGGAGATCAGCAGTAGAGGCACAATTTTTGTGTCTGCAAATTATGTGTTTTTTTTTTTTTTTTATAAAATA
>VZSZ01003236.1:64701-85868 GCA_013398815.1 Ibidorhyncha struthersii | reverse complement strand
CAAGAGGTAATGGCCACAAACCTGAAATAGGAAGTTCCATCTCAACATGAGGAGGAACTTTACTTTGAAGGTGGCAGAGCACTGGAACAGGCTGCCCAGGGAGGTTGTGGAGTCTCCCACACTGGAGACATACAAAACCCACCTGGACGCCGTCCTGTGCAAGCTGCTGTAGGTGAGTCCACTCTGGCCGGGGTGTTGGACTAGATGATCTCCAGAAGTCCCTTCCAACCCTGACCATTCTGTGATTTTGTGATTCTGTTTTGCATTTGGGCACACATTTGCTCGTGACACTTAAACATTTAAGTGACTTGAAAGATGTGTAAAACCACTGCGTACTTGGAAGCGATGCAGATATAGTTTTGTGTTACAATCCTTGAAGCATTTACCCCCTGTTTATATTTGGCATAGCTAGCTGATGCTGAGCTGAGTATTGCTTGATGATATGGTGCTACAAAGTAGCTGTGCCTATGCAGCCAGTGCATTATGAATACCTTTTATTTCACCCGACGTGATTCATGTTATGCTCTCAGTGACTCTTCTGTGCTACTTTCCCACAGAAACTGGGCAGAATCAGATGTAAATCTAAAAGTCCTGGGGCACACAATCCCTGTGATCTGTCTCTTATCGGTTATCCTTCACCATTTTCAAGGTCAGTGCTATGATAGCGGTCATTTCAAATGAGCTGCAGCATGTGGAGTCATATTTGACATTTTGCTGACAATCAGCCTCATTTTTGCAAGTCAAAGACCACCGATCAGCTTTTGCAGAGGTTTTGGCAACACCACCAGTAGATAAATGATTACAGCTGCAGTGGGAGAACAATGAGGAGGACTAGAAGGACACTGACCAGCTGCTTAGATCAGTTTCTTGGATTGCTTTCCCTTAATACAGCAATGTTTATTGGCTCACGAAACAGGTACTAAAGAGGGCAAAAGGCTGTGCTATAAACCATCAATATGTACAACATTTCAGGATAGTTAACAGAGCATTTTCTGAGGTTTTGCGTTGATTCTTCCACAGCATTCTGGTGCATGTGAACACATTAGCCTGAAAGCCTTGTCCTCACAAGTGGTGTCTTGTGAAATCTGTCATCTTCCATGGAGCCACTCAGCTCATTTGTTGTGCGCAAATAAACTATTGGGGTGGTTGTGATGAAAACTATTGCATAGTTTATTAAGGAACGGTTGTTACTGTATTATTTCAAAGCCTGGTAGGTTTTGGAGATTATTAATGACACTACCTGAATGGGAAAATTGATAAAATCCATATTCTTCCTCCTTGCTCTATGCCAAGCTTCTGGCTTCAAAATCAGAATGAGATATTTCTCTGTCTGGTTTCAGATGCTGTAACTGGATTATTAATATTGGTGGAGGTTCATGCGGAAGGGGTCATGAGAGCTCGGGTATGTATAAGTATGTACATATTACATATGTAAAAGTTTTGCTCCACTACCCCAGCAAGAGAATTTAATGGTGACAGCCTCTCCTGTGATATCCTAGGACACAGGTTATTAGATATTACCCTGCCTAACAGGTCATGTGCCACAGAAAGATATTATATTAGTTTACCTAGGAATGGAAGGTGCCTTGGGGGTATAGAAAGAGTCAAAGGGAGAGATGTGGCACGGTTATACTACAGCCTGGACAATACCTTCCTTGGATAAAAGCTGTGGGCTGCCTGCTATGCAGCTTATGTAAGAGAAAGGGGGATTCTCATCAAAGGTTAGGACGTGAATTTAGACGATCTCAGGACTCATACACCAGAACCCCGTACTCTGTGCATGATAGAGGCACCCTGCCCAGCTGATGTATCCTCTTCAGAATGATGGTATCAGGTAAGTATGATGTAGAAAGTTTTGTGTGCCTATGATGAAGATAAAACTATTATTAGTTTTTTTCAATTTCACAGCCAAAATTCAATGGGCATATAATTTTCCTAGTGCTGTATGTAATATTTTTGTATAGCTCCTGGAAATATAAAAAAATACTCCATGAAATGGTGTAAATACTAACAATCTAATTCCTGTGTATGCAATAAGATTTAGTTACACTTTCCATAACCCTATTTTTGTTGAAAATGCTGTTTCTAGGGACTAAACTTTCCTACTTATACCACATGGAATATGGTGATGTTATTGCTGGTGTTAATCATGAAAATTGTAAAATACGAGTACTGTTCATCGCAGTTGATTAGGATCACTCTTTTCATTAAAATGTAAATAAGATAACCCGCCAAGTCTTAGAGTTTGACGTAAAAGTAACCCTGAATGTGAGTGGTGGTAATGAGAGCATTTTAAAAGCAGTGAAAACAGCAATTTGAAGAGCAACCCTCAAAATTATCAGCTTTGACTATCTCAAAATAATATAAGCTATTAATAATATTGAAAGCAAGGAAGCCATTGATACCATGGTATTAGATCTCAAAGGTCTCTCAAAATTTTTTTATCCTGTGGGAAAGGTCTGTTATCAGATTTCTCAAAGGAGGTGCAGCTGGGATGTTGACATGAAATAGATATTGCCATGGCAAAGCAATTCACCCTCCAATGATGTTAGTATGTGCTACACTGATCCTAGTTCCACCTTCTGAAATATATTTTTTTTCCTACAACTCCTTATTAAAACTTCTGTCCTTGGTAGATAAGATCATTGAAGTTTGTCGTCAGAGGTGTTTGACTATGTAGTCGTAAGTGAGAAAAGAAATAATCTTAGAGAAGATTTTCTGGAAATTTTAGGATCTCTGCAAAATGCTCTTTGGACTTTTCTATGATCTTGATCCTCACAGATTTGGGAGTTCCATGGCTGTGATGAAACCTTTCTTACCTTCAAGACTTATATTCCTGTCTGTATCTCTGCCCTGAGAAATTCCGTTCACTGCTGAGAGTCCAGCCTTGATTTTAGAGACTACTTGTGTGTCTAAATAGGGCTGTGTCATACTGTGTATAGCTTACACATACAGTTCATGGTGAGTATGAAATATACTCAAGATATTAATTGAGGTAGTGTTCTGTGCCTATGAGTCTGGACTGTTTCTGGTATCTAAGCTGGTATTTCTCCAGCTGGCTCAGAGTGAGGGCAGCTATGGCTAATGCAGCGTGCATTGAATGGCATAGACACCTTCATCTAATATTTCATAACCTTTGTTTTTTCTTTTTCTTTTTCCTGCCTTTTCCCTCCAAGTTGCCTGACACTGATGAAAGCAGATAATGTGCATATTTAGAAAGGCTAAAGGGAATCCTGCAAGATGTTCGTTGATATTACTCAGCTCAATGGTCCCAGCTGGCATTCTGCATGCCTGACAGGGCATCATCAGTGATCTTGAAATAAGCATCAGACCACTTCTTCCAGAGTCTGAGACATAAAAGTGTATGGTCTCCACAGCTTTGAAATGCTCAAAGTGTGACAAAGTAAATGGAATTTTCTGAACATTGTTTGGGCCATCTGGGATTAAACATATGTAGCACCTCTTTGACCCTGATGATTGTTGAGAATTTCTATATATTTCTTAAGTTTAATTAATTTGAAAAGTGCCCTAGAAATTACTGCAGTTGAAATGCTTCTGTTTGTCTCTATAAGATATCTGGAATATGCCCAATGTTACGTACTTTGAAATTACTTTATAAAAAGTTAAGAGAACTAAACTTTAAGCAAAGGATGGGAAAAAAACCAACAGGTAGGGATGAAAATACTGTGATGGATATAGGAACTAAGGCAGTATCTTCTGTGCCTTGCACAGAATTACATATCTAAGATCTGATTTTTCATTGTCAAGTCTAGTATCTGAATGGGAGAGAGTTTCTCTGCTTTGCATGCCAAGGAATGAAAGGTGTTGCTGTGATAGGATAGGAGAGGTAGCCTGAAAAGAGAAATGGGGAGTTATTACTTGGCAGAAACTTCCAAATTTAAATAGCAACACTGACTGCAAACAGATTCCCACCTACCCACCAGTGGAAACAGCCGCACTATGAAACCCTCCCTACCAGCTTTTCTCACAACAGTAAGTCCTATTCAGCTGTTGCTGAACAAGTAGGAATGGTCCAGTTCAGGATGCTTCCTGTTACAAAGAGCAGGAAAAAGATGGGTTAAGACAAAGCTAGAGAAGGCTGTCATGATGGGCTTTTTTTTGCTTATTGGTGCAGTGTGTGTGGGGGTCACAGGTGCTGAGATGAAGAATTGTGATAGCTCTTGTTTCCCTGTCAATTACTCTCAAACAGGATAGGCAGAAAAACTGTGAAGCAGAAGTATGAAGATAAGTATAAGAAAGCAGAAAGCAGAGCTGAACCATTTAAGCAGTATGCATCTTGGTGACAAATGGTGTCCTTCGAGGGTCCATATTGGGATCGGTACTGTTTAATATCTTCACCAATGACATAGACAGAGGGATTGAGTGTATCCTCAGCAAATTTGCAGATGATACCAAGCTAAGTGGTGCTGTTGACACGTGAGGGACAGAATGCCATTCAGAGGGATCTGGACAAGCTCAAGAAGTGGGCTCATGTGAACCTCATGAGGTTCCACAATGCCAAGTGCAGGGTCCTGCACCTGGCTCAGACCAAGCCCTGGTATCAATACAGGCTGGGGCATGAAGGGATTGAGAGCAGCCCTGCCAAGAAGGACTTGGGGGTATTGGTGGGTGAAAAGCTGGACAGGAGATGGCAGTGAGTGCTTGCAGCCCAGAAAGCCAACTGTATCCTGGACTGCATCAAAAGAAGCGTGGCCAGCAGGTCGAGGGAGGTGATTCTGCCCCTCTGCTCCACTCTGGTGAGACCCCACCTGCAGTACTATGTCCAGCTCTGGAGCTCTCAGCGCAGGAAAGACATGGACATGTTGGACTGGGTCCAGAGGAGGGCCACAAAATTGATCAGAGGAATGGAGCACGTCTCCTATGAAGACAGACTGAGAGAGTTGGGATTGTTCAGCATGAAGAAGAGAAGGCTGCTAAAGGAGAAGCAGCTGCCTGAGCATTCACGCACCATTCATGGTGTTGCACATACACACACACTTACTCCCAGGCATGCTTCCTCCTTCTTCAGGCTCGACACTAGGTTTCCTGCTGCAGACTCTCAGGTGTTGGATTTCATAAAATTATTAATTTAATTAGAAGGTACAGCAGCAAGCACAGCCCGGGTTGGGTGCCTTCAACGAGAGGCACCCTGAACAAAGAAATCCCTGGGCAACTATACCCTTGTGATCTGTACACCTGCCCCTCACGCTCTTCACGTGCTGTCCACGCAACTTTTAGTCCAATGGCGATTTTTGGTCTGGGGTCTTCTAACATCTAATTGGACCCTTTTCCTCTGTCCAGGCAGGCAGGCTCTTCTTGATTTGCAGTTTCAGCCGAGGGTTGGACCCTCTGTATCTTCTGGTTTACATTGCTTGTGCACCTGCCCTTGTTGTAGAACATGGAGAACCAAGGAGTCCTGGACTTGAGAAAAGCACTACCAAAATATCAGTATAATACCCAACACTGTCCCATGCTAAAAGACTAAACAACACTGCACCATCCACTAGGAAAATTACTAAGAAGAATAGCTTTTTCATAGCCTAAATGTTTCAGCAAATCTAGCTACTCATGCTAAGTAGGGTTAAGCAAGCAGCACAAATCACACCAGATTTTAATCCTAAGTAATTTATTCTACTTAAAACTTACTTATTTATGTTAATTAATATCCCTCAACAAAGGTTTTGGGGAGACCTTATTGTGGCCTTTCAGTATTTAAAGGGGGCCTCTAAGAAAGATGGGGACAGACTGTTTAGTAGGGTCTGTATTGATAGGACAAGGTGTAATGGTTTTAATCTAAAAGAGGATAGATTTAGGATAGATATATGGAAGAAATGTTTTAGAATGAGGGTGATGAAACACTGGCACAGGTTGCCCAGAGAGGTGGTAGATGCCCCATCCCTGGAAACATTCAATGTCAGGTTGGATGGGGCTCTGAGCAACCTGATCTTTTTGAAGATGTCCCTGCTCATTGCAGGGTGGTTGGACTAGATGACCTTTAAAAGTCTCTTCTAACCCAAACTATTCTATGATCATATTATTTCTTTTTTTTTTTCCTCCCCTCTGGTATAATAGTCAACTGCATGGAAAGACTGTACGTAATACAGAGCTATATGGTCACATCAGCTGAAACACACTACAGTAGTATTCAGAGATGTCCTGCTACAAACAAACTAATCCAGGCCAACTCATCATTATTATAACAGGCTGGCAGTGTAATCCAATACTGGAAAGTGCACAGAGGTAAGTAGAAGAGTCCATCCTGATAGGATGTTAAGCAGTAAGGGATACTAAGTTGAGGACTGTCAAAAAAATACAAACAATACAGGTATGTACAAATGAATATTAGTAGATATTCACTACAAATGCAGTGAACTTGTTTTTCTTCTAAACAGAATCTAAAAGACTTCTAAATAAGAGCACTCATTATTCTGCTCACTCGCTTTACCATAAGCAATTTACCATGAACACAGTTAAAAGCTGGGACGTGTTGCTGAAAGACATGTAGGATCTACATCCTTGCAGATTGTCAAAACTTGACTGAACGTGGCCCTGAGCAACCTGCTCTGATTAGACCTGGTTTGAGCAAGAGTCCAACTAGGCAACCTATGGAGGTTATTTCCAACTTACATGGTTCTGTAATTCTACTAAGAAATATATTGCATGAATAATGACTTGTACGAATGCATAGCATCTGAATTTAACCATGTCCTCAGAGTTAAGGAAACTCTGCAGTACACTGTGTTATTATCCCCTAGGGCTTGATAGGACTATGTACAGGTGTTAAGTTAAGCTGTAAGCCATAAATGGACCTTGGCACGTCAGTGCAGGGTTTTGTTAACCTTATCACAGAATTATGCAATGCACATGGAAAACTTGTCCCCCAAAAATAGGATTTGTAGAGTTCATGAATCTGGGAAAAAAAAAAAGAAAGGTGTCTAAAGAGGGAAGTACTAACCGTAGAGAAGAGCCTGGGAGTTGAGCTGAGCCCACTGGCACAGCAGTCAAGCCAAGGAGGAGGTACAGTGCCTGGTCTGAGAGTCACAACCATGTTTAAGCTCAAGATTAGCTTGTGATTAGGCTGGCAGCAGCAGGGCCTGGTTAGTTTGGCAGACTGATGTTCCTAGAATCCGAACAATCAGCAGCTGTACAATATGGGATGTAACTGAAGCAACAGCTAACTCCATGTGCAGATTTATCCTTAACTAAACATCTGTAGTAACAGATGAGCAATATTTGAGATCGACTTTCCTTGCTAGGTTCGTAACAGATAAAGATTATTCACTTTAATAGTTGATATGTTAAAAGATGAAAGGGTTTTTTATGGTTGTATTTTAAGGCTATCATTACCGATTAGCTAGCAAATTTTAGTCAATTAATTATAATAAAATGATATAACTAGTGTTACAAAGAGACAAACTCAGTGTATTACAAACTCAGAGAACTGTAAATGATACTATGTTAACTTGACAGTGGTTAAAGCGGGGGATACTTTTCCTCTCTTATGACTTCTGTTACCTGTTTGTTAAACTAAAATAATTAATTTTCCTTGTCTGTTATGTGGTGGTCTTCCCCTCCTCCCTTGACACCACTACCACCACCTCCCACCAGAGAATGTATTCACAAGGCTACCTTTCAATGTATTAAAATGTGATTTTTTAGCCCTATCTGCCTCCCACCCCGCAAATGTAATCCCTCTGCATTATCCCGTGTATTTCTCTTTCAAAATTATCCATTCTTCAGCTTCATGAAAATTCTATGATACTCCACAAAGAGTGAGGAGATTTGATTCTAACTACAAAGATTGCTTGGATTGCTGCATGTAAGGGAATGACATATTAGGTTGACAATGTTAACCTGTTAAAGACAGCACTAGAACATTATTTTAGGCATTAAATTAAATTTCACTGTACTTTTGCTCCTCCCTGACTGAATGCATTTTGAGTTTGCAAGAATAAAAGACAAAGACAGAGAGAAACAGGCAGAAGGCTCCACTCTGACCTCCCATCCCTCCAGTCTTGTTATGGACACTCATCAACACTTCATGTGGAGCCTTTCAAGTCATACAGAGTTCACAAGATCAAATTACTTCTCAAATTACCCTTCTGCCTATCTTAATGCTTTCCTCTTCCTTCAGAAAACTCTCCTCTAAAGCCATACCACTCACCTGATGAGGTTTCCCATTGTAACACCTGTTCTGCAAAGAGAAATGCATTACAGATATGTCCCTTCATCTGTTTATACAAACTAGTGTAATGAATGCTTCAAGTATATTCTGAATGACAGGCTTTTCACCATGGCCAGGTGACAGGATGTTCACTGGCTAATCAGAAACTGCTTTGTTGCCCAGTATGATGGGTCAGTAAGATGTAATTCGGTTTTCTTTGATAAGATGGAATCATCTTCCCATTCTCTTTGAGAATCTTAATCTAGAGCAACAGTCCAGCTGTCACTTAGTGCAACTCCCTTTTTTCTCATCCAACCAGACTGCAATATCATTCTCTTACTCTTTACTGAAAAACAAGGTTGCTCTCTGAACAATTAGAGATGAAAGAATATATCTGGGGCTGTTATCTTTAGCAAATCTCTGTTTAATGGCTGTGTTAGCCAAGCAGAGGTACACTGAAGCATCATGCAGATTTTTTCTATATTCTACCTACTTCCAGTTAAAAATACATGTTTTGCCATATTCCTTCTTTGCAAAACATATTCTATATAAATATGATAGATACCAGTAGTATCTCCAAGTTTTGGGGTTTTCCCCTCCTTCTTGTCTTTACAGTTCATTATTCATAACAGTGTTTCACTGTTCAGGGTACATAGTTGAAAATAAGGACACATAGGGGGTTTTAAGAGACAGAAAGTCACCTTATAAATAAAAAAAGGAGAACAGTTCTTCACACCCATCTTTATGTTTCCATTGCTAGTTTTTTCACAGGCTTTGAAGTATGCTAAGGCATACTACTATACAACCAACAGCTCTGTGCAAACCTTTGTTACTTACTCAGCATGCTTATGAATTCTCTTTTTTACTCTGTGTATGGGCAGTGAGATTTCTGGAGGACTCGAGTTCACAAAACTGTTGAGATGCTTTTTAGGGAAAAATCTCAAAGCTGGCCTCAGTCATTCACTGAACATGATGTACAAATACCATCTATCTCACAGTCTTATCTTTTCCACCATTAAACTTGTCAATGCTATGACTTTCAACATATACAAAAACTTCCTAAAACTGCAGGCAAAGTGGCACTTGCCACATTGACACTTTGGAATGGTGGGAAAAAGTCATTATAGCTCCATAAAAAAACCAATTAATCCAACAGGGTAAAAACACAAGTCTGACATTTTAGCTATGGGAAGGAAATAGAAAACAGTGTGGAGGAGTTAATGTCATATAAAATCTAAGGAAGGGAAATTAAAAAGACAAAGAAGCAAAAGATAAGCATATTCAGGTAATATGGTTCACTGAGCTCTAAGCCCATAGGGAAGAAGACGCAGGCAAGAGTTTAACAGTATCTTGCTCTCTCATCATTCCCACATGTTCAAACTCTAGGTCACTCATTGTCTTAGTCATTCAGGATTTCTCTTTCCTGTACTTGTGCTTTCCCATTTAATGCCTTAGGCCCCATAATAGAAAACATCAAATGTTTTGTAGTTCTTTTACAGGTGTGTAAAAAGTGTTACCTTTCTGCTTGTGTGCACAGTGTATTTCTTCTGAATGTAATTCAAAAACTGGAAATGTGTGAGGTCTTTACTCTTTTTGCTATAATCATAGCAAAGGCAGGGATACTGCATCCAGTGTTTTTTGATCTGACTGATTCTGGATGAAGGGTCATATTCCCTTGCCTGGGGGTAAACATCACACTAAAATATTTTTTACAGTTGAGTCTCATTTGGTTCTAGTCCTTTCAAGAATTTTTTCTTTGATGACCAAAACTTAAGTGCTTGCATTTTTTGTTTTACCCATCTGGTGGGGAATAATTGAACTAGTTTGTATTATTCAGCAGTGGCTTCTGTTACATCTACATTTAGAATGAAATTGATTGATTGGTTTGGATTGATTAATGAGACCTCTGAATTCTAGAGAAAGGTAAAAATTTGCCAGTGCTTTAGACTTTTTACATTGTGGATAAAATGCTTGAATATATTGTGGTACCTCAGATATATACATATTCCCCTGACATTAATGAAGTCGACGCAAGTATACTCATGTTCATATACATGTAAGACCTAAGGCTATAAAGCTATGAAAATTGACTCTTCTGTTGGATTGAAGAAGAAAAGCCAGCCCTGGTTTGCATTACTTACATTAACTGTTATGTTTATCCTTCATTTCACTTCTGACTGTTATTACTATAGAATTTGTATACTGTATGTAAAACATGACAGTGTATTATTGTGATTTACTTAAGAAAGAACATAAGAAGTATGCAAGATATGCTGTAGGTGTTGGGTCACTGCAACACCGTAAGTAATCAGCTGTGGTGGATAATGATCATAGAATCACAGAATCATAGAATACCAGGTTGGAAGGGACTTCAGGGATCTTCTGGTCCAACCTTTCTTGGCAAAAGCATGGTCTAGACAAGATGGCCCAGCACCCTGTCCCGCTGAATCTTAAAAGTGTCCAATGATGGGGAATCTACCACTTCCCTGGGGAGATTATTCCAATGGCTGATTATTCTCATAGTGAAAAACCTTCCTTTTTTTTGTCCAGTCAGAACCTCCCTAGGAGCAACTTGTACCTATTACACCTTGTCTTTAGCCCTCCTTGTAAAAGAGGAGTCTTCATCTTCTCTGTAGCCACAAAGGTGTCCCCTAAACCTTCTTTTGTCAAGGCTGAACAAACCCAGTCCTCTTAGCCTTTCCTCATACGGCAGGCTTCCCAGTCCTTTGATCATCTTGGTGGCACCGATGTTTGGATTTAACAAAAAGGGACAGAACAGACTCTATTCTGGGTATGAGAACTATCCCACAGACCAGGGAGGCTATCCAAAGGGTCTCTGGTGCTCTGGATTCCCCCGTGTCTGCCACCTTGGTGGAAGTGGATGATAGCAGAACTACACAGCTGCCATATGCATATAGTGTTGAAATAGTGGTAACGGTAACAAAACTGAAAGTAGAAAATATAAACTGTTCTTTTTTATTAGTAATAACAAGAGCTGTGACTTGCATCTTAGGTAGGTCAGGAAAGGCAAAGAGTTCCAGAAACTAGGCTTTTTTTTTTTTCTTCTTTGTTTTTCTGGGAGGAGGGGTTTCATGCAGATATGATGACTTGATTTAGAGAGCTCATTGGCTCAAATGTAGTACTATGGATAGGGATATTTTTTTCCTTTTTTCCCTCCTTTATATTTCTTGATTAAATTTACTAATGGCAATAAAATAGAGGGTTAGTAGGCATCTTAAAGGTAGATATTATACTAGAAATGGATTTGAAAGATTAGTCCACAAGGTTAGGTATGTAGGAAAATACTGACATAAACCATGAGACAAGAAGAATGAAAAGCAGAGAATAGGACTAGTATACAATAAACAACCAAACAAGCCTATTGTCTGAAAATGCATCATAAAGTGAGCACTCTGTCCTGAAGTATATGAGGGTGAAAAGGAGAAGTGTAAAAAGTCAGGAAGCCAAGAATGCTATATAACTTTGCTTCTATAATTCAGTAATGTGGCCTCTCATTCAGAACAAAAATCATAGATTTAAGAAGCTGGCTCTCTTCCTGACTCACTCAATAGCTTTTTGACTGTGGGGAAAAAATTTAGCAACAGATTTTCAATTTGCCCTGTAATAAGCATCTTTTTGTGCCAGTAATTGTTTTCAGGTGTTTAAAGACCTGGTGAGAAATTATGCCCATAAATTAAAGGTGGAAAAAATAAACCTAACTTAAAAATAGAAGTTTGGTCACATATCCACCAGTACTTCAGTTTCTTAATTTGCCAAATGGAAACAGCACTGCTTATAATTCAGAATAATATTCTGTACACAAGCAAATCTTGCTTTTCAGTGTTATTTGGAATAGGTATTTGAAATTGTCAGATGAGAACTGCTGTTTTAGTGAGAAATATTTTCTGCTTGTTTCTACACAGCTATAAAGAATTGATAAAGGAGCTAGATGACAACACACATAAAAGATATTCAGCTCAGTAAATCAGCTGAGCTTTGCAGAAATCGATAAGACTTAAAATTAAGCATGAGTTTATGTCTTTGCAGAATCAAGAACCTTAGGGTGAAATTAGCCCTAATGAAGTTTCTGGTGTCTTTTCCATGTAAACCCAACTGTGAAGATCTAAATCAACTTTATAAATTGTATATAGGACTCCTGCTGGCCCAAAAGACAAGGGCAAATTTAGGATGTGCTAATTATGCAAATCCAGCATTCACACCAGTTATTGGTGGGACCTTCATAGTTATGAAGAGATCTACACTTATAATGCCATGGTTTCTCTGCTGGGCTGAGTGACTAGTTACACAAAGGGATCCTGTGTGGCTGATTATAACCCATTGTAGTGGTTACCTGCTTTGGCACAAATCCCCAGACAGAATAGCTTTTAGGGTGAGAATCTTTTTGTTGTCTTTAAAAACAATGACTACAGACAGATGTGGAAAAATACTTAAGATGGTCAGCCTTTTGCTGATGTTATGATTTACTTACATATTTTCTATATTTTTTGTGTTTATAAATTGAAGATTATTTATAAATAGTAATGGTGATAGTTATGGAAGTTAATTATGGTGTTACAGGTGATGGCAATTTGAAAAGCTGCCTATAAGTCTGCAAGCTATGTTGTACTGCTTGCTCTTAGAGCACAAAACACTGCATAGTGCAGAATGAGCTATTGCCTCACCATCCTACTTCCATTTAAATGAAATTTATTAACACCTGTTAAACACAGCAGTAACCACAAATTACTTCTCTAGTGCTGACCTGTAGAAACTCCAATTTCTACAACACACTTTTGTCACCAGAAATACTATTGGAAAGTTAAGGCTGTACTGATGAATAAAAGATAACACAACACAATCTCAAAAAACAGCAAACATGAGCTGAATGAATGTGGAACTCATTTTTTCAGAAATGTTGATTAATTGTCCAGTGATTGGCTTATCAGGAGAAACTTTACAGGAATCTTCCTCTGTTTTTGCCATCTCTGGATATCGCATGCTTATAAAGTAGTCCTCCAACTGGTATTGTATGGACACTGCTGCATCCATTTTGTGGCATCCCAGCTATGAAGTGACATCTCACCGGTCCCATCTCACTATGTTCTTTCTTTCTTTTTCAAGTGCTCAGGTTTGTTCACAGCACCTTCTTTTGTTCCTCTACTGGGCAGAAACTATCACATTCCTTATCGTTCCAGAAAGTGCTTCAGACTGCAAAAATGGCTTGAAAGGAAAATGTTTCAGGAATTGTTTTGTACTCTTTACCACTTCACAAGGGGATAGCCAGCACATAGGAACAGCCAATGTTTATATGTCACGTATGCTCTGGACACATGTCCCTCAGAGCACTTGAACCCAAGGGTGAGTCTACATAAGAGCACAATATGTCCTTTATTTCATGTACATCTTGTAGTATTCATTTGGATTTGTCCCATTTTGATACCCACCTGAATATTCCTCTGAATCATTCAATAGAATAACCTGCCAATGTTTCTGCAATATTAGCCATTTTTTCCTGCTGCTTTCTCTTGCGGTGTATCCATACTGCAGTAGCTTTGTATGGAAGGCAAATTTGTGTATCTGCTATTTTCAAAAACTTGAAAAGTTTCAGGTTTCCTTTCAGTAAAGTTCTCTTTGACCACCATAAAAGATTACATCATGGGTATTCTTGTTCTTCTTAAATACTCAACATCTTCAGCAATTACTGAAATATGTTCTGTGTGTTTTGCAAGAGCTAAACAGCCCAGAATAAGTCATATTTTACTTGGGCCAGAGAAATAAACAAATTTCTAACAAGTAGTCCTAATATCTACTGTCGTGGGCCAGGAAAGGCAGGTGCATTGGTTGTCATTGTTGAAGTAAACCTGTGCATATGTTTTGCACATGACTAAAGGACTAGATGGTTTTAAGAGAGTTGTATTCATGAATTATCTCTGATGCGTAGGGCACAGCACATAAAATTTTTCAAAAATGACTATGTTATTGGCATCTAAAAACCTCTAATTTACAGGAAAATCCACATGCCTTTTGGGAATGGCAAGTATTGTTTAGAAGATAGATCTATCCATTACCTGCAATCTTTTCTGAAAAGACAGCATTTTAGATAAGAATCATATATACACTTATACTCCTTTAAGCTAATCGGAATAATTATAATTGCTTTAGAAACTGTCCCTATACTTTAATGAAGGTAGGTAGATGATGTTCATGACCCTTGAATACTTGGGAAAGTTTTGGTTTTAATAGAGACAACAAAAGGCCCACAACCCAAACCAAACTGGTATTTGCTGCTACCTTGCTTCTTGGTGCTGCAGGTGACAATGAAACATTCACCAAGGAAGCTCATAGTTTCCTGTCACTTTCAGTTAGACTTGGAAAGGAGTTTCATCTCATCCAGTACTCATCACCTCTTAGTTTATCTGATAACTGTGTGAATTTGTGTTCTTCTCCTTAAAGCATCAACAGCATGGAAAAATTGGAACCACCTTAGATTTGAGAATCTATGTAGACTGCTGATGGGTTGTGAGGTACAAGACTGCACAAATAGCTGTTGCTAATAGAGTGGGAGCTATTGTAGTAAAGTGGCTTCACCAATACATCAGACTAGGTTTCTGTTTTTTTAACCTCAGCCAGATGTTTTTCTACTTTTAACTAAACACAGAGAGGAAACAATGCTGGTTTTTTGCAAATCTTCTGAACAGCCCAGAAGCACACTTGTTTTCTGCTCTCAAAAAAACGATCTGTTGCTGCTGATGCCATGTCTCACTCACCAGCCTGTCTGCATGTGTGCTGCTGTCACTGGCATACAACTGACACTCTTGCTTCCTGAGGTGCGGTCACTTGACATTAAGATCACATGCAGAAAGTTAGGATTCAGTTCTGTGAAAACTTGAGACTTGTTCTTGAAATTTCCTTTATAAAGGCTTTCATTTATTGGGTTCTTGCTCATCTACTGCTTCGGAATGTGAGTGCATTTCTAAAAGTCTCTGCTTACATGCCATAAACAACCACTGATTTTGTTCCTGGTATGACTCTAAAAGTGTACTAATGATTAATTGAAAAGAGATATATCAAAGAGTCAGCTAGCACGAGATCCTAAATTAGGACCTTGTTGCAACAAGAATGCATCGATATTCATGAACTCTTTAGAGAACTGTGTTCTTGCTACTTCTGTGTAACACTCATGACTGGGAATGGGTGCATGTAAAGCTGTTTTTACTCCTTTTAGCTCCCGCGGTGATTTTCACAACATTCATGTTCTTTAATTAGGTTATATCAGCCAGCATTCACCTAGGCATAGTTCTGATCTAGCAAAGTCTTTCTGTGTTTAGTATTTATAAGTATTTTTCATACATTTCAGTTTGTCTGAGTATGCTTCCTGTTGTTGAGAGGCACTGATGCCCATTTATTTTCCAGTTCATTGTGTCAAAAGCCTATCTTGTTAATGTGTATTACTTGCATTTTTTATGTAAGCTGTAGTCAGAAGTGCAATTTTCTCTTATCTTCACCTTTATATCAGTCAAAATTAAATACCTGGAAAGATGACACTTTTCTGCAACTTTTCTTGGTCAAAGTAATTTTGCTTAAAGCTTACTTTTTCTCCTTCCTTCATGTGTAATTTAAAATAATAATTTGAAATGATAAACAGCCAAGCTCTACACAAAGATGGAATTAATGCTTTGAGATAACTGTTGGTATCCTATATATCCAAGATCAAAAGGAGGTTACATTTTAAAAGAAGAAAGGTTTAAATAAGATAAAGATTTGGGGAAGCAAACTCATGAAAGAGGTTATTTAAAGAGGAAAGTTGCACAGGCTAATAACATGCACAGGAGGGTGTTAGGTTAGACCTGTGAAGCTGGCATGTTTATGAACATGTTCTGAGCTGGAAAAGCTTTTTGGTAAAGACATGAGATGTAACAGCTTAAAAAATTCTGCTTTGCTTCAGAACACCAGCCTTAGTAACGCTGCAAGAATTCGAAGATCAAAAGAAGCAACGTTGTGTGTATTGGACACTCAGCTGGCGTAAATCAAGATTGATCTGTTTAAAACAATGAGACTACTGAGCTACGCCAGCTGTGGATGTGGCCTCATATTTTTAATGCCATAGGAGAAGTTGCTCTGTGCTACATTCTAAAACACATTCAGAAATGTATTTATTGATGGCATGTTAGTCCTCAGGACCAGAGCTTTCCTGCTGGGCAGGCTGCTTTCTGGGCAGAGAAAGAAGGCTCCAGGCTGGGAGAAGGCAAAGTACTCTGCCTTCCCCATCAGGAGCTGTCTTCAACATGCTTTTGGGCTGACATGGGGAAGCAGCAGCATGTTGCTATGTTTTTGCCCTTGTCCTGTTCCCTGTCTGTGCCCGAGGAGTGCCTGGGAAAAGGGGTAGGGGAAAAGAGCATTGCCAGCTTGACGGAAATTCGCAAAGGCCATCATAATCTCCTCATACCCATGAAGGGAAAAGGTTGATGTCTTTATTGATCAGGTTGCTATCTTCCCTTAACCATTGCCCCTTCATATGACTGCACATGCACACATTATGTAATAGAAAGTGCGTTGTGATGTTTTTCTGAAAATAATGCAAATGAGTGGGCTTTCTCCTAAGGTGACTTTGGAAAAATCTAGGGGGAGCTCTGTTTCAGGGCTCTGTGTATAGCACTTTAGCTATCTGCTGATCAGGGTTCTCAAGAGCTACCTAATCTGTCCATATTTCCTGAAGCGAGATGAATATTGCCAGCTATATATGTGAGACATTTTTCTTTAACTTTTTGATAAAGAGATCCAAAATTAAAGACTGCTTTCTTTTAGGCAACATGAGAAAGTACTTTGCAGCTCTTGCTGACAGAAAGTTTTTGATAATGGCCAGCCTGAATTTTTGTTTGAAATTATCACTAGTATCTCCATGAATATAAAGAGCAAGCTTATTCCTTTCTTCTTTGTGTCAGCCTGCTCCTTTCCTTTATCAATATTTTCTTCTTGAGGATAAACAAATCTTAATTCTCAGTTTTTCATCACAAGACAAGAAGAACTGACCATTCTTTTTGGTGTTCACTAGACTGATATCTTTCTTTAAAGGTGTTCTTTAAAACAAGGCACAGAATTATGTTTGAGAAACTACTTTGTAAATTCTGCAACCTTATATACAGACCTTACTTATTTGCCCTTTTTCAAAGAAATTACTTTACTGAGGTATTGTGCTTGTGATTCACTACACCCTTAATTTCCTTTTATTTAAAATAGCTACCTACAAGTTTGTCTTAGTCATTGCAGTTGTCCCCACTGAATTGAATTCTTTTTGATTGAATAGTTTTCGAGTTTGATAGGACAGTTTTGAATTCTGATCATGTCTCGCAACTTACTTGCAGTCCCTTCCATCTTCTTGTTACTGCAAATTTAATACGAGTAGAGAGGAGGTTTTGGTACAGAAGAAGGAGAATTTCAAGTTTTGAAGCTGGAGGGAAAACTATTCTGAAGTTTCTAACCTTCAGAAGGAAAGCTGCTTGATACTGTGAGAGTGTAAGTCAACTTAGGAAAAGGTTCACAACCCTTTGTAAAGAAAGGAGAAAGAACAGAAAGATAAAAATAGTGGACTTCAAGAACGCAAGTATAAATAAGGTCAGAAAATGAGTAGGTAAAATTTTACAAGTAGAAAAAATTTCCTCAGGAAAAAAGGACTTAACAGAAAAAGTTGCTTTCTTATAAGGAAACAATGCTAAGTACAATAAGTTAAATTATCGCAGAATGTAGAAATGTGAAAAAGCTTATTTGGAAAAAACTTGACTAAATTTGACTAAATAGAGAAAATGACAAAACCCAGAGTTTGTGTCAGATTATGAAGGATGAACGCAAAAGGAAAATCAGAAAGACTGAAGCATAAAAGTAAAGTTGTTTTCCAAGACTTTTTTAGACAGACTGTCCAGCAGGCCTCATTTAAACAGAGTAGTTTAAAATTTGTTCAACTACATGCTCTGGATGGGGTCAGGACTGGGTATTTATTGTGATAGTGTCTCTAGTCTTCTCTTTCACCATTTCTTTCAACTGGCTGGTTTCTTCTGGCTAAACCAACCTTCATAATTTTTCTGTGGTCAGATGAGTTGCACAAAGCCAGGGGCTTTTGTGTTTTAGGTGAATAAAGCTGGCACCAACCAAAAAACTATTCTTAGAAGGGGATGTAGGGCCTACTTCAGAATGAAAAAATGTTTGGCTTCCTGGATCTTGCACAAACAAGTCTGTGTTCTGAGAAATGGGTATTTTGTATGATATGCCAAAAATTTCTACTCAGTTATGAAGATTTCATGTGTTGATTCTACATGGATATGCAGAGAGGTACAGTTCTATATTCACAGTCCTTTTTTGTCAAGTGCATATTAATCTTTTTTGTTTGTCTATTTTTTGTGTGTATGAAATTAAGACAATGGCATGTATGCTTCAGGTATACTTCTTGGAAAGGTGACAGCCAAGGTATAATTGTTGCATTTTTTGGGGAAAAAAGCTTTAAAATAGAAATGGAAAAAGAAATTTCATGTAAGGTAATAGAGTGAAAATTAATGATTATGCAATATAAATTTTAGAATTTTGGCAGTTTTTTTTTTTCTTTACTCTTATTATATTTCTTTTAAATAACTTAAATTTCACCAATAATGCTAATTTTGTAGTTTTGATTTAGGGATTTATACAGGTTAGCTATACCCATGGTAACATGAACTGGGAACAAGAAGGAGTTTACCAAATGAACTTTATGTCTCTGGAAAAGCTCTTTAGTTTTGTGCAATTGCATTATAGATGAGAAATAAGTAACTGGGTTGTAGAAAGAACTTATAGGAAGAGTGGATAACATGAAGTTTCTTAGGTAGGTAACTACTTGTGCTCCTCCTTATTTATTATATTAATCAAAGCTAAACCCAAACATCTGCCTTTTTTAGTTAAGCTCAAAGCTTAATTTCAAATAGGATGTGTTTGTCTTACAGCAGTTATATTTTTCTTTATTCTGTTGTTTACCAAAATAGGGGGAAAAATCAGATTCTATTCATACTGTTAAAATGTTCTAAAATCTTCCAGGGAAGCAGATATCAGTTTACAAATGTGACATTTCTCATACTGCTGAAATAATGGAAAAGTACATTGTGAAGCTTTTACTTTATGAGTGCTTGTGGTAGTCCACAAACAATAATTCCTATTAATAAGACATATAATGTTTCTCAACATGTGTCCTGATCTGCAACTATTATGTCAATAAACATAGCTAATCAGTTTAATGTGCTTTAGGGTGAGACAAGCCGTGAATACCAATACTGAGATAACAAGAAAGGAATCTTTTTTATATTTTTTCCTGTGGTAGGGCAAGCCTGTACATCCTATTCTCTTTATGAATACTGATTGAAAAATTTTCTGAAATGACATTTTTCACATTTTAAAAAAATACTGCAGATATTTTTGAGAGACTTTTTGTTTTAAAAGAACTTGATGTCTTCTTTATGTAACTGTAAGATGTTGATGTCTCGTTTCACACTAAGCCATTTTTACAGAAGCTTGGCAGTGGTTAATAAATAATGATTAGACTTTGACTTTTTCAGAGGAAATTGACTTGTTTGTGGTCTTATACCAAAATGTACAAAAGCTTTAATTCCGGGTACCTTTTACTTTGCACTGAACTATTGCTCTTCCTTCTTCGTACTGTCATGAAAATTTGTCCTCAACCTTCTCTTCTACCTGTTCATTTCCTGTCTTTTTTTTTCCTTTTTTTTTTTTTTCACCAATCTGGGATACTTATATCTCGCTTTCCAAAACATGCTTAATGTTTATCCTGTCTTGAGAACAGTTGTATCATTGTAATTTTGAAATGATCTTTTATGGGCTGTCTGAAGACTGAAGAAACTGACCACAAAAGAGTACAGATGTTGCTATTGGAAAAGACTCTACTATTTTTAATTTTTTCTTTAAATTAAATATCCAGCTTACTTTTTATCTCATTACCTTGACTACTCCACAGTCAGCTAAGGGGATAAAGCGTGCATAAACATCATCAGCAGATTCTGACAAACACTGCTGTGATTTCTCTTTTATAGAATAAAGTGAGGAGATCCTGCAGTGAATTGAATTTCCGTACAGTTTTAACAGATAGATGTAGCCTTAATTTTTACATTTTCGATAGGAAAACCCCCATACTTTCAAGCATATCACAGACAGAAATATTCTTTTAATAAACAGATGTGATCTATTGAAAGGCTGTAGAACACATTTTAATCTCTGTTTATTTCAAATACATTTCATTAGATTTTGTAGTCTTGCAGAGGTACATTAAAAGAGAGAAAAGAGAAATGGAAAAGACCAATTAGGTCACCTCATCTGTCTCTCAGGGGGTCAGTAAAGGATTTTTCCCTACAGTGTGCAATAATCATTTTATCTAATTATGCAACTCCTAAGAATGACCAATCAATTCAATCTCTCAATTAACGAAGCATTCCCTGAGTCTTTTTCAATAGATAGGGGTGCTTTCATTCCTAAGTAAGTGAGCTACTAAAGTTGAAGGAAAAAAAAAAGAAAGCTACAGGCATTAAAATAAGACTTTTAAACAAATTTCCGACAAAAATCAGGGCTCCTTTGCCCTTCTTTGTGGGTTCCAGGACAGGACTGCATGAAGAACTACAATACAGAGTAGTCAAGTGTATTAGGGTAAAGGTTGGGGAATCAAGTAAATAATTCAGAACTAGCATTTTCTTTCCAACTATCAAATGGGTTTTGTAAATTATATCTCTGATGACAAGAACCCTCAGTTCTGGACAGTTTGATTTTTAGTCTCTCCGAGCTGCCACTTATCACAACAAGTTTTGTATTTCTCAGTATGTAGTTTTAGTAAATATTTCACAGCAGATTGAAGGACAATATGAATTAAGTAAGTGCACTTTGTGTCCATCATGAATCATCTTTTGTCCTAACAGTCTTATTAACTGTTCTGCTGGGTTATTGTTTTCCAACTGAGCTATACTCTGCCTGCTCATACTTCAGC
>VZSZ01003236.1:6239-60716 GCA_013398815.1 Ibidorhyncha struthersii | reverse complement strand
TCAAAACGAGAAATAGAATTGTTCAGATTTTTTAAAATCAAAACCAGAGCATAACCCAGGAGTTTACAATAAAAAAAGAGTTTCAAAAATTGCTCGGTTCTAGACCAGATAAGAACAGGTTGTTGATAAACTAAAAAAACAGGTTTCAGTGGTATATTTTAAAAATATATAGGTTTATTATTTCAGTGAAAACAAGTTCACAGTGAGTCAGGAAATTTTTCCATAACGCAGTATCAGTACAGGTTGTATAGTACAAGAAAGGAGAACTGATTGGGATGTAGTTATATTCTGTAAGTGTCACTTTTTAGATTTTTTACATTTTAAACTAATGTTAACTCTCATTAGGGAGCTGCCTTTTGAAACAGGTCTTAGAGGTTGGAGAAAAGCCACTTTTGCCCTACAAAAATGTGTTAATTAAGCCTGATAGTTAGGTCTGCTCTTTCCACAGGGCAGTTAAGTGTATTCCCATACTGTACTGCATTGTGCAGAGATAAAAAAATGTTTCAGAAATAAAATAAACTCAACATTGTATATAGTGTTAATATTATCACATTATTTTTTATGCTTTTATTTTCTGATGTCATTCATTTAGATGGTATGATTTATTTTGCCTACATCATCCTTTTCCAGTGAACACTCTTGTGATGAGTGTACCTTGATTTGATTTAGTCTGTAGCCTTCAAATTACAGAAAAAAATCCCCACAGGAGTATTGACAACCTAAAGATACATGTCAGAGAAGTCACAAATATCCTTCAGTGCAGTGATTTCAGTAGTAAGTAAACACTTTTTCCAGTTAAGATTTTCCAAGTGTAACATGGAAGTCAGGAGAAAGAAGGAGAAGGAGAGAAAACATGGAAGACTAGGAAAAAAAGTATTGTCTTGAAACAGAATTTAATCTATTTGAAAATGTCTGGTGAAGGAGACTGTGAATGCATGTTGTAATAGTGGGCCTTTCTCAATGCGACTAAAGTCAGAAGGAAGAAGATAAGTACAGAAAGATTTACTGGGAATAAATAAACCTTTGAGTAGTTGATGCAGATTAGCAGTAGTTGGAAATGGATAGCTCTATCAAGCTTGTAAAATCTTTTGTGAGACAGTTGTATAAAAAACTTATTAGACTGGTGAGTAACATAATTTTCAGATACTGATTGCTACCAAATGCTTTAGCAAGCGTTATAAATTATACTGATAGGAAACTAATCTGTTGTTCACAATGCTGAAAAACATAATTTTGATTTATTTATGGTGAACTGAAATGATATTTATAGACATTATCAGAAGTTTCAGAAAGTCACCTGTATATTAAATTTCCTGAAGATATTAGCATTAAGTTCTGTAGTCCAGTGTTTAATTTAGCAAAGCGCAGATTGATTGACAAAGATAAAGAAATACTGGTAAGGCCTCTTTGCTTAAGATGTAGAGTTTCGTGCATTTGATGAATTTATATTTATGATTTTAGATGGCAGAGACTCATTTTCATTAAATTTGTTTACCATAATTATGGAAGGACTGTCACAATACCCATTAAGTCTGATCCATTTGTGCGTGTTCCCACTTCTCTCTGCCTCCCAGAATTTTCATTCCAGCCACGAGTGCTGGTGTTCCTTAGTTGTACATCTGGTACAGTGTTTCTGACAGCAACATCACTCCACAGGGACTGAATGTGCCATCTGTATGACATTCTCGGTATCTAATGGTTTAAGAGCTAGAGACTCATAACAGCCTGAAAAACTACATTTTCCAGGATGCTATGTTGTTGGCCTCTGATCCATATTTTACCAACAAAGTATGTATTACACAATGTTAAAGCTCTGTGTTTCTTTCTTTGTAAGTATGAGAAAGGACGAGAGGAGGCACCTCTGAGTTTAGCATCCAGGATTCCCTTATTATATCTAGCTGCAGGCAAAAGTAAAGGAGAGAAAGATTCAAAAAACTTTGCCAAACAGGACCCCAAGAGGTACTAATCTCCATAGCTGAAGAGATGATTCTAATAGAAATGTAATGTGAAATCATCTTGTGAAAGTAAGAATATGCAGATGTTTAGCATTGTCTATAAAACATGCAAGTGTTGCCTTAAGCTAGAGTAAAGAGATGAACTGACATTTCCCAAATAAAAAACATTAGATTCCAAATGAAAGTCACAATAAAATATGCATTAGTAGAAATTTCTTACTCCTACGATCAAGACTTCTACACGACTTCTGCACTTGCCTGCACTTCAGTGTGATTATGAAGTACTGAAGATGTAGAACCACTTAAGTCAAACTGAGCCTGGTGAAACTGCATGGGAAAGATTTTCTTCATAAATCTAACTCCTTTTTTGTAGGACAAGGAGAAAACATCATTTGTGAGGCTCTAGTCTGATGCAGGGGAAAATATCAGTTAGTTAGCAGACCACTTGAATTCTAGCCAAAAGAGAAAAGTGTTGCTGGAAGGTAGGAAGCTTTCAGATGGCCTCTTAGGTTTTTTGCTTGTTTTTCTTTTCTTGAATTCCTGCTGTTCATTAAGAATCAGTTTCTCTTCATTGCTTGCATTAAGGTTTACAGATACATAATTGCTGCAGAAGAAGGCATACATTCAAAATGCCCATAATGTATGACTTTTTTTTTAACATTCAAGATGAAACCATTTAAAGTTAGTAATGCAGTTTACATAGAAGCAGTGCTGGGCTATTTTATTTTTCTAATGACCCTGCCTGTGGCTTATTTTCTCCTTCAGCCTTTTTAGGCAATAAACCAAGGAACATTTCTTTTAAAAATGTATGGCTCAGATGCTTGTCACTTTGTTCCATGGAGAGCAATTTACAAATAGTAATAGAACTGACTGACAAATGTATTTCTCTACAGAACATGCCAGCTAGTGGAAAATTCTTCTATGTAATGATTTGCTAGTCAATTTAATTACTATTGCACAGGTTTTCATAATGTAAGAAAAAAGAAAAAGAAAAATATAATTAAGTTGAGATATTCAATGTCGAAGTTGTTGGTTCATGTTTTAATATTGTAATTCAGTATAAAAATGAAGAGTTTTAGAGCCTATAAGAGATTTTGTGTACACCAAAGTAAATCCATTTAGGGAATTACATACTGTAACATTTGTGTAGGTAAACAAATTTGAATATGACTACTGATGTTAGGTCTACTTTAAAACTTGGTATAGTGTAACAACTGTAGTTACCATTTGTTTAGGTAATTTGTTTTGTTTTCCAACCCTTGTGTAAGATCACTTTTATTCCTTGGTATATTAGTTTTCTGGTGTAATGTTGAAACGGGTTTTTAAAAACAGTCAGTGATTCTGAGTGCCTTGCTTTTTTGGGAACACCACACGTCTTGAAGAGAGAAGAAATTCAGTATTCAATGTTTAGTCTGCAGAAAAGGGCTCATTTAAGTTTCTTAAATTGTACAGCTGAAAATAAAATCACTGTAGCTTACAAATCAGATTTGAGAATCTTTTTTTTCCTTGGTTTTGTATACACTTGGAAGCACTGAGCTCACCAGAAGGACTGTTAGAAATAAAATCATAACTAATAATCAGATCAGTTTATTCTTCCTCCTTTCGCAGAGACCTTGTAAAGGTGAATATTTGAAATGTACACGCATATGTGATAAACTGTTAGATTAGGTTCTTTGGTGGCATTGACGATGATGTTGTGATTCCACTTTCTTTCTTCTTGTTCTTTTTTTTTTCTTTAAAATGAAGGACAAACGCGTATTAAATGTGGTGTGGGGGGTAAATCTTTCCTATTGGGAATGACCTAATGTTCTCATTAGAAGTTCATCTTTGCTCTCCTGTGTCATTTGCACTTGGACTGTCATCCAAAGGAACTGGAGACATAGAGGTATAACTGTTACCAGAGAAATGAAATTGCTGCGTTGGCTGAGCAAGGACAGAACTGTTCATTCACCCTTTTAATGTGAAGGACAGCCTAGAAGTCATGGCCTGGCTGTCTTTCTGCTGCATGTATAAAATGTCAGTATGTCATACAGCTTTTTGCAAAAGCAGAAAGGCTGGCTTTTGTAATGGCAGGAGTAGAAGAAAAATTACTTACGTTGTAATTTGATGAGGTTAATATTAACATGAATGCACTTTCATTGGTCTAGAAAAGGATAAAATATGAGGTAATCCAACTACATGATTTTTTTTTATAAGCCTTCTAATGCAGGATAGCCAATAGACAGAAAGATGACAAAGTTATGGAATAGATTGCTTCTGATCCCTGACATCTTCTGAGCATCTGAAGAGAGCTTTATCATCAAAACTAAAGCACTGATTTTGATGAGAATATTACATATTATTTATCAGTGCTAGTAGTGCACTGTATGGCATTCTTCAGTGTAACAGGTTGCCTAGTACCTACCAAGTTCACCACACACCAGAAACAATATAGAAAGGACAATGCATGCCAGAACTGGGAGAAGTACCATCAAATGCAATGCTGTCACATTGAAGATAAGCTGTCTGCAAGGCCTGATCTAGCACTGGTTACGGGGAGTGCAGCTTTCTAGGTACATACATCTTCTCTCTTGGATTTAGCTGTGTAATCTCTGATTTGATCCTGTGTCACTGTGCCAAGGGAACATTCAGAGTATAAAACATCAGAAAAAATCAGGGTATTTGGAAGATGATTCCAGCCATCTTGACTCACCAAGTAAGTGTGTCTTGGCTTGCACCAGCAAAACAAGCTTAGAATATTTTCTGGTTTTGACCTGTGTGCAACAGAGGCAAGGAAATAAGCATTTATTGTGTTTATATGCTATTAGCATAGTGCAGGAAGTAGAGAAATTTATAGTAAGTTCTAGCCGATGTATTTTAGGGGTGGACTCTAGACATTGTATGGTGAAGAAGGAGGAAGAATCCACTACTAGATAACAGTCTCTGCAGCCTGTCCTCTAGAGTGGTTGTCTGACCTAGAAGGAAGAGTAATGGATCTCAAATATCTGTTATCTAAAATGCTACTTCTGGTTGCTTATGGGAGATACAGGACACAACGGAAAACTGGACTCAGCAAGACCATGTAAAAGAAATCACAAGCAACGTATTATTTCCTTGCTACTACAGACATAGCCCTGTTCAGATTGATACTGCTCTTCCAGTGATGCATCTTCTATGATATTTTACCAATTTGTGACAAAAATAGAAAGACTTCTCTATAAAATTGTTCCCCTACTTCTTCATATCCCCACTGTTTTCTGGGATCTGTTGAAATAATTATCATACTTCCAGAAAAAATTTTCCTTTGTGTTACTTGAGACTGGGACTCCAGGTCTTTGTGGTTGATTAAACACAAAGTCTTCAAAAGGTATTTGATGATCAGGACCTGAGGTTCATAATAAATCCTACTTGAACTAGCATTTTAATGCCAGCTTCCTGGTAGAAATTTGATCCTTGTCTTCAAAAATCACTAACTTATAAATTATTCAACATCAACCTGTAAGTGTTGTAAGTATTGTGTGCATAAAGGAATGCCCAAGAAGAAAAAAAAATGGATAGTCAAGGTGTGAGGGTGAAAAAGCAGGTAACATTCCTTGATTTCAGTATGCAATTAGTCTTATCCTGGTGGATCTGAATGTTGGTATTTTTTTTTTGTTTGTCTTTTATATATGGGAGTCAGACTTCTTGAGTTAAAAACACACTGGAATATTTCGTCTATTGGTTTTTAGTGAGTTGTTTATTTATGTCTCTAAATTTAACTCCTATGTCCAATGACGTTAATCCCAAAACTCTCATGTGGGATTGATTTTACATACATGGGTGAAGAGGAGAATGTCACACACAGTTTTCCCAATGAAGCCTTTATGTGATGTACTGTTTGGCTTGCTCTCTTTCTCAAGAAGGCAGACCTTGAGGGACAAAATGTTGACTTCAGTAATTTGAGATGCAATCTATTAAAATGGAGAATGAAGAGGAGCTTTTGTGCAGGTGGTGGAATAGTTTGATCTGAAAGTCCAGCCTAGAATCAAAAGTTGTTATGTTTGCAAAGTTTATATTTAGGGATGGTGTGATCCTTAGTTGTTTTTTTCTATGGTAATGATGACACTATGGGAAAACACAGCCTGTACCAATTGCTGGAGGTATATTAAGAATGAATTTGGTTGTCTTCATTGTGGTCATGAAGTTTTCTTCCTATCTTGTCAATATGTAAGGTCTAGTCAAAACAACACTGAAAGAGACAAGCTTTCGATCAAAAACTATTTCTTATGTAAGCCAGTGTCTACATATGAATCTATTGTCTAACCTACAATACTCCCTGACACCAAGAAATTAAGAGAATCTCAATGTTTTTCTAGAATTTAATCTAATAATTCCCCTATACATATATACCAGCAATAGATAGTGATTCTGCTTACATTTGTGTGAAAATTGATGGGTCATTATTTATGTTACATTACTTTTAAATTTGCCTTACATTGCATTGTTAGGAGAACATGTCTCACAGCTTTGGTTTTCCAGCATGTTCTGTGTCAGTTGCTGAAGTTCTTATGGTATGGCTGCTTAGCCTCACAATGGCATACAAAGGTAGTAGGAGACAGCTTAACCCCAGGTGGGGTTAAAGGCGGGAGTAAGAGGTGGGAGTAAGGGTGGCCAGTATGTACCTTAAAAAAGAAAGGAAGAAATCATCCCAGAGGTATTTGTAGTAGGGTTATAGAGGAAAACATCTTTCCCTTGCTGTTAACATCCAACATCCCAGCCAGGCAAGCCAGAGAGCATTCTCCTGAGAACGACTGCTTAGTTACTCCTGAGAAAAACCCTCTGCCAAGCTCCAGAAGTAGACACTTCCAAGAGGCCTTCCAGTGCTCTGATAAAAGAAAATACATTAGGTCATGTACACATCAGTGTATCCGAAGACTAATTTTCCATGAAGTGGGAATAAATGTTGAAGCACTGCAATTTATTTTTTCCTGAGGAAAAATCTAGTGCACTTGAAAAGCTCTAGTCATGTTCTATTAAAGACAATTATTATTAGAGTTGCTTATGTCTGACAGTTATTTAGATAAAAGTTTCTTTTACTTGGGACATTACACTTTGAAAAAAAATAATGAAAAGTCAGTTCCTTTCTTCTGTTGAAGTCCAAAATTTTGGTGGGAACACAGTCAAAATGGTACATATTTGGAAAAGTTCAATGTGTTTCTCTTCTTACGTCATACCTCAGGTACTTCGACTATCTTCAGGTTTTTGTTAATAGGGATCCTTGAATTAAAGGGAGTGTTATTCCCAGAAGTGTCCATCCTCTGATGCTATTTCCTGCTTCGAGTCATCTTTTAATTGTGACATTACTATATTCTTCTACGGTAATCAGAGGTAAGTATTTCAGGTAGGTATAAACAACAAGAGAAGACAAACTTACATACTTAACTCCTCAACAAAAAACACCTACCAAAATAAATGAAACACACCCCCCCCCAACATCATGAGGACACAAAAAAAAAGACATTTTTAGCTGTCCTTTCCACTTTCTCTCTTCTGAACTCATTTATTTTTCTTATAAAATACTAATGATGAGATACTGGGTTAAAAAGCTGGAACAGTTTGGAAAAACGTGTGCTCACAAACAAGCTAGAGTAGCTTTTTATGTTGTTATTAAAACCATAAGTATGAGCATTAGTAAACATCATTCAATGAAATATCAGGCACTGTCACTGAATTAATCTGCCAGGGAAAGATTTAAAACTCTTTTATGTTTGGCTGTGGTGTGTGCATGTGTGAATTCTATTTATGTGCTACTACAAACTGCAGTTGAGTCACAGGATGAATTATTTGGGAGAACAGAGCATGAATTTTTCATAAATTTGATGCTGGGAAATTCACAACAAGGCTATCCCAGTTATTTCTATCCCCAGATTTGCCTGTTAAAGAACGGTTTGTTTTGTAATAGAAAAAGGGAGATATCAAGATGACCTATCAAATTGTCATCTTGTGTGCCTGTCCTGATACTTGCAGTAACATGGCCCAAAGTGATACTACAAACACAAGGTTAATGTGTCAGAAAAGATAGCATGAAGAACAGGGCTTCCCTTGTGATTGAAAAGCCTGATAACTAATTAATTTGCTGCCTATTATCCATTGCATTTTGGGCACTTAGCCATGGTATGTTCTCTAAAACTATCTGATAGTGTAATTACAACGGCAAATAGTTGGAAACTACCTTTTATCTTTACAGTTCAATGTACAGAAAATTTTTCTGTGAGGTGCAGTCCCTACCAACACAGTGTGCTATATGTTTAGCTTTAATTCCTAAGGCATTTTTTACTCAAGCTTTTCGCAGGAATGTTGATTACCTGTAAATGATCACCAGAGCATAAACAGAACTAGTTCAACAATGCTACAGTTGTGTATAATGCAAGTAATTCAGGTTAATGAGTCTCATTTTCTCATTACTTTGTTCATATTGGATTGTCTTATGAAATTTTGTAAATAATAATAAAAATAGAAAAAATGAAGAAAAATTATTTGCAATGCCCAATACTGTTTGTAAAGTTTATTTCAGTTTTTGAAAAAGAATAACGCTTAGACCTTATTTTAAACACTGTTTTTTTTTCATCTTGTCATGGTTTAACCCCAGGTGGCAGTTAGGACCACGCAGCCACTTGCACATGCACAGTTGTCCCTCTTCCCCCCTAGAAGGGTAGGGAGAAGAGGGAGAAAAGAAGAGGAAAGGAAAGGGGAAAAAAAGACAGTTTCATAGAACAATAGTAGAAAAGAAAACCAAAAGAAATAATACTAATAGTGGTAAAAGAATATACAAGATAAAGTAATACAACATAAGTCACTCTCATCCCCTGGTGAATTGGGTGCCCAGCTCATCCCAATCAGTGATCACAGATTCCCTCCCCTCATCTAACCCCCATTTATATACTGAGTGTGATATCTGTGGTATAGAACATTCCATTGGCCATTCCATTGTTTTGTCCACTCTCCTTCTCAGCTACTATAGAAAGCTGAAAAAAGTCCTTGAAAATATAAACATCACCTAGCAACAACTAAAACAATATACATTATTGACAGTCCTGTTATACTAAATCTGAAACTTAGCAGCCACTAAAAATTAAATTAACTCTATCGCAGCTGAAACCAGGACAAATCTGTAAGCCAATAAATTAATATTCCTTATTGTTTTGTTGCTCTTAAGGATAGCTGGAATGACAAATAATATACCATACAAAGAGGTCTGTCAGACCTGTACTGAAATGTAGATTTTTACAGTTGGTGTATGGAAGAAAAAGACAATGAACAAATAATCCCCTCATTAAACAAGAACTATTTTAATACTGCATTAAAAACTTTTTAGTTGTAAGGAGTTTTTTATTTTGTTTTAGCATAACAGAAAAAAATTTTCCTCTTTATTGTATTTCATTTAGAAAAGCTATTAACATTTTACTGTTCCTACAGTTGGGTTTAGCATGCAAGATCTTCTTGCAAAGTTTCTGAATGAGAATACATCTGCAGTACTAGTTGCAACAAAGAAGAAGAGGTAATTTCCCTGGTAATACCATATCACAAATAACAAACATAACCACAGACTGCTGCATGTATGTCATGGTTTGGACTGGACTGGCCACTGGAATGAATGACAGATGCTCTCCCCCACCTCCTTCTCCAAGGAGATGAGGGAGAGACAGAAAGACTTACGAGTTTGAAAAATAAACTAAATTACTTTAANGTAATGATCACATCACTGGCAGGCACAGGGAAAGTCCCAGACTGGACTCGGTGACAGACGGGAACTGGATTCTGGATTTGGATCCAGGAATGCATGGATTGGGATCAAAGGCAGATGAACAGACAGACTCCTCAGATGCCAGCCATTGAAGAAAGACGTCTGGCCCTTTGATCCCTCAGCTTTTATACTGAGTATGAGGCAGATGTTGGTCAGTTTTGGGTCATCTGTCCTGACCGCTCCTCACCGCAGGTGCGACCCCTTTACACTTTTCTGTTTCAGACACTCCAAGGGGGCAAAGTTAGCTGGCCTTGGGTATTATAGCAATAAATATAAGCCAGAGCCTTTCTGCATACTGTTTCTTAGCATAAGTTATAAACAATAAGGTCTTACCACTCTGGGAGTGGACTACAGTCTTAAAAGTATGCCATTAGTTTCAGAGAGTTCAGTTAGTTAGAAGAGGTTTGGCTGAAAATTAAAATTACAGAACAGAAAATTGGTTCTGTTTTACCTCAAACCAGAACAATATAACAGAAAACACACAAATAATTGATGCTGTCATGTCCCAGATCCTCTGCTTGTCATAGTTTTATATCATAATTTTCATGCAATGTTGTAGAGAAAATAGAGCTGATGTTTGTCTAATATCCTTATGTTACTTCATCCTCTTCTATCCTGTGAAAGACTTATCAGTCCAATGCTGTTTGGTGTGGACCCAAGTAGGCAGCAAGGAGTCTACACTTTGGAGGACTGTTATGCAGCTGTGATTCACCAGAAACAGGACAAGTGATCTAGTGAAGAGGAACAGCAAGATGCAGTGTCTGTCATACTGTCTCTGTGTCAATGGAGAGTTTCTGTGAATGCAAAGCAGAGGTCTATAGTCAGAATAGTTTGACTTTTTGGTGTTCAGTCAGGTCTTCTCAAAGCCTCTGCTAGAGGCCTGTGCATCTGCAAGTGAAGGCATCCCAAGCTTTGCACTGTTCTACTTCAGCATTAGTAGTTAGGTCATCGAAAAGAGGCAGAGAAGCAGAGAATGGAAAACAGTCATCTTGGTCCTGAGAACAGTAATGTGTTTTATGTCAAGATTTCAGTTTAAGTACATATGTAATATTCAATGGACAGGATGCTTACATAAACATATGCAGGTTTGCAGGATGGTGCTCCTTTGTGGAAATCAAAATTATAATGCTTATTTTTATTAAATGCAATGAAAAATCCAATACACAGAAATGTTTAATTTAAGGAAGTTGAAATGTTATTGTATTTGTTCAGTGTTTTCCGCAATTTCAACTGTTAATCTATCAATAAGAGAAGCTGTCAGTAGCAGCGTAGTTACAGTATGTAAAACAACAGAAAATTGGAAAAAATATTTCATCGAAACAGAAAATGAGAGGAAAAAGTGTTAGAAAGAACAAAACTTTTTGTGGGGGAAAGAGAGATAAAAGAAGTTACATCAGATATTCACAGCCATATTTTTGATACAGAACAGCAACATTAAACGCAGAGGGATTTTTTTTTGGGTCCTTTAGAAGGCCATGTATGTATCTATAGAACAGAAAGGGCAAGGCAGGAGGGAAATTAACTCCAAGTGCCTCTCTGAGATAGTGCCAGGTAAGAAGGTGGGATTCAGTAACAATCACAGTATGGTTCCCCCTTTTCCTGTGGTAAACTTGTTCCCCTTCTGTGCTGGAGCTCCAGAGGTGCCAAGCAGATGAAGTTCTGGAATTACCTCCTGCTGCTGACGCTACCATCCGTCACCTATGGTCCCAAACAAATTTGTTGCCTGGAGAAGCATTGTTTATCCTATTATTCTTCAGCTGTTCATGCTGAAGGTTTTCTGCAGCATGTCTACTTGCATGTTGTGGCTGTAAATGTAGGGATATGGATGGATACATGAAGGTTTGTTATGTGCTTATAATTTATATACCAATATTTCTGTCTTTAATAAAACATCAACCAACAGCTACGAATATCTTAAGAAGCTTAAGAGATGTGTATTCACTTATCCTTTGTATAAATATATAAGGCACAGTAATGCAAAATATGACCCATCAAGGCTACCTATCTAAATTTACAGCTCAGAAACAGACTACTATGAAATTGCGGTGATAGCAATGAAATGGTGTTTACTGAAAAATATCTAGTGATGATGCACCACAGTGGATATAGAGCTTTGTTAGTATTCTGCTGTGGAAGAGTTGACTTTATTTCTGAAATTAAAATAAATGCCGTAATAAATGCAATGACTAAATCAGGATAAAAAAAAAAAAAACAAAAAACAAAGCACAACGTATTTATGTTATCAAACCAGCTTTACCAAGGTAGAAATCATACCAACTTAAGAAATTATCTAGAATAAGAATATTTCATGTTTGTTTAATCATCTTTCAGAACAAAGCCATTCTGGACAGCATGACCTACCAACAGTGAATTACAGCTCTAGGACTTCATTTTCAGACATGAACCTTCACCTGGCTGCAGTGCCAAATAAAAGGCAAATTTTGTTTGTGTATGACTTTTTTAAACTAAGCTGAAGGTACAGCTTCCTCTGTAGATTTGCCAGCTGAAAACAAAAGCAGCACAGGAAAGGAGACATTTACCCTAGAGGCACTGTTACAGTGAAAGATTTTAGAGTAATAGAAAAAACACAGCTCCTCAGAACATCTACGTCCTGTTCAAAAGGAAAGTATTACATTAATGATCGGCTGTATACCCTGTGAGGAAGTGTTTGGGGATAAAGCAGCTACCCAAGCTAATAGTGAACAGATGTACAGAATTTCTCCTATGATAGCAGACTGCCTAAAGCAGAAGGTGAAAATAACTTTTGCACTACAGCTTCAGAATGCTTGAAGCTACTTTACTTTTGCTTTTGATGGTTTTCTGATTCCATTTTTTGCATTGCTTAGAACTATCGCTATCCACTTTGGGAACACAAAAGAAATTAATGTTAGTTCCCTCAAAGTTAGCATTTTGATTTGGAGCACTAGTGCATTTTGAAGTGAATCTTTCAATCATTTCCAGTTACAGAGAGCTGGTTCAATTCACAGAACTTTGGTGTGCATGAAGTAGTTTTCTTTTTAAAAAAATGAAACTGAAACCTTCACTCCAGGTGTGCACCAGATGTGTTCCAACTTTTCACTGGAATTTGAGGGTTTGGCTATTTTTTTGGACAACATGGGTGCACTTATATGGTGTGCTATACCAGGAGGCCAGACTAAATGTGTCTGAAGAAAAGGCCCTGAGCTGCAAACAATGTAGTTTAGGGGGCCAAGCACCAGCTGCTTCAACCTACTGATCAGCTCCTATTTCACTGAATTAACGTAGACATAACATAGACGTATCCCAGGATTACTCAGGACAGTTCTAGGCAATCAAACAAATCAGGAAATGAACTGCAGACTGATGTACAGTTAAAATTTCTGCCATCAATAACATCTCAAGTAGTCTGGCATTTGAGACTATATGTCTAGGATGGGCAGATTTGCTCCTTGTAATTACAAAATGAATTTGAAGATCACAGATCAGAAATATACAAATGAAATCAGGTCTCACTGAGTGTCTGGAGAATATATTTAAAATGTCAACATCATTACTTTATAGATGACATAAACCTTATTACTCTATGATAAATTCACGATCACATTTTAGGTGGTATTTCTGTTTTAGAGTAGTGGTCCTGGAGAATAAAAGACTACTTACACCACCAAAAGCCTCAGTTTAGTGAGTGATTCTGCAGACTTCTAATGGACATCACATACCTGAATTTGGTATTTTTAGGACTGAGAAGTTAATTTGGTTGTTTAAATATTCAGGATTTGGCCCTTTTGTCATCCAGTGTCAAATGCAGTTATGTTTTGTGAAGTGGATTAAGGTCTCCTGAAAAGATGACTGAGACCACGTAATCCATGTTATTTCAAAAGGGAAGCAGTCATCAGATGGTAACAATTCTGACAACTGCAATTGAATATGAAAAGATTTGTGTGTTCTAAACTGTCTGATATTATTAATTTTTTGAGCAATCTGGTCTCAGAAATGGCTTAATTTTACCGTTAACAATAATAATTCTGCACCAAGCTAGAATTCTGTATTTTTGTTAGCTTAGATCACGTATATTTTCAGGTTTTAATTTTCATTATGAGTGGTCTTCATTTTTTTTTTTTGTGTTAGAAAACAAGTTGAAGTACAACTATGAAAGAAATAGTGTCATGAAAAAGAATAGATTATTTTTCTACATTGAAGAACTAACATCCTTGTAATAGATGTGATGAGGGATGGTATAATGCCATTACTATTTTCTGTGTAAATTTTTTCTGTGTTTTCAAGAAATGGCTTTAAGTTAGGGGCAGGGGCTGGAAGGACTGAGAGCTCTACCTTATGAACTTGTTGTCAACAGAAGAAATAATAGTGGAGTCTTTCTGAAATGAAAAATGTTGTAATTTGTTCCACAGTAATGGGGAGAAATGTAAGATATGATTATGACACAGCCTTCACAGATTGAATTAGTGACAGATTAATGAAGAGAAAAAGAAATGCATTGTGGGAATCATGAACCCATGACAGCTATGTCATCCTTTTTGGGAAACTCACAAATGAAGTCTCCCTGTGAGACTAGAATAAGAGTGTGATTAGCTCAGCATTGCTTTTTTTCTCCCACTATAGACTTCAGTTTTAATAATAATTAAAGAATAACGCCTGAATCCCATCTGAATGGCTTTTAAGGTTTAACTTGCTGAAGCTATTCACAGAGCTGAACTTGTAAAGGAGACTGAACAGATCTGCACAACTAATTGTGGAGTATTACACTGATAGTTCATTTCCCATACCAATTCCAATTAAGTCTGCTCGGAGTACCTCCCATATAATTTTAATAGGGACAGAATTTTTAATCTGGTCAGGTATTTCTCTGTGTGTATGAATGCACTTTTTCCCGTAAGACTTAGAGGTTTGTTCAGGATCCTGACCGACAAAAACTTCCACAGATGTTTTTTAGCCACAAGAATAGTAAATATTCTGTTCTTTGCTAGAGTGATTTTGTTTCATTAGCATAAATAAAAAAGTAAAGCATAATAAGACAATGTCACTTAATGTGTGTCTGCAGAAATACTATTACAGGCATCTGGAAATTGGTGGGAGATGGTGAGAAGACATCAGTGAATGAGAGCTGTGTACAAGCAGTATTGGATTCCTTTTTGTGATGGGAGCTTCAATGAAGCTAACTTTCCCAGCATGGCTTAGTACTTTTCATTCCAGATCTAAGGAGATTTTTTAAGGCAGTAGTCTTCAAAGAAAGACTAGTGCCTGAACAAGTATCAGGATATTATTCATGCTTTTATTTAGATGCTGGCAACACAGAAAATTTGTGCATATAAAGGTGAAACAAAATGCCTACTTCGGGGACTTTGGAAGTAGATAAGTAAGATATGGGACTGAAATACTTTATTTTTGCAAATTCTAACCAACTAATCAATCAGTATTGGTTGAGTTCAGTTAACTGCTGAAATGCAGCAAACTTGCTGTACTCTTTTACTATTTGCCATTCCTACCACATAGAGGCACTAGCACAGCTGAAAGAGAAAGATATGCTCTCTCCATCAAGTTCATTTTTGTATCCCATCATGATATCGCCAATAAGGCTGACAAACAGTGCTGAGATTTTGTTCTTTTACTTGAAGTTGTTGCTTGTCTAGTAGGAGCTGGGTAGAAAATAGTTCAGATTTTACAGTGTTCCCTGCACATCTGCAGCAGAAAGCAGTGAAATGGTGCTGAACATCCAGAAACTGCACTCAGACAAAAGTACTAATTATAGCAATTTTTGTATCTGCACCACCTACAAATAGTGTTAGCCTATGTTATTAGATGACTTTTTTTGCAAACAACTTCATTACCCTAATGGCTACAGTGATGGAAACTGACTGGTATGTGACAGCGTGTCATGCTGACTTCTCAGAACACTGGACATGTATCATTTTTGAAGCATATGTTCTTTTCATTAAAAAAAAATTCTTTATTTGTGTGTTAGAAATTCTAAATTTTAATTCCAATCAGAGATGAAAATATTTAGAAGAACTAAGTATGACAGATTGTATCATTTTAATGTATATAAAAGTAGCATGTTTTATTTGATGACATTTATAACCAATGCTGAAAACTTTAGGTGAGTCTATATTAAGATAAATCCACTAGCAGCTGAGTCCCTGATTTCAGAAATCTTGCTGCATTTAGAAATTAAAACCTGCATTGTATTTTTAGAGAACAGTGCTGGTCAGCTGTGGAAATGTGTTAATCTTGGCTTGATTAACTTTGTAATAATAATAACAACAACAACAAAGTAAAAGTATTTTTGTAATTGCTATGAAGTTTTATTCTGTTATTAGGTTATGTTCCACTTTTAGAAAATTTTTAGATAATTTACAGTTTATGCTCAAATGGTATTCTGATGAAGAACTGACTGTTCAAACCATCCTAGGTGATGCAGTATGAACTTTTAGACCACCTTAAATATTCAAGATAGTCTAAGCGCTTAAACTGTTTTATGATGGCATAAGTGCTTAAATTGCCGAAAAACCTCAGAGTAGTGTATGGTTTTAAGGCACATTAAGTCCTCTCGTGCCATAAGCACCTAAAAATCACCTAAACCATCCCAGATTTTTCAAATGGCATAAAATTTCAAATAGTCTTAAATAATATTTGGGGTGTCATAAGGGCTTAAACTGCTCTATGGAGATATAAATGTTGAAATTACTAGTAAACTACTTTGAAAAGTGTTTGCATTTCAATTTATGTAACTTCTTAAAGACTGCTTGGTCATGAAGAGAATACAAAGGATCTAATCCTGATAATGCATTATGAATAGTGCTGCCTTCAGATCTCAGCTACAAATTCTTTGGTCATACTGCAAGATGCTACAGACACTTGCTGAAGTGCATCCCTAAAAAAACATCTTCCAGAAATGCACATTATGCCTCCTGTATTTGCCTCATCAGGATGCCTGACCTTATGCATGACCATATTGTTTTCTCTTGCTGTGTGGTCACTTTCCATTCCCATGTGCAGGGAAGGAACCCTTACATGTGCACCCAGAACCCACAGGTCACCACAGAGTTGAAGATAGGTTTGTGACGAAAGAAGAAAGAAGGGTGAGGGGTGTTGTGCTCCATTTCCACAAGGTGTCAGGTAGGTTACCCACTTATCTGCGAGTTGGTGTGAGTTACGAGTCGTACCTCAAAATGTGGCTGCAGTGGTGTTAGCTGCCAATCCTCTCTTGACTTGGCAGGACTCCATGGTTGCTCTTGTGTTGTGTCGTTGCAGAAGAGTTGTACGCAAAAGGAAACAAACCCCTGATGCCCTCTTTCATCTTTCAGCATGTCTTCTTGTAACAAAGCACAGCTTGTCAGAAGCAATCTCTAGGTGTGGATGAAGTAGCTGTAATAAAAGAATGAATATCTATGTTCTTTGCAATAGTGCATTGTGAAGAACTAATGTCAGTAAGACATACCTGTTTAGTCTGCCTGCCAGGCTTCTTTCTATTCCATGATTTTGGGCTCAACTATGGGCTTGTAAATGAGCAATCAGACCTCTTATCTTTAAACAGGAACAATGAAAGCATTTATAGCAATAGCTTTAAACTCTGTAAATATCAATCCACAGTATAAACTTTGACATGACTTTGAGTAAAAGCACTTAGCTAGGTCTAGAAAAAGATACTGGAATCAATCTAAGAGAATGATCCTAAGACTCCCATGTAACACTTAAACCAGCTGAGGTTTCTGCAGCAAAGTACAAGAATAATTTACTCTTTCCTAAGTCAATCTTTTCATGGCTGGCCTTGCCAGCACCCAACATGCACCTAAATTTGATCAAATTTTAAGGTAAGTCTTTTTCTACCTTACATGCCCAGTCTAGGAGGACACTATGGAAAAGTTTAGCCATCCTGGCAGCCATATGCAAATCTTAGTGGTTGCCCCACACACAATCTAAACCAGGCAGGAGATGGGGTCTTTCCTATAAATACAATTATTTCATAAAAATGGGCACAGCACTAGCTTTACTGATGTTGTTTGAATAAAACAGATTAAAAAGACAAGTTCACTTAGAAGTACAAGACACAAACTGAAATGCAATGAAAGAATACAGTGGATGATTTTTCCTTCCTAAAGATCTTGATTAAGATCTTATTAAAAAAATAAAAATAAAAGGATTCAAACAGCTCCCTTCTCTGTGATGCCATATTGAGGTGTTATTTTCTCTTATTTCTGAAACCTAGGTTTGGACCAAAAGCCAGCCACCTAAAAGTAAGACATTGTGATTTGGAGGACTGCTGTACTTATATCTCTTTCTGGATGTTATCTTTCTAGGCATCTGTTCTGTCCCGCTAGCTCAGGTTTTTACCTGTGCCTCAAGCATCATTTTCCTAGTGTTCCCTGGTTCCTGCTATTAGGTGTATTCTAGCTCTAATTTGCAAGAGGTTAGTTGCAGGTAGAAAATCAGGTTTGCAGAAAAAAAACCAAAGAGAGCAGGACAAAAAATGACAGAACTCAAAATACATCCTACAGGCATTTTAGGGCAGCTGTCTGAAAGATACTCAGATAAAACTGATGAAGACAATGTGGGAAATATACCTCTATTCATGTAAAACGAAGCTAGTGATGTTTTCCTGTCTCAGAGGAATATAAAGACACAAACAGGGAATACTCCAGAATTTGATACTACAGTATGTGTGGACCTCCTATATGTACTGTTGTATATGTACAGATGGAGCTTTTCCTAATTAAGTAGCACCTACTTCCATACGAGCTTAAGTAGTGAAGCAAATTCCGCTGGCATCATGGATGCTAATGCATAGTTTCTGAATACATGGTTATATACTTGCAATTGCATTTTTCATGCGTGTAGCTTTGAAGCTGGTGGAGTTGAGAGCCTACATCTGGGGAAACAGACTCGTTACGAGTTAAGCAGTTCCCTGATTTTTAACAGCGGTTGCTCTCGGCCATTTGTTACATTTCCCTTTTTTGAAGGATTCAGGACTTCATTATTTGTCCTTGGTTCTGTTACCAAATGCAAATGATTCTGCAGTAAGTGAGATGTCCTTGGTTCTGGTTGTTATAGCACTCCACTAGTTCCTTTCCTGCACATATGCCACATGGATGACTTTGTCTCCATAACGATAAGCTTGATTGAGTAAAGTAACAATCCCAGCCATTGTGAATCAGCATTTATAATCTGGAGGTGATTTTTGACTTCTGTAAAAGAAGCCTGAAAATTTATTTGGATTGTAAACTCTAATCTGGTTCTGGATTCTGCTAGGCTGTATTGTTATTGAAAGTGATGTAGGATGAAAATATCTCAGCTCATAAAAGGGACTACTTTTGAGCTGTATTTTGACCATTTGATAAAACATATACTAACTGATACAAGTATGAAGCTGTACAAAGACCAGTTAATTTCTGTTCTTTGGACAACTGGGGTTATTCTAAGTGTGTGCAGGCACAGGTCTGAGAAAGTAGCGGCTCTTAATTGCTCCTCCTCAGGAGCAGCTTGGAAAGATATTGCAACCCAGTAAAAAAGAGATTGTACAAGTATCAAATGATCACCAACTGCTGCCGTCTCATCATAAGACAGTTCTGGTTAGTAAATAGGAATATAAAGGCAAAGTAGTGAGACTATCACGTGTAGTTGGCAAAGAGATCATGTTCCCTATTTGATTCTGGTCTGCTGTCTATGGAGTTGCAAGAGGGTGGATACTTTTTCTCTGTGTATTTACATTGGTTTTGGATTTTCTTTCTTCTTCATTTTAAGTTTTCAAATTGGCATCTTGGCAGACCATCTTAGCTTTACACACACTTAGTAACAGACAGTGTAATTCTATTAATGCATTATTGTGGATTAATCTCAAATCTGCACTACAACATTGACAGTACCAGAAGCTTGCAGATAAAACAGTGAACACACCAGTTAGATACTGTGTAGATTTTCTTTGTATACTATTTTACTTAGTTTTTACAATTAGGAAAAAATGTGACAAAGTATATAGGGAACCAATGAAGCTGGCTCTTTTTTTTAAACAATGAGTGCCAGTACATTAGAAACAATTTAGAGAATTAAAAATATATCGTTTGGTGAGTGGGTTCTATTCAGTGCTCTTCAGCTAAAATGGAGAGATTCTGCTTGAATCATTGATTTCCCAGTTGGCTGGAGAAATAAAATAGTTTTAGATTAAACAAATTTAATTTGTTGAGAAATTTTAGCTGAATAAAATCATGTTTTGGTTCAAATAAACGTTTCTTTTTTTCTGGGAGCATTTCTAAAAATAAGAAAATGAAGCACCACTCTTAAAATCAATGACTGCATATTCAGTTCAAGGAGACTATCCTAACTTTCATCCAAGTGAATTTAATGAATGTGATATTTTCAAGGGAGGCTCAGTCTCCTTGAGATTATAATCAGCCTGCTTCTACCAAAATAATTTTGAAAGTGGTGATATTTTTTTTTTTCTGGACTAAAATATCACTTACTTTAACCCTTATCTATAGCACCCAAAATGTCAGGTCAACCAAGAGCTTGATTTTTTTGAAGAGGAAAACACAATTCTTTCCATATCTCAGTAAATTGTAACCTATACAAATTCATTAGAAAAACTGATGTTCCTTCAGTTATGGAAATTTCTGAAAATGAATTTCTGAAATGATAATTGCCTAAAAATTAAATCCTGATTGACCTTAGCAAAAATGCACTGAAGGTACAATTTTCAGTACAGAAGGCGGACAACAACTGCTTGGCAGCATGAGGGACTAGTTAAAAGCTAAATTAAGCAGTGATGAGAGAGGAAACAGCATGGGAGCTCCCCAGTGAGCTTCAGCCTGGAGTACAGGGGGAAGTTCAGTATGCAGCAAGAAGGAAACTGTGCTAACACCAGTGGTGTTTCAACACCTGTGAACAAGTCCTGTTGCAAAGAAAGAGATGTGGTAAGGCCTCGTGCTCTCGCTGTTTGCCTGCTCTGCAAACGTGAGAATAAAATGTTTCCCTCTGGTTAGCTCTTTTGATCACCTGGTGTTCAGGGTGTCTGGGTGTTGCTCGAAACAGCTCACTCACGCAGCTCAGTAAAATAATGAGGGAAATAGGAGCATGGCAGGAGGACAAACCAACTGCGGCTAAATTTTATCGTGTGGATTAGTTACTGTGCTGACCTTCATTATAAGGCTCAGAAAAAGTGTGCACAGTCTAACAGCTACATAATTGAGCTCTGGTACAAATGGTGTTATTTGCCACAGCTGTTATACTTACGGAAGTGGCTGCTTCATTAAAATTCATAAAAAAGTTTGAGTGTGGGAGCTGTCATTTTTGTACAAGTTATGAGTAACACCCCATGCAGCCATGAAAGTTAAGCGTACTTTTATGAAACTGGTTACACAATTTAGGGAATGCTGTATGTATATATCTGCCAAGTGCAATAGAAATTGTATGCGAACAGCCAAAGAACATCTCTGGACAGTTCAGTTCAGATTTAAGAAGCAGTGTCCAAAGTGTCTAAGTTTCTCCCTGTAAACTCACTATTAGAATGGGGCTTTCTGCCAGCTGTGACAAAAGGTCATTGAGAACTTCAGATGAGATTGCAGATTCCCTGGACAAGTATCAATCAGGATGGCCTCTCCTATTTCTTAAGTTTTCTTTTTTTCTTTTGAGTAGCCATTTAAATCTGCACGTGAGTTGTAACTTTATATATGTTATAGATTATATGCTATGGTTTAAAAGTGTTCTTTCCATTCATCACTGCAGGGGAGCAGCAGCATTTGCCAACCAAGAAGGATTAAAAACCTCTATAAAGAAGCATTACTCTTATTGTTTTAATATATCTGTTAAATTGATGCAAAGGAAGAGTCTACTGTTGGGATAATTCTCTTGTTCTGGGGAACATGTCCCCAAGGAGTTGTCTTCTCAACATGGGATAGAGAAGTTCTCCCAAAGTAGCAACAGCAACAACAAAAAAAAAGAAACGGCAGGGAAAGCAGACGTTTTACACTGAATTTAAACTGCAGTGTCACTGAAATCAGGTCCTTTAAGTGCATTGCAGGAACACATTGTTTATTTTTTATGTCCCTAAGATTCATAAGAGTCTCTTAAACATAATTAGTATCCTTTTTCTGAAGTCCAGTGCAATCTCCACAGGAGCTTGAAGTGCGTTAATTTTAGATCTGCATGTCTTGCTGTTTTTTAAACTTGTCCTCCATATGTTATAACATTCACATTCACAGTACATTGCTAGTGTCATTTTCCCATTTTCTTTTGAGTTTTATGGTATATTGGGGTTTGCATTTAATAACTAGTTATATACTGAGGGGGATTGATGTGGTTTATGTTTTATGAGTTTCAGTGGATTATTAAGGATGAACTCATGTGGGGGTGGATGAGTTCCTCCATCTATATATATTTAATTTTTCTTACTTGAGGGCTCTTTACAGAGTTATGCAGTTGTAAAACCTGGGAAGAATTCATCACAGCTTCACTGACGTGGTGAATTTGGCTCACAGTTCCTGTCTGCATTTGCTAACTTTGCTCTGATGTGCAAATATTAAAATATAATTTATTCATTTTCTGAACATAGGCTTTCATTTATCTGGTGTCTTCTCTGTTACTTTTCTTTGGTTTTGCTTTTGTTTTTTCTTGTTTTAGGAATGTTTCTTTTTTTCTTTGTAGTGTACTGGATTTGTACAGAAAATACTGCTACCACACTAGGAGGTCTGCAAGCAATCTCACTAGTGCTTCCTCTAGCATTAGGGTCTCTTTTCAGTCTGCAATGAGTGTAGTGACACTAAATAAAGGCTTATAGCATTTTCAGGAGATATATTTACAGGATGTCCTGTACAAATACTTGTGTTGATGAGATTGATACAGTCAGACTTGTCCTCTATGTTGTGAAAGAAAATGAGAACACTGGGCAAATAATATGATGTATTGACATTTAAAGTTTTAATGCATTTTAATTTTACACAGTTGACAGTCTAAGACACAGATTTAAGGCCTTTCCTCTTCTGAGGCCACTGAGAGAAATGCAAGTAGGATTAAGTAAACCTCTACAAAAAGCTAAGCCTCGCTAAGGTTCTGGGCCAAACTTTCAAGGGAACTTCCTTGCTAGCAATAGGGAGCTGTGAGCAGCACGTTTGTGCCAGCTTTGTCTAGCTAGCAGAAACACCAACTAAATTGAAGAAGAATCAGCAAGGTGTCACTATGCACCTGCAAGCAGAGTATGGAGTCAGGGATTCTGGATGAATTATTTTCCTGAATACCAGTACATGCAGAAACACACCACAGCACTTTGCTGGGCTAAACCAGCAGTGCTGTGCTGCAGTGACACATTCATTTTGCTCTGTAGACTCTATATGACATGTTAAGAGATGAAGGATTGATACAGCCAACAGCAGACACATTCTGTTACTGTTCACCATCCCTGAAGTGGAAATTTCTTGCTCCAGCCCTTTTTGTAGTCTGTTACCTTAATACAGCTAGACAGGCTGGGCTGTGGCTTTACCCTTCGAAGACTAATTTCAGCAGATGGATCCCCATGTGGCCAGTGAACCTAGATGAAAATTGCTACTAATAAAGCAAACCCTGTAAAATTCACCCTTTTCCTGTCTCAATACAATGCTGTAAGTTCACTTTCCACCACATACATTTAGTGAAATATTGCCACAAGCCAACGCATTGCAGTTTATTGTATTATTGAAAAGCTCATTGAAAAAGCTGTTAGACACAGTCCAAACCATTACAATAGGCTACTGAATTATTCTTTTAAATTGGAGCAGTCTCACAGTACATTTTATTGCAGAGGGTACACTAACTCATAAGAGAATCTGTCACCAACACTTTCCTTTTACATTAACACTATTATAGAGTCTCTTTTAAATGAATAAAGAAGAACTGGAGAAAGTTTTCAAGAAACTGGAGACAAAAACTGTGTTCAAGCACATCCGATAATTAACATACTTGAAACCTCATAATGAGGATTGTTCTTCAAGCTATATGACATATTTAATAGCTTGTTTCTTTTTCCCTATAGTAGAAATAAAAATATAACCAAAAATATTTTGCTCAACAGAACACAGATAAAAATCACTTTGCATGACAATATCACTAATATTAGAGTTTCAATCATTATTTTAGTATGCCTAATCTGAACTATTTCATGGTTATAAATTAGTTTGTTTCCACAGTAATTAATGTTTCTAGCTTCTCAGTCCATTTTATATCTGCATGGCTTTTCATGAATCTCCAGTAATTTTAACTTGGGATGGACAATCAGATTTCTTAAACAGAGAAGGCAATTCCCTTCAACACTATCTGCCATTATGAGCTTCTCACAGGCTTCTTCTGGAATCCTCTCTTACTGAATAAAGAATTAAATGAAAGAATAAAAAAGGTAAAGAAAAGATAAAAATCAGAATCCCGAAAGACATCCATGACACTGACTACCATATGACTGAGAAGTTTTTATTTCTATGATGGATCGTGAGATGGTCTGTGATAGAAAGCACATCCACAATAATATATTTTACCCGTTTCCTTCAGTGTATTTGCTCTCATGTTTACGATAATGATCCTATGGCTTACCAGCAACAATTCAATATTAGCCAGCAACTGCCACATCACAGCAACTGAGATTATTTGTTTCCACTTATGATTAAATAGGAGATATCTGTGGCATCTTTGTGGTAATGAGAATGTCACATGGTGCCTCTATTATTACATGGAAAAAATGCAAAGCATCATCCTTCACTGTGCTGCTGCAGAAAGTTTTCATTCATAACTGTGTGATACTGTTGAAATAAGGTGAAAGTCTGGGCATGTTTTTCAACAGGAATTTCTATATTCATGCTAATGCTGTTCACACATAATAAGTATCTAGACTTTGTGGACTTCTTCCACAATTACTGTGGTTTTAGGTGCTATTGCTGCGAGTTTGCTGTACTTCCTTCAAATTCTCTTTCCATTACACTTCTGCTGAACGTTAACGTATTACTCTTTGAACTCTAATATTTCCTTAGTCAACCACTCTCACAGAACGAGACCAGAAAGGCTTTTTTCAATTTAATTTCTTTGCAAGCTAATTTCCATGGAACTTTACGCACATTCCCAGTACTTAGCAGAGGTCTGCACTGTTTTGCAGAGAATGGGAGGTTCCCCCAGTTTTAACCACTAATTACATTGTTTACAAGAATATCCATCATCCCAAATGTCAGAAGTATGGGGCATACACAAAAACATGAGGGGTGCTTAAATGAGCTGGTATAGACTATAGACGAAGAGCAATGCAATACTGGATTGATGATATGTCCATGCTGTCAATTAGTGTTACAAAAAGTTTGACAGATAGATTAAACGTGCTTTGATTTTAAAACAGTGTTTCTGTTATATTAAGTAGAAGAAGAATCTTTCAAAACAAAGAAGATTTCAACAATCCGTTATCCCCAGATTGATTACCAACTAAAGGATTTCCATGGATATTTTACATCTTGTTGCCTGAAATATTAATTAAGTGTATTTGCACAGGGCTCTGCATGGCCTTGACAGCAAATAAAAGTGTTATAGAAGGAAATACTTCAAACTCTATTGACATCTTTCCATATTCTTACCAAGTTTCTTGATTCTAAAATACGTGCAATTCAACTGGTAACTCTTAAGTACCAGTGATTTTTAGCAATAATGCGTGAAGAAAACAAGCAATTTTTCCCACTAGCTTCATAGTTGATGTCAAAGACATTTCTGAAACATTTTCTATTTTGCTGTTTATGTATCTTTTTTTTTTAATAAATTATTAAAATTCGTCATAAATTTTTCCTTATGTTTGGCTTTTACTTTCCTTGGCTGGGTTCCTAGATGCTCACTAACCAAGTTAACACTAAATGCAAATGAAAATTAACAACATTCAAAAATGAAACGTAAAAAATTAAAACACATTCAAGTAAGCAGCTTTTAACAAGGAGACTTACTCCTAAATAATGTTAAATTTTTATTTAAACTTTTATGATCTCAGTATCTCTGGAAGGATCCATTAATAGTCTTGGGAATTACATGATCAAGGAAATTTAATAGTGTTTAAATTCAGATTTCTGTTGTCTTAGTTTCACATTCTGTTTTACCTACAGGGAAGTTGCACAATTTTCAAATCTACCTTTGTGTTTAAAGTATCTCAGGCTTTAACTCAAAATTTCCAAAGTCCCCTTCTACTTCCTGGGAGAAGACAGACAAATTAGGCAAGTCTGAGATTAGGAACCAGAAAAAACCCTTATCATTGTTATAATCTTTTTGCCATGACTTGGTCTCTTGGAAACATACTTATTGTGTGTAAATCATAGCCTCTTATTAAATGGTGGAGATTAGGGGGTAAGTTGATGAGAAGTTTAGTGAAACTTCTTTCTCCCAGAAAAAATATTAAATCAAGATTTTAAACACTGAGTTAGTTATGTTCCCTCAATATCTCTAACGTTTGCATCTCATATTCCTTGGTTTTTGATCTGCTTATAATTATATTTATGTTTCCTCTAAAAATGATGACTTTTGTGTACCATTAGAAAGGTTTTTTCATAGCTAATAATTTAGATCTGTTAAGCCATGACCTACCACAATTACAGATAGTAAGATTTTTAGAGCTCAAAAGTTGAGCTTTTCAATTACATTGGTTTAGCAAAAAAACAGCCTCTGGAAATGTTTGCTCTTAAAACAGACAAGTTATTTTAGTTTCAGGAGATGAGATTCAGTTTTCATTTGTATAGCTGGGAAACTTAATAGGTTTATAGAACAACATTTGAATTTTTCCAGTGTAATTTTATGCTAGTATAATTTCTTTGGATATGAAGTATTTAGAAATCTTAGCAGAAAGGAAGGAGTGAGTCCACCAGTCTTACCTGCTAGCTGACCTGGTAAGAAAATGTAACTGTACATGTTTACAGACATATACACACACCCAAAGGAGTAATGAACTAGTGTCACTATGAGTTTGCAGACCGGCATATAAATTTTGGTCTAGAGTTCATTACAGCAGACTGAAAAAACTACTTAGGTCGAAGTGGAGTTCGGATTGGTTGCCTCATTGTCATAGTGAGTGGGCAGTTTAATCCACATGAACTTCAAGTCACAGCTGGAACTGCTGTTAAACATTCTGAACTGCCAGTTTAAATTTTACAAACAAGGAAAATACATACTTGGCTCATACTATAAAGATTCCTTATTTCATTGCAATGGCAAAAAAGTTTTTTCTAGGATATGTGGTTATCATAAAATAGTCACAGTTCTGGATGTCATGGACTCAGAGTATTCCAATTCATGACAACCACTCCCTTATTCTAAATCTTTTATTGCCTAGATAATGAAAACCATATTAAGTTGGATATAATCGACAAAGAAACTAACCTCTTTCTTAAACATTTTAAATGGTTTTCTTCTTCTTTTGTTTCCTCTTTACCTCCTGTTTCTAATTTTTATTGATAGATTTCTGTGTGCACAATGAAGATGTTCACAGGAAAAAAAATCCGCTTCAAACCCTTGCCTAAAGTAGTGGTACAACTTTTCCCTTTGTTGTCATGAGATAAACTAAGAAAGTGATGTTATTACGTGCTGATGTTTTGAGAAATTTGAGACTCCTAGGTCACCCAGTTTCTCTCTCACTCTATTTTGTTAGACACTAAATTGGTGAATCATTATACCCGAGATTATGTCCAAATCTGTAAAATCTGCACATCCTTAGTTTTCCTTTTAACTTCACCATAATTTCAATGAATTTGAGGACTTCATCAGGAGATTTTGCTATTCAGTGTGGAAGACTGGCTTATTTCCACAGCAGATATGATGTACTCAAACTTCTGAGACAGTAAACACGTGAGGCTTGTCTGGTGCCTGCAGCTCTCTGATTCTGGGGCCAGATTTCTTTAGGGGACTGTGAAAGACAAGAAATAGGAAGGAATAAGGGGCATAATCTTTGGACAGTTTGTTCTCAGGATCCCCAGCAGAACTCTTGGCTAAATGAAATTCCTAATTTTGAATCAAATCATAGGGTATACGCGCATTTTGTCCATTTTTCTTTTGTCTTATCAGATAGTAAGAGTATCTTTCACACACTTGTTTCAAGCCTAACCAGGGGAGTAAAACTAGGCGAGAACTATGTCTGAACAAAGAGACCAGGATTAAGCTTCTTCACTTCATACGTGAGATTATTACACAGGATATCTGAAAATACGTTGATTTTGTCCTTTAGCAATTGAAGTAACTCAATCATTTTTTTCCATATTGGGATGTAGGGCAAGGTTCTGTGCCTATTTATGATATGCATGATTGAAGCAGAGTTCTTGTCTCAAAAGTAACTTGGCAAAAAGTGGTAATTTCTTTAATGAATGACATTCGTTAATGAATCACAAGAAAGTGATTCTTAATCACTTTTAGACAGTCATTCTGCATAAAAAGTGCTAATTAACAGTAAAATACATACCTTTATTTTTTTCAGCACAGGGAATTCTCTGTCAGATCTGAGTGTGACTTTCATACTGAAAAACATCCTGAATTCAGTGTTCACTGACATGAATCTAGTCCATGGTCCTAAAGTTATGACTCAGCTGTACGGTGTAACTGCGAAAGCACCTCTGATGCTGTGTAGCAGGGACAGTACTGAAGTAGCAACACAAGCTGAAATGGGAACTATGAATTAGTGTTGAGAAGATTGAAGTTAGAAACAAGAACGAGGATTTAGGTATGAGCAGCTGCTGCAAGCAAAGTCAGAGCTGTGCCAATAACTTCACACAGAAGAAAGGATCTCCAGACTATTTAATGGGTCACATTGCCTGGGATCAGGGAGGAGGGTCAGTCACCCACACATGTGCTGGTAGTCCCCTTTGAGGCAGTGGGGAATTCCATCCAGCTCCAGTCCTGCTCCAGATGTGTGTGATCCTGTCATCTCTGCCCATGCAGAAGAGATGTGTTGGTAACTTTGATCATTTCAAAAGCTAGTAGATACCTGTCTGTCTGGCCTTGGTTCCTTCCATATGAAGGAAGCAAAGAAGTACTTGTCCCTTTGCGAGCAACAGTAAAGGTGTTGTCTTTGACCGTGGTCACTGGTAACCTGTGCTTCAGTCCCATCAAGTCAGTATAATGGTATGCTCTAATATTCTGTAAAGATAATGAACTAATTAATTCCAGTGATAGAGTAAATCATTCAGTGGGGCAAATCAGTCCTGGAGAAGCTCAATGCCAAATGTCTAGACTGCTTCTTATAGCTGAACTTGATCAGTTAAGTCTTGCATTTCTCTGAACTACAAAACCTTGTGTAGCTAGACATGCCCTTAAACTTTGTAGAGGTTAAGTAAATTTAACTGAGGATAACTGCAGCTGAAGGTTAATTAGCAGTCCTGTTGAGAGTAGAATAGACTTCATCTCACCTTCCCATTGAGGGTTCAGCAATGCTCAAAAAGAAAAAAAATTGTACAAATTTTCCCTTATTTGTCAGGAAAATTAATACTTTAAACCAGAATCTGTGCAAAGAAAGATTAAGCTGCTGAAGTGATTTTTTATAAGGTTGACATTATTCAAGAGATCAGTCTGCTGAGTTAGAAAATTTTGTGCTAATTTCATAGAGGAATTACTAAACTGGCTCTTATGTTGTACTTGCTGGAACTAAATTCTGTTAATTAATCTATTTTTGTCTCAGAAAGATGCCTCAGATGTTTAAAACTTTTTTCTTTTTTCTTTTTTTTTTCTTTTTTCTTTTTTCTTTTTTCTTTTTTCTTTTTTCTTTTTTTCTTTTTTCTTTTTTCTTTTTTCTTTTTTCTTTTTTCTTTTTTCTTTTTTCTTTTTTCTTTTTTCTTTCTTTCTTTTTTTTTTTTTTAATGTCACCTTTTCAGCAGGAGGTTCAAAGCTTATCTCCTGGATATGAAAATCTAATTAGCAGCTCATACTGTAAATTTGGAGTTTAGAATATGACCAATAGGTTTTGAACAAGCATTTTATGATGGCCCAAAACAGACAGGAAAGAAAACTTAAGAAATCAAGACCCTTGATTGGAAAGTTTTAGGTAACTAGGTAACCTGTGGGAACTGTGATAATTCCCACAGATGTTGATAGGCACCTGTCTGCAGGGAAAAAAAAGACTTAAATCTTGATTAAATAATTCAGTTATATTGTTAATTTTCTTCAGAAATATATATAAGCTAGCTATTTAGCTAATATATACTAAATAACATCCTTTATTTTTAATTGTTCATATAGTTGGCAGCCTGGAAAATGATAGGATTCTAAACGTCCTACACATTAATTCCAAAAGGGAAAGGATATTTAATTTGTATGGCTTGAAATTTTTAACATATGCGACTATCCTTATGAGACCACAGACCATGCACCATCATTAGAAAGATTTCTTTCTGTGCTGAAGTCTTGATGATACTTTTCAATACAGCTCATTGTAAGTAGAAAGATACCTCAAATATACATTCACTAAAGAGTCTTTGGAGGCTATATTAAAAGATGAAAGTCTGGGCAGCAAGGGAGTAGTAGTGTTTAATAAGTAAAGAAGCAAAACAATATCTTGATATATTCAAAATAACTAAACCCAAGCATTGTAATGCACACAAAAGCCAAATGTAAATAAACTTATTTCACACTACACAGCTATCTGAAGGCATTTCTCTTCTGATTAATGAGAAACAGGTTAATAATTGTCAACAAAGCATCAATTTTCCATATCTACTGCTTCAATTTCTGCTCTTTTACTATATGTTAGTTGTGATTTTTCTAGTGTATTTCTCAATATGTGGAAGCATCTCTCCAAATGAACCGTAGCATCAGTTAGGAGGATCCCATAGGGGTTACTCCACAAAAGAACGGAGGCACTTTCAGGCTGAAAAGAGGCAGAAATTTTTAGGCTACCAGACTACTGAAGCACTAAACTTTGATTTCTACAGAATGGCATATAGAATATTTCATCTGACAAACTCCTTACCATTGCAAATTAAAGGACAGGCTTGTCCACATTTTTTCTTCATCTTTTTTGGAACTATCTTCTTGTTCTTAGGCTCTCGGGCACTTCTGTTAATGTTTTTACAGAGGCTGGAAGATGTTTTCAGGCTGGGGGCGGGGGGAGGGTGTGAGGAAGCACATTCCACTGATTTTAACCATGAGAAGTCCTTTCTCTTCCTTCAGTTCCCCTGTTTATTAACTGCACATTTTCCCACTTTTGTTATAAATGAGACATTGTTCTGCTTGTTGAAGTGTTCAGAAATGGTGGATGGCTTAGTTTACAGGCACATAAAAGACCTCCTAAGACACAATATTTACCCCACATGCTTTCTGCCATGTTAGCAGCCAAGAATGAGTAAGGTAGCAGTTGTGCCATCTTCATGGGGTTCAGGCGATATAATCTGTTGTACTGGGTTTACTTGGTAAGGTTTTGGAAGTGGTAGTCTATAAGGGTGGCTTCTGTGAGAAGATGCCAGAAGCTTCCTCTGTGTCTGATAAAGCCAATGCCAGCCAGCTCCAAGATGGACCAGCTGCTGGCCAAGGCAGAGCCCATCAGTGAGGGTGGTAGTGCCTCTGGGATAACATAGTTAAGAAGGGGTAAAAACTGCCGCAGCTGGGAGAGGAGTGAGATCATGTTAGAAAAACTCTGCAGACATCAAAGTCAGTGAAGAAAGAGGGGGAGGAGGTGCCCCTGCAGCCTGTGGTGAAGACCCTGGTGAGGCAGGCTGTCCCCCTGCAGCCCATGGAGGTCCATGGTGGAGCAGATATACAACCTGCTGCCTGTAGAGGACCCCATGCTAGAGCAGATGGAAGTGCCCTGAAGGAGGCTGTGACCCTGTGGACAGCCCATGCTGGAGGCAGTCCAGCAGGACCTGTCACGCTGTTGAGAGGTGCCCAAGCTGGAGCAGTCTGTACCTGAAGGACTGCACCCCATGGAAAGTACCCACACTGGAGCAGTTTGTGAAGAACTGCAGCCTATGCGAAGGACCCACGTTGAAGAAGTTCATGAAGGATGGTCTCCAGTGGGTGAAACCCCATACCGGAGCAGGGGAAGAGTATGAGGTGGAAGGAGGGGCAGAGACAACGTGTTTTGAACTGACTGCAATCCCCATTCCTCATTCCCTTGCACCACTCAAGGGGACGAGGTAGAAGAGTTGGGAGTGAAATTGAACCTGGGAAGAAGCAGGGGCAGGTGGGAGAAAGGTGTTTTAAGATTTGTTTTCATTTCTCATTATCCTACTCTGACTTCTGATTGGCAACAAACTAAATTTATTTCCCCAGGTTGAGTCTGTTTTGTTGATGACACTAATTAGTAAGTGATCTCCCTGTCCTTATCTAGAGCCCTGAGCCTTTCATCATGTTTTCTCTCCCCTTTCTATTCGAGGAGCAGAAGTGATAGAGCAGCTTGATAGGCACCTGACAGCTAGCCAAGGTAAACCCACCACATCCGTAGATGGCCATTTAATCCAAGTCTGCCTACAATGGGGTGAAAGTGGATGTAGTAACTGGGTCATCATGTTAAACATAGTTTTGAAACTTCCCAAGACAGTTCCTCATTATGGCATAGGCTTAGCCTTTCACACTACATTTCAGAGCAGGTGCTTGTTCATATCTTGTCCCTCTGTAGTACAACACAGCAGTTTTACTGCCAAGTGGGATCTGCAAGCAAAAGGAAAGTAAGTTAGGTATTATTGCTCCCTTTAAAGAAACATTTTGACTAAGGATCTAAATAGACAACCATATTTAGTCAATGCAGATCAGATTCTAAGAAGTGTTGCAGGTATTGGTGTGTACTAGAGGAGGATTTGGAATATTGATGTCTGCTATAGAGCACCTGAATAAGGAAATAAGGATGTAAGGAAGAAAATAGGTATGGTCCTAACAAGAAAACTCTACTCTGAAAAACAATACTCAAGCTGTAAACATATAAATATTCTACAAAAGTAATAATCAGGAAAAGTCTTTCCTTCGTTTTACTGCTGTATCCTATGGAAAATATGAAAGAGAAAATGCTCTATAAATTGCCATTTCACCAGCTTCCTTTGAACAACACCACATAAAACTTAGCTTTGCTTTAGTGTCTTTTACATTAAATTTTCATGAAGGTAATTCACTTCGTGTTGCATTCTGCTTTGTGATAATAGTTCTTCCCCCCCTTTTTTACAGGTCTAACAAGTATTTGTTTACCAGCATCATATTTTCTGAACTGCTTCCAAACTTCAAGTTCTTTTTGCCTCAACCACAGGAGTCTTCCTAGGAGCTCGACACTGAATATCCAGAGATTATTGTATTCAGACCAGCATTTAGGCTGCTATAGGATTACTATGTGGAATTTCCCATACTTAAATTATGTTGAAATATCCAATTAGTGTATTGTAGGCAGGCATGAATTTCATTGTAGTTAAACATTTGCTGACAAGCTGGCCTTTCAGTTTAGCTTTGTGAACTGAGAGAAGAAATTTGATCGCATCTGGCTTTCTTTTGAGCAAATTCTCAAAATGCTTTCCCATTAGATCCACTCCCTCTCTAAGTACCCTTTATGTGTGAACAAGAAGAATCCTTTATATGCTCCAATCTTATCGCTTGCAAGTACCACATTTGAAAAGAAAGTATATTATTGGCATTCAGCATTCAAAGCAAAAAGCTCTTGAAAGGAAAATGGAAGACATGGTTCAAATTGAATACATATATATTTCTAAATGAAGCTTATATGGTGGTATTATGCTAAATTAAGTCTTGGGGGAATAACACACAACACATTTTCTTTTTTTCAATCATATATTAAATATTTTAATATCTGAATTATAAATATTTTACCATCTATACAATTTAAGTCTGAGTGTTTTCCTAAGCAAGGTTTGTCAAGTAAAATTAAAAAAAAAGCTGCAGCATTTTTCCCTGTTTTCTTTAGGTAATATCCCCAACCATTTTTTTTTTTTTCAGTGTGGCTGATCATGAAGAAAGTAATTATATTCTTGCATTGGAATTTAAGTTGCCAAATATTGATTAGACACCAAGAAGTATTTCACAGCTGATTTTTTCTCTTTCTTATATCACTGGTAGAAGCTCTCTCAGACACATTTATACAGTGATGTGTCTGACACTGTGTTTGGCATGTTTTTTAACTTTGTTAATTGCAGTGGGTTTCTTTAGATTATTAAATAAAGATGGACTTTGGACTAGAATAATTCAGTAAAATAGTTTCTCTGTGAAGATATTGGGGAAAAGTCTGTCCAGTGAGTGTAAGCAGGTCAATAGTGTGAAACCTTTTCTGAAGTCTGGGGTTTGAAAAACAGCCAAAGAGCAACAGCTCAGGTAAGTCTATGCTTTCCATTTTCAATCTTACTTTTAAAGAAAACAAGTATTTTTTACTGATACAATATATTCTCATGCCATGTTTAGCCTGGAAACTATATCAATCAATGGATTTGACTTATTTTCATAATTACTTTATGAATATATGTCATGGTTTAACCCCAGCTAGGACCATGCAGCTGCTCGCTCCCCTCCTCCCTTCTCCCCCCCCATTTTCTACCCAATGAGCGAAGAGTTAAAAAAAAGGAAAGGGAGGAAAAAACCTCATGGGTTGAGATAAACACAGTTTAATAGAAACAATAACAGAAAAAAGAAAAATAACCATAATAATAATAATAACAATAATAATAATGACACGGGTCACTCTCACTGCCCATCGAATTGGCTCTGTCCCAAGCAGTGATCACCAGTTCCTGTGCCCCAACTGCCCCCCATTTATATATTGAGCATGAAATCTATGGTGTGGAATATTTCATTGGCCATTCCATCTTTCTGTCTGTGCTTCTTTGGGAAGCTGAAAAAAGTCCTTAAATAGTGTAAACATCACTTAGCAACAACTAAAACCAATAGGTATTATTGACATTCCTTTCTCAGCAATCACTAGAAAGCCTATTAACTCTTTCCCAGCTGAAACCAGGACAATATAACATTTGCTTTAAAGTATGTTAGTGTCTTGCGCATGTGTATTCTTTAATAGACTGTATCCTTCACAGAAAATATTATGCTTATGAACATGAAGGGGTTTTATTGGGAGTTCTTATGTTCACTAAATCTAACATAACACAAGAACTTATTGTTCAAGTTTTAGTTTTTAAAACGGAGCTAAATATTGCAGGTCTCTGATTTTATATTATTCTTTTGTGATACGGTGTTTCTCTAGCTCTCTGCTTAGTTCTCTGGGATATTGTAGACAAAACTCAGTTCTTGCCTTTCCTGTTGCTGAAAACTCTTCAGACATGGTGGAATTTCATTTATTTATTTTTTTAATTTTCAGTGAATGTCCATATTGAATTAGTCTAGTTTCCAGACTGATCAAAAAAATCCTCCTGTTCAGTACCCGTTCTTTTATCTGTAATCAGATTTAGGTCAGGTTTGAGGTTAAATACGCAAAACTATGCTGTAACAGATTCAGATTTCGTTTCCTCCTAACTCCAACATATGTCAATGACAGCAGAATATAATGGGTAATGATGCTCTTGCAAGTCATTCTTCTCCTTAAAAATTGGTATTCTCTCCTTAAAATTGGTATTAAATTGCCTGTGTTGTTTACACTTCTATATGCCAGTGTAAGGTAAGAGAGGAACTGCATATTTTTAAAGACCTTCCCTATTCTCAGACACATTATTGTTAGTCTTATTGACCTTAAGTAACTAGGAGAAAAACCGAGCACAATATTGCTGCTTCCTACTTCCCACTCTGAGGATACTAGTCTTTTATTTTGGAGGAAATTGCCTTAGTATATATATTATTGATTACTCAGGATGATTATTAAAATGCTGCAGCACCACCCATTTATGCTATCGTCAGCAGGCTCTGAGCTTTTCACAGTGGCTTTATGGTTGCTTCAATATTGGGTCATGTTCCACTGATGTCAAAGTCCAGTCCAATTAGTGACTGCAGACTGATGTAGTTATGAATCCTCATGTTTATGAGACTTTCCTCTATGAGCACGGTGAATTTTGTAAAGCCCGAGTATGGTCTCTTGTTTACTTAAAGTAAGTTAAAAATGAACAGAAAGGTGAGAAATTAGCCACTGCTGTTTTTTTTTGTTAGATCGTGAATGCAGACCCGAACTAAGCAACCTCTCTGGCTCCAGCAGATGGATAACATGAAACTCCATAATATCTGAGATCTTTATAATTCTCCAAATTTTTATTTTCAGAGAATGCTTTGTGCTTTGGGAAGAAGTATTACATTCATTTTATAGGCAAACAGCTGAGATTCAGATGGCCAAATCTGTGAGACAGCTGAAAGGAAGGCACTTATCTCCCCTATCAAGGAACCAGCAAAGATATTATAACCTTTAATTTAAGCTGAATACTAATGTTTCAATGCCAGAAATAAAATTTCTACTGCTGACACATACAAGATCAGACTACTGCTGAGCAACAGAAATTTCAGTGGATTCTGTACTCTAAGCTTTGTCAGAATCACTAGCAAAATACAGCAGCAAAGAAGATGCACCACTTGTTTCACCCAGAAGTACCATTAGCTTGGCTTTAAGTGACAGATTCTAATCTGCTTTGATTTGAAACAGAATTTGACTGTTTTCCTGGTAGGTGGGAAAGCTAGGTTCATCTCTTCGTCCAAGCCTAAAGGATGCGTCTTCCATCCCAGACTGAATAATGCAACCATCAGAGCATTCAGAACGACCAGGTTCATAAGTCACGTACAGGAGGGAATGTACACAAAAACAGTTCAAGCAGATACGCTGTGACACCATTTACTAAGCAGAGCCCTGAAATTCAAGGGATACCTGATTTAAACATCCTCCAGGTACAGAAACAGAAGAAAGCACTGTATATTATTTATTTTTTTAATTTTCAGTGAATGTCCATATTGAATTAGTCTAGTTTCCAGACTGATCAAAAAAATCCTCCTGTTCAGTACCCGTTCTTTTATCTGTAATCAGATTTAGGTCAGGTTTGAGGTTAAATACGCAAAACTATGCTGTAACAGATTCAGATTTCGTTTCCTCCTAACTCCAACATATGTCAATGACAGCAGAATATAATGGGTAATGATGCTCTTGCAAGTCATTCTTCTCCTTAAAAATTGGTATTCTCTCCTTAAAATTGGTATTAAATTGCCTGTGTTGTTTACACTTCTATATGCCAGTGTAAGGTAAGAGAGGAACTGCATATTTTTAAAGACCTTCCCTATTCTCAGACACATTATTGTTAGTCTTATTGACCTTAAGTAACTAGGAGAAAAACCGAGCACAATATTGCTGCTTCCTACTTCCCACTCTGAGGATACTAGTCTTTTATTTTGGACCCTTCAGAAACTTAAGTGATATGAAAGTTTGCATGCTGCAGGATTGTATGCATCTGCAGATATAGATGTCAAATGAGCGGTACTTAAACAATCTCAATGGCATATCTGTGCTTGTGTTCAGCAGCTAGGTAAGATCATGAATTTAGCTGTAAGTCTCTTGCTGGAATAGGAAAGAACTCAGTTTTCTATACTGTTCCCACTATCAAGTTCTCTGGCTTCTCTCATTTTTATAGCTATTGTACCTTAAGACGTTGTAGGCCTACCGGTTACAGCAGCCAATAAGCCATATTCTCCTAAACATTTATACTTGCAAGAGGCATGATTATCTAGACAACGCTTTCATGTCATACTTTTAAACGTAGTTTCTTGGACTTTTTGTACTCTATTAATTCAAAGTTAAAAATGTAAATACTCACTCTAACAGGTTTCAGAGCTACTAACCCAGACAGTTCTTGTTTTACTCATCTTAATATTTTAACCATTTTACCACTATTTATTGACAAAGTGTCTGTTACAGCACCTAGAAAAACATGATACTGAAGCAAGGACTGAAGTCCTCAGCTGACAGTTTAATACATTTTAAAATAACAAAACTACTTACTTTATCGTGTATTTATTTTGTGTCAATTTATTTTCTATGTGGTCTAATTCCTAAGGAAAAAAACCTTGTTTTTCCGCTATGCCATTTGTCATAGGGCAGCCTTGACAAGTGGTCCCTCCGGTGACAGGGTATATTGGGCCTTTGATTGCTACCAGCTGTGCACAGTATCCTTTGTTGCAGTTTTTGTGTAGATGCTCTCTGTTTGATTTTTCAGGGGTGCAGTGAGTAAAAATCTGTACATACTGGAATTTGCTTTTAGAGAAGATAATTTTTATGAAAACCTGAAAAGAAAATCACATTTTTCTACTGCATTCTAAAGAACATAAATGTGGCATTATATCTAAGCTATTTGTATCACTGATACACCCTGAGACCAAAGGGACTAATATCATGCTTTATAGTGTGACAAATGATGTTAAGGTTGGGATTCCCCTGTGGCGAGAGAGATGGCTGCAAGAGCATTCAGAGAAGGCAGAGCAATTCTGCACCCTGTACAATACATGTGTACATGGGAAAAAATCTAACTGTGTAAGTATCTAATGCATACGACATTATTACATTTATTAATTAGATACTTTCTACATTTGTGATTTTGTTGTCTTTGTGTTGAGGGCCCCTATTCTGAAAAAAGGTTTGGCCTCTAGCAATTCTCCTGAGACAACTGAAATTTTGGCATGATTATCTCTCAAGCAGAAATTAAAGACGTAGTAGTACATCAGGTCTAGAATGGTTATATAAAGAATTTTAGTGAGCTTGAGAAAGTAAACAGAACCTTGGAGAGATGAGAGAAAAATATGCCTCCTGTTTGTGTGAAAGCCACCCTAACAGCATTCATTAAAAATAAAAACTATATTAAAAAAACTCAACATTTTGTTGGATGGATTAATTTCTTCAAAGTAAATGATTCAGGATGGGCAAAAGGTGATCGTCTCTTTGCTATTACTACCAATTAATCTTGTGATGAGGGAATTGCCAGTACTTCAGCCAGGATTTGGTCTTACTGTGAGCCACACAATATATAAACAAGTATAAAAAAAGGAGTTTAAAAATGTCAGTCGCTAGTCAGAAGATACTGTAAACTAGATAGGCTGCTTTCCTAAGAGCAGTGAAATAAAAAGGTGATGTTCTTGTGAGTAAAATCTCTTGACTTAAAATTCTGATCACCGCAAAGACCAAGATAAAACCACAGAAATTAGGAAAATATTTATCCCAATCCTTCCTTGCAAGACTATTGTGTACAGATTATTCTAATGAATGCCCTTCGTTCTCGGTACAGGATACTATTTCTAACTACTGGGTCTTCTGAGAAAATTTGTTTTCTGTAGTATGCGTTTTGTAAGACACAAAAGTGGTACTGTTTCCAGACAATATAATATTAGTTCCTTCAGATGTGATGAAAGCAATGGCTCATAGGAAAAGAGTCCATGCTTTTGAGGAAAACGTGAAACATGAACAGGAAAAGCTCATTCTTGCTTATCTTTGCCATTGTCAAATGAATTGGAACAACATCTTTGTTACACAATATAGACAAACACTTTTTCTATGTGATAAATAGACTATTAAACAAAGAATGCGTTTGTGTTCTTTTGGGAGACCCTTTCAGTTTTGAAGTAGGAAGGCTGGAAGTACAAACCAGAGAATCAATCACACTGCATCTGCTTTGATAATAATAGCTAGAGAATAGATAAATGTGTTTATTTCAATAAATTTATTGAATCCGTTTGACCAATCTAGTGTGTGTGTGTCCCTTTTAGATATTGTTCTCAGAGAGTTTACACTTTTTGGAATTGATTTATAACAAGGTAGTATTTTCTTAAAAGGTTCAACAATCATATTTGTTCTGTACATAGTTTTTAATAGTCAGAAGAAAAATTACAAAATCAAGTGATGATGGCCAGTATAAGCTTGACATATTTCCATAGGTTATTCTTTGTATTCCCTCAAAAAACATCAAGTTTGAAAATAATTTCCTAATTCAAATTGTTGTATTTATAAAGTCATCCCTCAAAACTTATAACAGTTATGACTTTCATGTATGTTTCTGGAGTTTACTGATGTGCTAGAATTTTGATTAAAAAAAAAATATATGTGGCTATATATTTGGCCTGGTTTTAACTGTGGATTAAAAAAAAAGAAGAGGCTTCAGAATGCTTGCTTTTATAAGGCTCAGTTGTTTCTTACTATTTATTAGGCTTCAATTGGAAACTGCAGATATGAAATAAATTTAATATTATGCTTTGGTTCTGCTATTGTTTACCAGTCTGCTTAGCTAGAAGAATTTTTTATTCCCTGTGCTTAATAGGCAAAAGGTAATCTTACTGTAATTATGGATATTTATATCCTTTGCTAAATATTTGTTTATTCCCCATTTTAGTGGAACCTTTTTTTTTGGAACTTTATTAGATTGTCTGTGCTTAAGAAGAAATATTTTCCAGTTTACTATAACAGTTCCCAACTTGACTGAAGTCTCCGATATATTTGATGCTATATATAGTATGAACACTATAATTCTTAAGAAATTAAAATGCTGAGCATAACATTTATATACTCATTTAACTATGAAACAGATTTTAGCCCTGGTGAACTGAAAGAAAGGTAGGTTTTAAATGCAAATTTTATTTTCGATTACAAAACAAAATTTGGAATGTAACCTGTTTAAGTTATGGCTTTTCTGGTATCACAGCACCACATGTAGAAATAGATTATGATGTTAAAAGAGTTACTGAAAAATAAACCAACAAAGCACATGTTTCTTCTGCCAGTCTTTCTTCTGTCTGTCATGTCCTAGATCAGGAGTTACTCCAGTGCCCCAAGGACTAATATCAGGCAACTAGGGAAAAAGCAAAACCTGTTTTTTTAAGACAGTGTAGGAGAAGGAGGATACTCTCACTATGAGCAGAAAGCCCCCGAGATTTATGTTACATTCCCACTTTCAAGATACACACTTGATACACACTACAAGATACAATAATAAATGAAATTTAGGAAAAGCCAGCATTCAAATCAAAAGCAGAAGAGTGTAAATCTGGTTTTGAATTTGGCAAGGCTCCTACTCATGCCAAACAAGACTAATCATACTTACAGAACAATGCTGTGTCTGTATAGAGGATCCCTGGGTTTCTTCAGCAGTGGGGAAGGGGAAGAAGGGGTTCTTACATCAGACTTTTGCCTGTGTGTCAGACAAACGCTCAACTAATTGCATCTTCCCCGATGATTTTGCAAGGTCTTCCTGAAACTGAATATGGTCTTTATTTTAGGGAGGAAAAGGAGAAGAATTTGGTTTCCCTCCCTGCACACACAAATATTACATGTTTGATATAAAGTATTCGAATAATTATGGGTAGAAATACCTTCTGGCAAATGAGTGGGTCTTGCATATTCTGCGTGAATGGTATAGCAATTACCCAACTATATAACACACAATAATTATCAATGATTTTTCCTCTGCTGTGTTTTGAATGCACTCCAGTTTCCTGAATGATCTCTGGGAATTCCCTGCTGTTGATGGAGATGGAGATTTTGATGGAGAAATACTTAGTACATTAATGTAATATATTTGGTCATGAGCTAGACACCTAGTTACTCAACACTGAAATGATTCCAACACTTTCGGCACAGAAGCGAACAGTTTTAGGGAAACTTTTGGGGGAAGTTTATATTGCTAGAAACTTCAGGTAGCAACTCAGTGGAGGATCCAAGCAGCGAAACTGACAGAGAATGTGCCTAAAATGGAGAAGCAAAGGCAGGCAGGAGATAGTGACAATGTTAGTCACCATGTGCATTAACAACTTCACAGTCCTGCACCTTGGTTTGGGTTAATAGACTTATCTGCCCTTCAGCAACCTTAGTTCTTTTAGGAAGAATATTTCCATAGATATCCTGGAAATTTTATAGTATTGTGTACCTGGGTCTAGAGATATTTTTGTAGTATTGACAAAGTGTGTAAGGCTATAAAAAGATTTGTTGGAACTTCAGGAAATAACCTCTAATTAAAATTATGCCAACAACACTAGTAACTTCCTTATAATTACCTACAAAGAAGATTGTATTGCAATATTCTGTTGCAAAACAAAAATCTCTCAGCAAAATGATTCATTCTTCATTTCGCACCCTCTCTTCCTCCCCTATCTCCGACCCTCCACCCCAGCTTAAAATCTTATTATAGGATGCACAGAATGCAATATGAATGCAATTTTAATGAATCCCTCTTAGTGTTTCCGCTCACAGAATTTCTGGTAAATACTTTCTAAGGTCTGTCCTGCACCTGCAAAAGTATTAGATGAGTATGACTGTCTTTCCCTAGTCGCTGATCCAGATTAAACATTACCAAGTCTCTCATGTCTTTCAGCTGATCAGTTAAAAAGGAAAAGCTGATATTCCTACCTAGGATGATGCTAAACCCAGTCTTTGACAGCTTTCCAGGCAAATAGGGAACTCCTTCCACACAGAAAGGATGTAGATTGTCAGAGAGCATATGGTTTCTTTCTCTAAATCTCATTCAGTGTGAAAACAGCAGGAATTTTTATCCTTTAGCTGTCTGATATGTTCATGCGTACATACTATAATAAAAAATGTTATCGTTGAGATTTCTCCATTATTTGTTGTTATCTTTGTCTTATGTGTGAATATCTACACTTGCATGTGCATTGCATTTTTATTTTCCATCTTCCCCATATAAATGAGGTCATTGTAGTTGTTAGAAATGTCATACTTAGAAAGCTGCTTGATAAATGTGTTGATTATTAGCAATTAAGCATTTGATTGTTACTCAGCAGCAGCATGGGATTTGGTTGGTTTAATCCTTTATTGTGTAATTATTGTTTGAAAATTCAATAAAATGTTAGTATAAAAAGGTAGTAATACTAAAGAGAATCTGATGGATATTCAACACTGTGTAACTGTAAGCTAAGAAACAATGCAGCAGTGCTGATTATCTGATTTATAATGAAAGACAGCTTGTGGAGTTAATCTTAGGACTATGAAACAAGAGATTAGCAAAACAACTCAATTGTTTTAACTGTTAATTATGCATTTCATTTTGACAAAAATGGCCTGCACTAAGGGAGTCATGATTCAGCTCTGACATTTTACCTGAAAGGGGAAAAGTAGCATACAGAACAATCAGGCAATTTTGCTCCTTTGTAGAGCAGAAATGGATAATTCAGCAATGAGATGAATACAGCTGTTTTTTTCAGCAACAATGTCACATGAAAAGTGACAGATTGCCTTAAAGGGTAAATGTGATTTGCACAGAAGTCAAAGTAGCTAATGCATTTATATTCTTTACACCAGAAAAATATCTTAGATTTTTCTTAGATAAATATTCTTGTAATTACTACTGTACATTTGCAGAGTGTAATTGTAAAAGCATTACTTGCATTGTCTTTTGTAAGCACAAATTCAGCCTCTCCTTTGGTCACCATGGAGAACCTCTTTGTAATAGTACAAAGCAACCCTATTGTGCGAGGTATGGGGGATGGAAGTAGGATAGAATACAAGAAAGCAGTTTATTTATGGGTCTTGCTGCTGCTGCTGTTCCACATACCGTGGAATCTGTGTACGATCTTTCTCCTACTGACCCATATGCCATATGTGTATTGGTGCATTTGAAGATTCCAGCAATATGCAGGAAAATCTGCTTAAGCAATGAAAATATTTTCCTAATCAGGGAGGTAGTTTACTGCAAACTTTTCTCCGCATAGTGTGTTTTTCCTTCATCAAGCTGGTCACCTCCTGTTTGCATGTGGGTGATGACAGGAGAAAAATTAACCTCTGATGAGCTCTAGTAAATGAGTGTGCACAGAGTGGAGCTGAATCTGCTGTGATACTATGAAAACACAGAAAAGTGGTGTGGAAGCTCACCTGGTACCTTTCATGCCACTGAATCTCAGATAATTTCCTCGAAGGGCTATGTTCTGCATTATTCCACTGTATGAGTCCCTTTTACAGCCCGGCTTCATGTTGTAACAACCACCTTTGTTCTTCTAGTGGTTCCTTTTCAGAGATAGGAAGAAAGGTTAGCATGCACAAAGCCCGCATGGTCTTTGAAATACTATGTTGGTATAAACCCCTCAGTTATTAAGAAGTCTGTCAGCAAACATCATTTTAGTATTTTGAATGTTCTAGCTTGCATTCCGACAAAGGATATCAGAAATCTGCCTATCCTCCCCATTCTTCCAATATTGCCCTCTGCATAGTGGGAAAACTTGAACTGAGGATCCATGTATAGTACCTTTCTCATATGTAAATAAAACAACTTCATCTTTTATGCCTTTTGCTTGTTTGTGTGGCATATTAATCACTTCAAAATGTTCCATAATCTAATTTGTCTTCACATACAGGGGAAAAAAAGTCAGAAACAAGTGTACCAACAGGCTTTGTCTTATTTCCTCTGGTAGGACCTCACACTTTGATGGCCTCTTAACAGCTGTAGAAATGAATATTCTTTGAAAATCTCATGCTGTAGGCAATTTTACGTAAGTTGAGGCTAAGTTTGAGATATGAAGTCAACTGATCTCTCTCCTAACTAGAAACACCTTTTTGTACTGCAGTTTCATTTACCCGGGGAAAAATACAAAAGTTGTGGTAGCAGCATTTTCACATGCAGTTAAAGGTTGTGTTAGCACTTTTATTTTTAAAAGGTTTCTAACTTAGCTATAAAATAGAAATTGCTTCAGGACAACATTTGTTGTTCACAATTAACATTAAATATAGTGACATATTGAGTAGAAAGGTGAGAGTGGGAGCAAAGTGGGGGGGGAAGCATTAAGGGGAAATCAAGTAGTTTTCCTCCAGTCATGTTTTTTGCCCTTTAATAACTGAAAAAAAACTATAATTTTTAAAACAACAAAAGGGTACCTATTTGTACACTGGTTTCATTATAAAATTCTGGGAAACAAAAATGGGTTTCACTCTGATAAATGAGCACATGCAGTGGCTGATTCCTGAAGGCTGTCTTTTACTCTTAAAAGAGGTATATCTTTGGTCTTGCCGTTGTTCAGTGGAAGGTTGCATTTATGGAAATAGATCAGAAAAGATGTGAGAGAATTGGGTAGAAAGACCAAAGACAGTTTAGAAGGCATAAATATGAGATAAATGAGGAAAAATAAAATGTAAACATAAATTGAGAGGATAATGAAAATAAAAAGAACCTTAATCTTTGCTGTAAAAAAGATGAAGACAATAGGAAATAGTAAGTTATAGCTGGAGAATTTAATGGAAACCTAAACATCGCAGACAAATGTCCAGATATTGATATCCAAACATGAAAAAATCATATATAGAAAACCATAAAAAATCTGCAAGAAAAAAAGTGTATGTGAAAGCCAGAAATACAATAAAGGCTACGTAGTGTTTTCATTTAAATACTCTCTCTAGAAAGCATTAGAGCTGTAACAGTTACTGCTAGAATAACAAATGCACTGATTATTCCAGAACTAACCAAAATCTTTTCCTAGCCTGGATCTGGGACCTGGAAAAAATGATTAGAAGCTTTTAGGCTTTCCTGATGCCAAGCTCCTACTAGACAGATTTCATTTTCTGAAACTCTCCGTGTGCAGTGCAGTGCTGGCTACCCAAATGTAGTATGAAAGAACTGGCAGATGTTTGGAAGAGTTACAAGTCTAGCTCTCAACTTTCCCTTTAGAAAATACACACTTTGTTTCCCTAACTCTGTTACACAGATGCTGCAATGCCTCACCTTCAAGTAATATTAATGTGAATCCCTCTGGTAAAAGACGAGGGGACCACATATTCCATAAAACAATACAGTCACTTCCAGTTGAGTTAGAGAACACTGCTGGATCAGAGAATGGCATTGGTGAGGCTTAACAGGTTGAGGTGCATTTACCAGCAGAAGATCAAGATCCAAAGAGTGAGAATAGAAAGGATAAGGAAGATTTTTAAAGCCAATACCAGATAGAACTTCAAAAAAATTTTTTGTCAAATTAATTGTGTGAAACTAAATTATATATCAATGCCTAAGTGTAAGAAAATTGAAAGCAAAATTATGTTATTGTTGAAAGCTTTTTAAAAATTATTTTTTTTACAAATTGCAGTACAGTAGATGCCAAAGAACACAGACTGATTAATCATAATCTGATGCATACTTTTTTCCTGAAAAAATGAGTGACGTGCTTTGTAAATACTAGTGTAAAGTAATTTTACTTGCTATTCTTCAGGTTATTTACAAAGTGACCGTTCAGTCAGATCATTTTCTCTGCTTTCAGCTTCAAGGTCTCATTTAATCAAATATAAGTACCATCTGTATGAACATAGTATTCTTTCTGGTTGAACTTAGTGGTCATACATGGTGCTAGATACTGTACAAATGATGGTTCAGCAGTGAAATTCACAGAACCATTGTATATAAGTTGTGAATTGCCTACTCCTACTATGACTAAACATGTCGTTTTCAGACAACCATGCCATGGCTTCTTTAAATAACACTGTCCAATAACCTTTTTTCCTGATGCAAGCATACGTCCTATCAACGTGGCATCATACATGCATATATTTGGGTACAGCAGTGTAGACTAAGAGTACAGATCTTTAAACAGCACCTATCAGCTTTCAACTGGCTTTATTACTATAGCATTATTATACATAATCTTTCTTCTGCAAATCCTTATACATCAAAAATATTTTGGGACCAAAATAAAAGTAAGTAGATGCAACAGACTAAACTCTTCACATGACGAAGGGTTTGTAAGAGTGGAGCTAAGTGGAAAGTTATTATTTGTTCCAAATGTATCTCTTGCTTGGTATCTCTCTGTATCCCTCACTTTGAATTTAAATGACCACACAGAATCACAGAATCGTCAGGGTTGGAAGGGACCTCTGGAGATCATCTAGTCCAACCCCCCTGCCAGAGCAGGGTCACCTACAACAGGTTGCCTTGTTTTAATTCTATTATAAACTATGTAATCATGATTGGAGAAAGGGTTCTAATTTCTGCACTAATTCATCTGAAATTTTAAGATGATGAAGACATTAAATGACAAAGGAAGAAAGCTTTAGCTGCTAATCAATAATATCCTCAGAGCCTGATGCCATACAACAGAAGTCCTATACATTCCTATTCTACCAAAATTAAGAGGAAACTTTTAGGTATGCTAGACTGAGCAGAAGATTAAATTAAAAAGAGTATATGAAGTAAAATATTATATTATTTTGCATAGAAAGGTGACAGAGCATTTAGCACTGTGTTTTATTTTGATCATCCAATAAGGACATGTTTATAGCTATTAAACCAGATAGCTAAAAGTTTTGGCAAGACTACAAATAAAGTTGATTTTTGTGTTGAAGATTTGTTTGTATGCAAGACAGATGAGAAAGACTGGTTTCATTATCTTTGCAGAGAAAATTGGCTTTTCTGTTTGAGAAACTTGAAAACATGCTTTGGATAATTCATACAAATAAGTAAGTATAAAGAAAGGGGTTCATTTTATCATGTCTCTTTAAAGGCTCTTGCCTTGTCTTTTCACTGGAAACCTAGTGTTAGTAATGCAGGCAGCCTGCTGTGGCCAGAGCAGTAGTTTCATAAAACAGGATAGTGGTAATGATGTCTGTGAACCCCATGGAGATAGCTCGAAACTTCTGACAGTTACTTAATGAAATTAGGACTTTCTTTTTAGCTTGGAAATCTTTTTATTTCACTAATTGGACTGTATTTTACAGTGATGTAATACATGGCTAAAATTTACATCTGTGTTGTGTTATTTTTAGTTTCAATCTCTGTGTTCTTGATTTATTTATTTACCGAGAACAATTACCCTTTTAGGTCGTGTTATATATTCTCACTAGTTGAAATGGTCCTTAGAAGTTAAAATAATTAAGTATTTTATCATATTGACAACAAGCCTTACCTGATAAAAATCTGAGCATTAACTAAAAGGTAGAGTTTGTTCTACAGAAAAGGTTGGTATGTGTCACTGAGTACCACAAATGGTTTTACGAGGAGCTAATTGTTCCATTTGTCTTAACTCAAATAATTAGAAGACCTGGCCTCTAGGTCTGCCCAATGTGCAGTATCTTTTTGTCCACTGCAAGCTGCAGTGTAACAATAAACGAGATTTGGAGCTGATCTTCATCCCACAAATAAAGTTAGTGCATCCAGATTTGGAAAATGACAGCAGTAATATTCCCTTAGTAAAGCTGGAGCTTAGCCCTGCTATACTTATTAAAAAGCCTATTCATACAAATTAAATCCATTCCATATCCTGGCCTCTGATGACAGCTCCATTTTTTTTCTTGTCTGGTTTGAATTACCTCAAGTCTGTACCCAGAAAGAATTTATCCCTTTCAAGAGAATTCTCCAAGCCTATAATAAATTCACATGGGTCGTCCCATCAATGTGGTGAATTTGCATTATTATTTCATTATGAGAAGGAAAGAAAGAGGATTAGATCTCTTGCAGCATTGGCAGTGCCTAATTCGACCTGAACACATGATTAAAACTGGCATTTATGACTTTAACTGTCAAAGAAAACTAATTGTAAACTGTGAGCTGTGGATAATTATGGCTTTTGCTATTAAACCGGTTTTCTCCTATTTATCACAGGACAAACTACAGGCAACACTACTGTTTGCATTTAGCTCTCTGTTACTTGGAACGTATTTATGCAAATAAAAATTGATCCAGATCACCAAATTGATGGCTGTATGTAAACTTAGTTTCAATCATGCTGTAAAAAACATGAAAAAAGGTGGCACTTATGCTGCAATATCCATGACACTGCATTTTATATTGTCTCACTCGTAAGTACTCTTCGTTTTTAGTGTCTGTCTGGTTAATATGTTTTACATGAATGCTACTGAATAAGTTACTTAAACTACCTTCTCACAGGAGATATTTTCCTTTGCCTTTTATTATCATTCATATGTTGCTTGCATGGATTTGTTATCTCGTAGAGCTACTTACATCATGGTTTAATAAAATGCTTGTACATTTATAGAGAAAGGAATTCCTGAGACTCTGGAATAAACATTGTGATNGAATGGATTCCAGATAAGAGAGATGAGACATGTGGAAAGCAGGAAATTTTGGTTGTTGCAAGTGATGCAAGCTACAGTTTTTGAGCCATTCTTGAGTTAGTGTTAACTGAAAGCCAGAGTACATCGACTGGGGCTTCTCACCTTTCAAAAGAGATCTGTATAAAAAGGGGGACATGAATAAGAAATACAAAATCTATGAAAAAGTATGTAGGGAATAACTATGATGTATCACAGTTAAAAATTTATGATCAACTAACAGCTGCTTATGAGACAGAAAGAAATATTTTTTTCATGGTAATGAGTAATTATTCATTGCTCCAGAATACTGTTGTGACCAAATATAATTGGTTTAAAAAGGGTTAGTTTCATTAGTGACCTCTAACATGACAGTCTTGGGTGTAATCCTTGGGCCAGGAATTCCTACATCTCTAGTTAATGGAGCTGGAAGTGCTGTTGTTACTGTTTCCTGTGTTCTCCCCATAAATACATGCTGGATACTGAGAAAAATGGGAGACTTGAAAATAGACTTCTTGTGTGACAGTTTAATGCAATATTCACAGTTCCCAGAAAGAGGAAAATAGTGACAAGGGGCTTAGTAGGATTGCTGATGCAGCAGAAGCAATAATTTGGGGTGCAGTAATTAGGAAATCTTTCTTGAGATTTATTAGCCAATGAAATAAAAAGCAGTTGATGGCAACATGCAAAACAGAACAAAAGTATGAATATAAAAAAAATCCTTAGGTTGTAAGCTACAATAAGATACTGAAGTACTGCACATTATGACTCAGATCCTAACCTAACTGATTTTATTAATCTAATGACCACTGTTCAGTTTTTCATTCAGTTACCCTCAAGGATCTGGGCCTTAGATAATCTTCTTCTGTGTGTGAAGACCAACTTTCTGATGGAATAGTTTTTGACTGTGACCAAAGTAGAAAAACAAATACAAAACAACCCACAATAGACTCCTTGGGGATACAAATAAATGTGTTCTTTAGCTACTGAACAAAATATTAAATGATTCAGCCTTTGCCCTGGAGAAGCTTACACTGCAGTTTCAACAACAGACAAAATACATATCCATACTTTCGTATGGTGACTAAATCAAGAGAATGCCCATTTCAATACTCTTGGAGAATGTAGCTCCAGATGTGTTGAATTAGAAAGGTTTACTTAAAGATTTGAGCTGTTTTATATTCAGTCCAAACTTTGTTTTTTTCTGAATTTTACTTACAAATTCTGATTTGTGTGTAGCTCTGCGGGCACAGTTAATTTAGGCCATAACACCAATAATCTGTGTTTGCTGGATGTTATCTGTTTCTTGTGAAATGGTGTGTGTTATTTCTAATCAAGTGGGCTGATGACTGAATTCATTTAGATGCCAAACTAGTTGTAAACATTCCCAGATCAGTTTTGGGGTATTTAAATGGGTATAATATCCAGACCAGTTAAATTAATCCAATTTAATTCAGGTAAAAATTTGCATTGTCAGGATGCAAATGGTGACAGAATAACTTACACTGTAGAACAAATAAATTTTTCAAGGAGTATACAATTAAGAAGGTTTTAACTGTTATTAGTATTTAATAGATTGGTGTCTCTCTCTAGGTGCTTGTGGTGGAGAAACCTGATAAATCCACAGATTTCAGGTATTCTGAATAAACAATAATCTGATTCAAAGTGTTACACTTCTGAAAATAATAATGATGGAGTCATAAAGCACTAACACATTTGTCAAAACAAGTCAAAACAAAGTCAGACACATTAAGGTATTTAGACACTAACCTGACACTTATAACCCTACTGATTTCAGAAGCATGTGTGTGCTTAGAATTTCTGTCAATATGATTCCCAATATTTAAACATTGTTTATATGTTCGCCACCTTTTCATCACAAGGTTTTCAGGAACTTGGACTGGAGAAAGAAGCATGTAAGAGAATATTAAAAATATTAAAACAAGTCAAGAATTTAAAGTATAGATAACATAATAATGGCTTTATCCACAAAGAGAGACTACCAGCAAAACTTACCAACAGAAGCAATAGATCTGAATATAATAAATTCTTAAGACAGTGTTTGTCATAAGGAGAAAAAAGGTGAGAAAAGAAACAAAGGTCAAAAAGAAACTTTTTTTTTAATGAACTGTATCATATATGAAATAAAGACATACTGTGCAATTGGTATCTCACCAGAAATAATAGAAAAAATTAGCAGGATTTTGAAGAAGCAATATCTGCAATAGAATTCTAGAAAATGCAACAGCCTTAGTAAATCACAGAAAAAAAATCTTTAAGACACAAAGAAACGCCAAATGAGGCTATAATCTTTGAATACATGAGAAATGGTAAAACAATGTTAGTATGATGCCTCTGTTAATCAGTGACCTGCAGGAAGGAATGTGGGACTGTGCTTTTCAACCAGATCTGCTTTCTAAAGAAAGCTGAAGGTATGTATTCTGATGCTTCACATGAACAAGAGGACTGAATAGACAAGGAGGAAGTTTTTCAGTTCATCGCTAATAGAATAAGAATTAAAAGTCCCCAAACACAACAAAGCATTTTCTCGTGGTGATACATTAAAAATGTTCATCAGCAGAGAGTCTAGAACACTACTTAATGGAAAACTGCAAAGTGTTTGAGATAAGACTTTAGATCAATCAGAGAATGCCATAAGTAATTGTTCTGGTATGACACTAATAAAAGCCAAGAATATATTTTGGATTGCAGCACTGACAATACCATGGAAAAGATAGCATACAGCTGAGAAGAAAATAATATAACTAAGGACAATCAGAACCTCTAGAATTTTAGCTATACAAAGGTCATCAGAAGAACATTTGCAATGGAAAGGGTTGTGCTGTGACAAGGAAAAATTAAAATGTAAACATTGTTGATACAGTGGTAGAACTTGGAAAGGGTAGTACGCTGCAGAAAGATTAAATAGACATGACTAATTAGGTGAGTAGTTTTATTCAAAACAACAGTTTGCAAATTTGGAAGTGATAAAAGGAAACACCATAATGTGGTGAGGCTGTGGTTACATTTCAGAGATTTGTTAGATCTCCAAATTTAGGAAGAGAGCTACATTTATATCGATAACAAGCATACTGAGGATTATTGTAACAGGATGATTATTGTAACAAGATGGTTACTGTAACACAATGATGATTGTGTTTAATTTAAGCAAATAAAATTTGTGGTTTAGGACTTTATTTTTATTTCTTAGAAATTATCATAAGATTTAATGGGTGAAAACCTTTCAACATCTATCACCTAGTGGTGATTCATATACTTTCTTTCATCTGCTGAGTGCTCTCTCACTTGTGATTTAATGAGATAACACCTGTGATTCAAAGCCTTTTTTGGTCAGTGGAAGGGCTCCTCCTGACTTTCCTGGAGTCTGGATCTGGGCCATATGGCTGTTTATACAAATGGATGAGAGGGAAAGAGATAGACATATTACATTCCGATGCCCTTCTGTCCTCAAGATACAGTTCCTTTAAGCACTTTCAAGAGTCATATGGTGAGAACTTTCTCTGCCATGAGAAATATAGTCATGTAAATGATATTCTTAAAAGGTTTCCAAGAATAAGCACTTCTTGCTTTTTTTTTTTTTTTTAAATCCACTAGAACTATGCCACAGAACCCTTTGTGGTACTTATTTTTTTTATGAATTTTCATTTCCATTTCTGTCTGAGAAGCCTTTTCTTCAACTGCTTTGCCAGAAACCACAATTTCTTCAGGAAATCGGACACTCTGATCGTTTCATTCTGAGGTAACAGATTGTTGTAAAGCTACTTCAGCTCGTTTAAAGAATTTAGTTTTTCCTGGAGAATATACTTCAGTGCTTTATAGTGCCAATCTAGTAATTGAAGCCTGGTAAATGAACTTTCTTGCCCCTATATATGTATCAAGAATACGCATGACGAAAGCGAACTAGTAGCACCAATAATAAACCTTCTTTTCCAGATTTTTCCTTAAACCACTAAATACATGTTTTCTTAACTCCAGTAGAACCCATTAAGGGTGTGTCAGCAAAACAAAATGAGATTCAGGTCTCAATTTGTCTGCAAGATAAATACATTAAAAAATTATGGTCATGAATGAATATCAACAGAAGAAAAAAGTGCTTATGCTTTAGAAGAATGTAGAGTTCTAACAATAAATTACAAAGGGTTTTCTGCATTAAAAATACATCTTACAGAGCTATTTAAATGACAAAATATAGTGACTTTTGATCTTAAGGTACTTAAATTCCTACTATGAAATTGTTCAAGTATACTGTTTGAATGACTTATTTCATAAAATACAGACAATTCAATGAAAAGCAGTGAATACCATAGTAACTAAGAATTTAGTATGACTTTAAAGTGATGGTCTGAGTTTTATCTTACTGACTGAGGCACATGCAAGAGTAGTGTCAACTCATTCCCCAGAGAAAATGCCAGGGATGTCCAAACAGCCATACTGACAGCAGGCATTTTGGATCCCTTTTCTGGTTGCTGTGCTCCATAGGTGTTTGTGATGGATGCCCAGTGGCTGCGTACAGTATTACTCCAGTAGTGCTTACCTTCATGGGATTTATGAGCTAGTATAGCTTTGATGTTGTCTGCAAAAGGTATTTCATTTTTCAGCTCATAAACCTTCTGTTAGGAGATCTGATAAGAAACAAAACCAACTTTCAGGGGAGTATTATCTGGTTGCTGTTAATTACTGCTTTGCTTTAAAGACAAGATGATTAGACTTTCAACAGAACATAAAAAAAACAGTCTTGGACAGCGAAGAATTCATTAAAAGAAAAATGAAAATATGGCAAGGGGCTCGCTTTCTTGTTCAAAATACAATTAGCATTGCAGAATTAAGGATAGGTATCTACCAATTTGTTGCATAGCTACCCACTATAAATCATAGAAAAATAGAATCATAGAATGGTTTGGTTTGGAAGGTACTTTAAAGATCATCTAGTTCCAACCCCTCAGCCATTCGCAGGGACACCTTGCACAAGACCAGCTTGATCAAAGCCCCATCCAGCCTGGCCTTGAACAATTCCAGGGATGAGGCATCCACAGCCTCTCTGTGCAACCTGTTCCAGTGTCTCACCACCCTCACAGTAGATAATTTCTTCCTTATATCTAATCTAAATCTCTTCTCTTTTGGTTTAAAACTATCCCCCCTTGTCCTATCATTACATGCCCTTTTAAAAAGTCCCTCCCCATCTTTCCTGTAGGCTCCCGTTAAGTACTGGAAGGTGGTTATAAGGTCTCTGTGGAGCTTTGTCTTCTCCAGGCTGAACAACCCCAACTCTCTCAGCCTGTTGTCACAGGAAAGGTGCTCCACCCCTCTGATCATCTTCGTGATCCTCCTTTGGTCTAACCCCAATAGGTCTATGTACTGTTGGGGGCCCCAGAGCTGAATCCAGTACTCCAGATGGGGTCTCATGAGACCAGAGTAGAAGGGACAGAATCACCTCCCTCGACCTGCTGGCCATGATTCTTTTGATACAGCCCAGGATGTGGCTGGCTTTCTGGGATGCAAGTGCACATTCTTGGCTCATGTTGAACTTCTCATGAAACAACTCCCGCAAGTCCTTCTCCTAAGGGCTGCTCTCAAATCTATTCTCCTCCCAGCCTGTATTTGTGCCTGGGATTGCCCTGACCCATATGCAGGACCTTGCACTTGGCCTTGTTGAATTTCATGAGGTTCACACAGGCCCACCTCTCCAGCCTTTCCAGGTCTCTCTAGATGGCATCCTTTCCCTCCAGTGTGTTGACCACACCACACAGCTTCGTGTCATCTGAAAACTTGTGGTGAGGGCACTCAATCCTACTGTCCATGTCACCAGCAAAGAGGTTAAACAGCACCAGACCCCTGAGGAACACCACTGGTCTCCACTTGGACATCAGGCTGTTGGCTGCAACTCTTTG
>VZSZ01003232.1:41420-55978 GCA_013398815.1 Ibidorhyncha struthersii | reverse complement strand
CTGCTGGGGATGCAGCCCGGGACGCCGGGGGCTCGCTGGGCTGCCAGCGCACATCACCGGCTCATGGTGAGCTTTTTCAGTCACCAGCGCCCCCAGGTCCTTCTCCTCAGGGCTGCTCTCCAGCCATTCTCCACCCAGAACATCACCAGAACTCTGTAAGAACAGAGCTTCTGTAAGAACCTCTGCGAACGCCTCCTCAGATCGAAGACTGAATGATTTACCACCTTAAACATATCTCACCTTAACCATCTATAAACCACAATTACTTCTTGAGATGATGTCAAGTTTAAATGAAATTGCAAAATGCCAAAATCTATGGAAAATATATCAGAAATGCACGGACAGTTAAGGAGAGAGAAGATGACATTGGAAAACGGGGCAGGAAAAATTCCCATACTGAGAAAAACTTGCATAGATTTGACTTCCTTTGTAGAGGGACTCGAAGCAGTCAGGAAAGACAGCCAGCAGGCGGAGGGGGCTCAGAGATATACGTGGCACTGTTTTCCAGGGCTGAGGGGCCAATGCCAAGCCCAGCTGCCCATGAGTGGGATTTTTCGTGGGCTCTGAATGCCCTCTCGTTGTCTAGCCCCAGTGCCAAGCATCCAGCTCAAAGCTTCGCCAGTGGCTCCTTGAGAAAGGTGCTTTCATCATTTTAAGTTTCTGCCCTTGCAGATGCTGGAAAAATACTCCCGTAAATGACACGGGTTGTTCTGGGTGCGGAGTCGAACCCTAACGAGTGCAGCAGGCAGCGTGACTTCAGCGTGACACACGGAGGAGGACAGTGCTCAGGAAATAAATCTGTGTATTCTGTCCAGTCCTTTGGAGCAGTCTGGAAGTCCGAAAAGTAACTGTTACCTCCCTGTCTTCCTTCTGCTAAATCTGATCCCGGTCCTCTCCTCCTGATAAACCAGATTCTCAGTTTTCATGTAATCTCTACCAGCAGCTCCCAGGCCCCGGACACCACCCACCCCACACAGCACGAGGTCCCAAATTAAGCTGTGCGTGACTGCAAATAAGAGCCAATTTTACTAGACTAACACTAGGGAAAAAAAATCTTCCATCCTGCTCTCCGCTGGTGAAGCCGCACAGGGCAAACTCTTCACATGCTTATTACTGACAGACAGCGAGACTGCCGCGGAGTGGGGACGGCGTCTTTGGATGTAAAGACGGAATCGAACGTGCGGTATTTAAGACAATTAGATTTTCAAAGAAACTACACTAAACATTTCTTTCATGTGTAATCAAATTATGTTAAAGCAAACCTCATAATTTAAACCATCCCATTGGTCAGCTCCTATTTGTTTTCCCTGCACCCTCATTTTTGCTCCAGATCTGTCACATTACATTAACACCTTTCCTACTCACTGCCTACAGAAATAACAGCCTTCGACATGCCTGCACAATCCATTTGTCCTGCTCTAATTACTTTTTGACATAGCCTCTTTCGCTGTTCTCTTGCCTTTTCTGACCTCTGTCTGTATTAAAGCCGTTTAAAACAATCTTTAAACTCGGTGTCTGTTGTGATGTGTCTTATATGACACTACTGGAGTATCAGGCAGCAACATTTTGTAAATCAAATATTTAAATCTATGGTAATAAGGTAACGTACTTGGGGAGGAAAGCTACTACGTATTGGTAAGAGCTACAACTGGCTGTCCATAACACGAGTCCCCAGGACGGCAACGCATTTTCAGGATGAAATTCCAATGGTCAACAAACTGTTCTGCAGAACTAAGTAGCTCCAAGATGAACGGGGTCTTCCGTGTACTAAGACATTTCCTGTAATTTCACAAATGGGGAGGAAAGCAGGAGAGACTGGGAACGGTGGTCATCTCGCACGAAAAATAAAACCCCAACAACCACCAACCAAACCGAGCAGCCGGGAAGAGGACCGAGCGGGGTGCACCAGCCAGGGCAGTTCAGGAGGGAGCGTGACAAACCGCACTGCTCCAAACCCAGAGAAGAAACCGAGAATCTCTGATCCCGCTATCGCTCTGCTTTCATCAAGCCCACCAAAAAATGTGCCCTCGTTTTCTTTTGTGGCCGATTCACAGAAGACGAGCCTCTAATTACCAGCCACTTCCCCGCTGGAGCAGCGGAGGATCTGCTCTGTGCCAGGTAACTGCTTCGGCGTCAAGAACTTATTCCACGTGGTGGAAGTAATTTTTTGGGTATCGAGTTGATCCCTATGTACATATGTCTGACGGTACAGTCTAACTGCACCTTCACGTGCTATTTTCCACGTGAGCCAGCCTCGTGCTAGCTTAATTGGGAGCTAGTCAATATTTTACTCACATTAGAAGATACTTCACAAATCTGCTTTTGCTCTGGTTCGTTTACAGGGTAATTATCCAGTTCACACAAAGTCTGGTCTTCTAGATTCAACCAGTACAGACCTGAGGAGAGCTGTGCTGGGAGAGCGTAGCTCCGTATTTTGTCTTCCAGGTGACAGCACTACAAAACCGACGGGGGACAAAACCAGAGTCAATTAAAATACATTAAATGTAATGTAACAATGCTATGATTTGTCATAGCCAGCCAAGAGGTTTTATTTCTCTGAATTCGTCTAACTTTGTCCTCAGGACACGAAGAGCCCAGGCATGCTGTGGAAAGCTCTGCCCACGATACTTCCCTACGCACGTTTTTATTTTCCCCTTTTTCTTTCCCGTCAGCAGCCCCGACCACAAAAGTCTGTCTCATTAAGGCATCTAAACACACAAGCGACCCACGGATCCAGGACCAGACCAGCCTGCTACTGGTCTGCTACTGGTCTGCTCATAACATGCCTTTTTGTGGAGCTGTTGGACGCCTACGTGCAGGCGACTGTCGGCACGCGGGGAAGGGGCAGGATGGAGCCGAGACGGGCAGAATTACCCGCTCGGCCTTTGCGAGCCCCTGGTGACGGGCGGGTCAGGGCGGGCGCGGTACTCCAGGCTTTATTTCTGCAAGATTCAGAAATGCGCTTTTCGCTAGAATCACTTTTTTGGCTTAAAAAGTGGTTGTTTTCTTCCTTCCTCATTTTTTCACATCTATTTTTCAACTTTTTTTTAATACAGCTGTTCCAGCAGACCTGGGATGTCCATTACCCAAACAATAATAACTACCAATGACCGTGACCTCGCTGACATTTGTGGTCGTAGTGTATCTAAACCAGTGCACTGTCCCGGTGGTGTTTCCATAAAGAAGGTACCTACACCCGAACAGGGCTGCGCTGGGTGAGACCGCGGCCGCTCCCTGCCAGCCCGACCTGGTCTCCGACAGCGGCCTGAGCGGATGCAGAGGAAACAGCAAATTACAAATACTAAAATTAATCCTTTTTTCTCTTCTCATTTTTTTTTCCTTAAGTAAAATTTACATTTATTTTAGAGGAAGACATGTAAACATAAAATAATTGCCCACGTCCACCTGCTTTTGGACCACCACCAGTGCTCTCCCAAGTCCCCTCTGAAAGGCGGCGCTGGCAGTAAAGCCAGCCAAATGGCTTCTCTTCCCAGTTCGTCCCGTGAGGAGGGTTTCTTGGCCTTTACATTTCTTCTCAAAACAACCAGAGACGTTTTGGGGGCATCTGTGAATTCAGGGTGCGTAAAAGTGCTTTATATTTTTGATTTGCCCTGTGTAACTGCACAGCACCCTGAATGCCCCACCAGGTCCCACTACCGACAGCGTGCTTCCATGACTGCCCACTTTTTGATTTTGTATTTTATACGTCTGTGATTCACTCCCGCAGAGGGTGGTAACAGCGTGGCTGCACCGAGTACTCGGCATTACGGCCTGGAAGCCCCAGGTCTGCCGGGGCAGAGGCTGCACGAGCAGAAGAGAGTGGTGGCTACAGCTTAAAGACAACAAGTAGCACAAAATGCACTTGAACAAACTCACACATTTGCAATTTGTAAATCCAAGTTATCCAGCAGACTGCGCCGGGAGCACCCATGGTTATGGGCCGGTTTCTGACCGTCTAGGCAGAGGTTTATCTCCAGAAGAGCACTCGATGCATTTTAAGCCTCCCCAGGTACCAATTTATACAACCCCAAATCCTGCTGGAAACAGAGGGGTGGATTGCCGCGGGAATAGATTCCAGAGGCAAGAAACGAAACCGTCCTAAATGAAGTACCCTCGAAGGGGTAGTGCTGCTCACGGAGAGCCGTGGCTGCTTTGCCGTTGATTTCAAACAGAACGAACGTGGCCCAAGACCGGCTTCGCTGCCCGGTTCCGGAGGATTTGGGACAAGGTCCGCAGAGGCTCGGCCAGCTTTCCAAAGGGAATCTCAACGTCCTACATTTCCTTCCACCGGACCCCGAAATGATGCGGAAGCCGTCTTGAACTGGAAAAGCGTGAGTCTGAGATGATGCTGTGTTGGAGCACAGCCGATGGAACGGCTTTTCAGTAATATTGAGCTTGCACGACATCTAATAGCCGGAGCAGGTTAATGCCTACGTTAATCACTGAAACAGCGTGTATATGTGGGACCAAAAGGAACGGACCACCAGACCTGGAACTGAGACCACACAGGTTTCCCCCTTTCATGCCCTGCAAGTGGAGAGGCTCCAAGTTCCTCCGTACAGCCGAGAAAGAACCACCTCTCTTCCAGCGGCTGCCTGGCAGAAGTCGGGGACCTTAATTCCTCGTGCGGGCACCTCGTACTCGGAGGATACCAAAGTTTGGACAGTGATTACAGCCTAAAAGACGCCGCTACAGTACCTACTGAAGGAATCCACCTTTCTCTGTGACTGTCCCGGGACAGCGGCCCCGGAATTAGGGGGGTTGATTTCCCCTCGTTAAGCGTGTCCTGAGCTGCACTCTGCTGGCACCACCGTCCTCTTTAGGGCCAGTGCTGCAAACCCCGGAGCAGCACGACGGCTTCGGGATCCCACCGCCGCTGCCGTGCTTTACTGCCTTCGCTCTGCTGGGAGCCTGAAAACGGCAGATTGCCGGAACCAAACAAACTCTCCGCGTTCCTCTCGGGGGGCCGAGGAGCACCCGAGGCCCGGCTGCGGCAGCGGGTCTGCCTGTGCTGCGGCAGGACAGACAGACAGACAGAGCTGCCCTTCCACGGCTGCCGAGGATTTCCATAACTGCTCCCAGAATGCAGCGCACCCGGGTTTCGCCGGAGGGACTCTCCCCAGCGCGAGGTGCTGCAAGAAATGTGAGATGGTTTTAGAGGAAACATGTGAGATTCAGACTGGGAACGAAAATGATCTGCCCCGACAGCAGTTCCTGGATTTCGGCATTAAATTTTTGAAATTCCAATCGTATTATACTTTGACGTTGCTTATTTAAGACAAGCTTACTCATTTTTTAAAAGTTAAAATCTGCGTTAGCGTTTTTCTCATATATCTTGAAAACAAGGCAAATAAAAACCTCCCAGTGCTCACCACCAGGCATCTCCTCGGCAGAAAATACGGGGCTGTTTGTGCCGTGCCGTGATGACTCTGCAGCACACGTACGGCAGAGAACAGTCTTTGCTGCCCACAGGAGACACTCTCTAAATGCTCAGGTTCACGTACCTGAGCACGGCGAGGGTGGCAGACACAGAAGAGGCTAAATCCCAGCTAGCACGTTTAGCGAACTGTGCTTGCATTACACTTCTACGAGCAAATGCCGGATGTTAGATAAAGGCCACACCGGAACTGAACCACAGTAAATATTTGGTTAAATCAAGAGTTAGGCTTATGTAGTTCTACAGATACGAATGCCACTTAACAAAACAGAATATAAATACTCACAGGGCAGCGACCCTCTTATTTAAAGCAGAAAAGACATCCATCCTTTCCTGTGTGAACCGTCACCTCGGCCCTAAGTCTTGCCGAAACCGAATCACATTACTGCTTATTAGTCATAACAAAATATAAACGCTTTCCTTATGCCCTCAGACAGCCATGGCAGAGGAACCCCTACCGCCACACCTTCATGTGTACCATCGTGTAGAATACAAAGCACTGGCATCTAGTCTCATCCACCCACTACATTGCTCAAACTTTTCCTCACGCACATAATGGGAAAGCGCGGGAGAAGCCGCGCTCTGCCGTGGCAGCGCGGCCGGCGCAGGGTGACAGTCTGACATGGTGTCCTGCTGGGATCCCAGAATAGCAATGCCTTAAAAGGCAGCGATGTTGAGATCACAAGGAAAAGAGAATTAGGGCACAGCTGTGGAGTTCTGTAGGCTAAAACATAGACTCAATATGTCAGAGAAAATTAAATCACAGAGCTACATGTAATTTCTAGTCTCGTTTATAACTTAGCTGTAGCTGTGCAGAATTTGTACTGCGGTCATACATGCGAGTCGCTGTGTTACTGCACACGGAAATAAAAAACGGAATTAATTTAAAAAGAAAACCCAAAGCATTTATATGTAAACAACAACACGAACACCTACGTTTCGAACGACGTTTACATGCTACGGCAGCTCAAACACAGGTTTAAGGGCACTCTTCTATCTTCTAAACAGAAAGGCCACAGCACCACTCGCAAAACACGCAGAGCTCACAGCTTTCCCTGCGGTACAGAACAAAGGAAAACTAAACCAACACGTCAGCAAGCCAAACACATCTGAAATATGCCAGTGTGTCCTATGGTTGTCGGAGAGGGGAGACAGACCCTGCCTCAAAAATGAGGGCACCAAAACAGAAAACAAACTTTTGCAGGGGCTTTCCCCCCTTGAAGAAGTGATGTTCTTTCCTTTTTCAGAAGAGCATCTTTGCCAGTATTTCTTTATGCTTGAAGACCAGTATTAGCTTCTCCTCTAAAAGCATTCAGCATCCACAGAATACAGCCCGTTATCCTCTGCCAGTATCTACTGCTGCAGTCTGTGTCCAACTAATTACCGTTGCGGGATGCCAGGGTCTGTAACCCTCGGCGTGAGCGCTGTGGTCGGGGCCAGGAGGTTGGGTGCCTTCTCTGGAACCTTCTCCCCAGCTCCGGGCGAACCCCCGCGGGCCCCACCGCAGAGACAACCCCAGGGAGCTGTTAGACGGCGAGAACCGCGGGTTCGGGGGGAGGCGGAGGACAGGAGGCAGAGCAGGACGGCCTCTCCCGGCTGATCCCATCCACCCCGGCACAGACCCGGCAAGAAGACGTAAACTGCCCCTTCAAAAGGCTCTGAAGGCCAAGGACAGATAGATGGCGGAGGAGGAAGAGAAGGTGGCAAGAAGGGAACAAGAGACTGCCTCTTGAGGCATACCTGGCCAGCTTTCCTAAATAACCGCTACTTGAGCACTGACGTGAAACTGAACAGCAAGAAAACAGAGGTAGGAAGCTGCGCGTAATTACGACTTTGTTTAGCTAAGTATGTTTCCTGTGGAGCTTACAAAGCAGCGCTGCATGCGAAGTATGCAGATTTGTCGATATCAGCTCTCCTTTGTCCCTAAAGAGGTAAATTATACATTGGATTTGTAGACAAAGTTGAGAAACTGTTAAAGGTTACACTTGAGCTGCAGACAGAGCTGTGGACCAACAACCTACGGGGGCCAATCCCTACGAAGGGATAACGCACGGAGAGATTTTACAAAGGGCAGAGAGTTCAGCAGCCACCAGATGGGGAGAAGCAAAAACAACCCAGGGGAGGACCGGCCCGGGCAGCACCGCGAGCGTCCAGCCCGGGCACGGTCGATCCATCTCCCGCTGCTGGTTTCGGAGCAGTGCGCACGTGGCATTGCTTGGGAAAAGGAGGAGCGCACCTTTACAGCCGTCACATGGGGAAGGAGATCACCGAGAGTGCAGGGGACGAGCAGGGGGAGCGGGTGAATTCAGTCTGCCGGGATGCAGGCGCGGAGGCTGTTCTGGAAACTGCTGATAGCGGGAAGGGTTAATAAGGCAGTCCTCGAGCACACGTAGTGCACACAGGGTACACGTGCACACCGCGATTCAGTGAATAGAGAACCACAATTTAATTAGCAGAGAAAATGCCAAATGTTTGAGATTAATTGTTTTTCCTAAGCAGAACTACGTATTACCGACAGTAAAGCACAGCCTCGTTCATACAAATGCAACGTTTTTCACAAATACCGCACGTGGTGCAGAAAACAATCCCGTAAATGAGAACGCAAAATGAGGTCACCGATTCTCTCAGAGTATCTTTGGAAGGAAGGCTCGTCGCAGCCACAGAGGTTATCAGCGTCCGCACCGGGGTTCTCGCGGCTCCCCGCTGCCCTCCTGGCGTGGCGGGAGCCGTCACCCTCGGCGGTGGGCTGCGGCGCGCGGCGGCCGCCAGCGCTGCTCGCCCTGACCCACTTTCCTGCAGTATTTCTGCATAGCGACAGAGGTCCCAGCAGGACAAGTGTCACCTCCCAGCCCACGGGATTCTCCATTTCCTACTGCTTCGACTGGAAGAATGCGCTCAGCGTTTACATGCGGGCACACAGGAGGATGGCGTTACACACGAATGTATGTAAAACACCTAAATCCCAGGGACAGAAGGAATTGGAACAACAACAAAACCCCTGTTCTCATTGGCCGAATATTCCTCTGAAGCAGACGCGGGGCTGTGAGAGCAGCTAAAGGAATATCCAGCCCATGGATGCTCCTGACTGCTCGGAAGAAGCACGGCTGTTCCTCTCTGGCTAAAGCTCTTTTAAAGGGACTTTGCTCGTTTCCCTCCCGCTGGTTTGAGCATCCCTCACCCCGAACCAACCCCGCCCTTCGACTTCGGCCAAAAGAAATACTGATATACTGAGCCAACCAGAAAATCAGTATTCCTCCATCACACCTAGCCAAAGCGCAGCACTGTCAGGAAACGCGTTTTCCCGCCGCAAGCCCCGCAAACCTCACGGACTGTCCTATTTGCTGTTCACTCGGCCCCTACAGAATCACAGCGTATCGCCTGCAGATGCACTTGTAGTTCTGATGTCATCTCAAGGCTTTTTTGTGTGTGTGTGGTTGTTTTTTTTTAGGTGAAGCATCTATATTTCCTCTGTTCTGAAATTTTGTGCTGAAACTATAACAAGCCAAAAATCTCTTCAATGGGAAATTTCACAAACAGAGGATTATGACTTCAGCTACAGAATAAGCAGCAGGAGCAGATGGAACTCTTCAGAAACAATGATTCCATTTTCATGCAAATTTCCTTAGTAGTTAAAAAAAGACGAAGAAGAAAAAAACCACCAAGATATCAGAATGGTTTCTAAATGGAAGGTTTTTGAATGATGCTAAAAGCAAAGGGCTGGTAGCTCTCCACAATCCCAAGCGTTTTAGCAGCAGCCAGGGAAGAAAAAAGCATGACAAACCAAAACCAGACTCTGCACCTCCTCAGAGTTGTGATAAGAGACATGGAAAATGGAGCGAAAGTATATTTTAGTTTTTATGATTTTCAACATCGTCGTCGTCTTTGTGAGAACGCGTCCTTCAGAGCTAATTCTTATGCTCTTTAAGAGCACAGACTTCATTCATGAAGCAGCATGACAAAAATTCTTTATCCACTTGATGACTACAGAAGGTGACAGCCACCGAGAAAAAGACAGCCACAGGGACACTGTCAGAGCGCTAACCTGCAGCGTGCCTCTCTTTGAGCACAAGTGCTCCCCTGATTACGAGAATACAGACATGCATTTTTCATAGCTGAAATGTGGAAACTGAGCCAATTCTTTTGTTATTCATACTGGCAGCATACCCTAAAAAACAAATACATGCACAGCATTAGCAGACCCCGTTTCTGGCTCTTCTGCTGACTTGTTACTTAGTTTTGGTCCTATGCCTTCATTTTTCCCTCTTGTTTACTCCTCGAGTGTGAGAATTCCAGCTACTCCCTAACTCGCAGTGCTGTGAGGGTAACCGGCTTTGCACAAGGCGTAGTGTAACTGTCTCTGTGCCACACTAGAGCATAAAACACTATGCTGGTTTGTATACAGAACACATTTTAATGGCAATAAATGGGAATACTTTGGAAGGTCCATGTAATTCCGCTTCTACAGGCTATTTTTTTAACGGAGGTTTTAAAGCAGAGAGGAAATGACATGCGCAGCAAAGCAAGAATGAAACCCACGGCAGTTTGTCAGGGCTTCCCCCCGGCACGGTGAGCGGGAGCGGCCAGCTGCGGACAAGGCCGGCAGGGACGATCCCATCGGATCACCTGCTCCACATCCAAGTGTCTTTCTGGACACAGTCTTTCCCCGACGCTGCTCCTGAAGTTTTGTAGTGAGTCTTCATAAATCTCTATCAGTTCTGGCAAACGATTTTTATTTCCCTCAGTTTCACGTTGATTTCTTTAAAATGATTTTTATCCTTCTTTTTTCATGCAAAAGAGATACAAAGTAAGCTTTAAATAAGACTGCAAAGAGTGCTAAAGTAGAGGCCTCTCAACCATGTGGTCGATACCAAGAACACTTCTGTTTAATCCCATTCTACCTACGCTTATCCTTTTCATCATGCCACTGGCCAAATCTTTTCACTTTGAATTTGCACTCAAACTGAATCTCCCTCCTTCCCCGTTGAGTCAGATGGATTCCAGTAATGACAGCTACCGAAAGGACAGAACACCTACAAAATAACTCCAAAAAAGGGGGTCAACAAGGTTTATTTTCAAGCTTTTCCTTGCTTGCTTCTTAGCAGAAGGATGTACAAGCAGAAACAATTTCCTCCGTTAATCCCTCTTTGACCCAAATTAACTTTTTCCAAACTATTTTCTTAACTACTTTGTTTTACAATCTTGTGTGAATGCCCTCGACAATAGACACGTTTCAGTTGCCCAAAGAAAGAAAGAGGAACGGCAATGGGGAGGGATAAGAAGACAACCCAGCTGGTCTGACCAGCGCGGTGCCACTGGGTCGGCGGGAGGGGGAGGCTGTGCCCTGCGGGGCTCCAGGCTCCTCCGTCAGAGCCAGGATCCGCTCACTCGGTCACAGCGGCTTTTGGTTTTGCACGACTTAATTTGCGCTCTTCAGGAATGAGGGACAGGGAAAAATAGTGACCGGGAACTTGTGCCCCACTGCCAAAAGGGAGGCGCTTCCAGTCCACACTGGGCAGCAGTAGCTCAGGCTTAGCACAGCCCTCAGCCGCAGGAACTATTCTATAGCGAGACGTCGTCTGGCCTTCATTCTGAAGGCTGCTGTAGCATTTTAATAAAATGCAATCTGTCCCCGAATGGACAGTAAAACACCGTATCATCATGAGTTTGAAGGCATCTCTATCAGTTAAGCCCCTTCGCTTCTTCTTCACCCCACTGTCGAACTGCATCTCTGCTAAAAGCCGACTTTCTGGTTTCTAAGTATTCCCGCTGCCGCGTTTCTCACGCACGCCTCGCCTGTGAGCATGGATCCTCATCCCTGCGGGTGAGAACCGCAGGAAGCCAGTCCTGCCCTTCTCCTGCTGCCGCCGCGGTGCCGGGGCAGCCACCGGCCGTACCAAGCGCAGCCAGGAAAGCCATTATTCACAGAACAGCAGAGCGTCCCAAACCCTCACAAATCCTACATTCACATTAACGCTCTGAATTTCTCTGTAGCTGCAATGAAGACAATATCAGGGAAGAAAAAGACAAGTGTCTCTCATTTAAGCCCTCGCTTCTCAGCTTGCTGGGCTTTAAGGTATCCAGAGAAATGAGGCACATTTGACCCAGACGTTTGCCTGTCTGGGTCAAACGCATGGGATCTGAGCAAACTTACTGGAAGATTCTTCCTTCCTCCTTTCCCTGTCTTGTCACAGCCTTTCTCCAGGACGGGAGCTGCCAGAAAGGCTCAAGAACAATTGGGAGAAGCACAAGGGAGTACCGGCGTTGCCTCTCTTCGGGATGCCTCTACAGATCTCCATTGCTTTTCCCTTTTGACCTGGGAAAATTTTATGCAGCAAAATACAACACAAAGTTGCTTACAGTGTTGTAAAACGGCTTAAGGGCCGAAAAGTGGGTCAACCCCCCACCTCCTCCCCCCAGCCCCGTCATAACCGACAGGGTCCTGCAGGGCCCAGCTCCTGCTGGCAGGAACAGCCACGGCAGAGCATCCTCGGCAGCGGCGCCCTTGCCTGCGGAACTTGTTCTCCACCACTGCTCCAGCAGTTCGTTTCCCAATGGGAAATGATATTTTCCATAGATTTAGTGAAACACGGTTCTAATTGAGTAATGGCGATGTACATCCAACTGAACGGGACCTAGCGTTTTGAGAATGAGAGCAATATAATTAGGACAAGCCTCAAAAATTCAAGAGACTTAACCATTTGAAGATCACCTCTGACACGGGAGACAGAAAGAGGTACCTGGAGATGGGATAGGATTATGTTTATGCACTATGACAAACCACTGTTTGTAGACCCTACCCTTTCATATTTGGGGATTTTCATATTATTTCTGCAAATCTTAAAATTGGTTTACCAGAGGACTTCCGACTTTTAGTTACTGAAGTTTAACATTATCACAATCTTGTGTTAGGTAGACAGCACTACGTAACTGCCAGTTCGGGATTTCTCATGTTCCGAGGCTAGAGCACTAGGCTGGATCTAACCACGGATACAGACCTACATGTTTTTAAAAAAAATTTGCCCCACTTGTTTGTTTTTTTAAGGCAAGTCTTAAGAATAAAGCATTAACAGAAAACGCAAGGGTACCACATTCAAAGATTTCATTATTTGGACACCATACGGGGCCTGGGAAGTACAGTAGGTCTCTGAGGCCAAGCACAGGAGTCTGTAAAAGCTCCTGGAGTTCAGCAGCCCTTCAGATAGCTTCTAAAGACCACACTGCAGACACTCTTACCGTTTAATTTTTTATTTTTCATAAATAGGATCAAAGATACTGTATGCTCCTCAGCCAGGGTGACCCATAACTCACCACGCAGAAGCACATCCATATCCCAGTACACACAAGAGTGCATGTTTTAGCAACAGCATCAACTACTTTTTAGAAGAACCATCAAGTGACTCACGGAGTCAAAGACAATCTTGGAAAGAGGAGACAGAAAGGAAACTGTCTGGGAACTGGAGAAGGTACTGGGATGGTTACTGTGGGCAGAACGGAGAGCAGATACGAGCTATCTGCTTCATACTCATGTTGAGGAGGTGGGAACCTCTTTATCCACATCAATAGCGGCTGCGTGACGCTGATACGAGCCTGGGTCACCGTTAAAGCAGCATATTAACCTTTTCTGTTTTTTTTTCCAAATTGCTTCCTTTTGGATGAGTTCCATGTAACTGTCATTTGTCTTTTCATTTAATTTCCACTTTGCATTTATGCGTTCAACCAGCCCTTGTGGGTGAATTCTATAGAAATCCATGTCAAGGATGCCCAAAAGGGACCTCTGACCCACACCCCCCCACCGCGTCCCAGGAGGCGCTCCTAATGCCAATATCACGACATGTCTGAATATGCTCAAGTTCTGCTAAACCGACAAAAGGGCATGAGCCGCGTCACCGCTGCAGCACTTTCCTTTCCATCAGTCACCGGCGGCTCTGCCCGCGCGTGCTTGCGGCCTCGGGGCGCTGGGACGGTCGAACTGCCAAAGCAGAGGAATCCAGAACCAGCGGTAGGTTACCATCGTCATAATTAAAAGCGCTTTAACAGCAGCAAAACATGAACAGAGAGAGAATGGCCGTGTCGTGTTAGAGAAAGAATGTTTCCTACAGTGCATGTTTGACCCGCAGGATTGTAGGTTGGAAGGCACCTCTGGAAGCGTCTAGCCCAACCTCCGCGCCAAGGAGGGTGCCCAGTACTTTGGTGTCCCCATGTCAAAATGTCCTCAGAGAAGAAAGAAAGCTCAACGACTGAAAACAAGCAGAGAAAGAAGACTACAAAGACTGGAAAAGAATGAGAAGAGAAAATGGAACAAGTACATCAACTTCTCCCCACTTCTCCACGCGGTCTTGTGTTCCCTCTGAAAACACTTTAGAAAAACAAAGTCAGCACATCCTTGTTATGCAATTCCATATTCCAGAGACATCCGAGTGTCTTGTTTTACTGTTCCAGCACTGGGAGAGGCTACAGGCAAGTCCATGGGAGCAGCTTTGAGTTTTTTTAGTCTAAGCCCACCAAAACTAGCAAGTTAGTGGAATTCATTTATCATCAGGTGGTCTCATTGGAGAACATGCTTAAAGGCATGTCCTGCAATAAAAATGGCAATCGTTGTTCTTGCCGCTCCGACAGCAGTGTTGCTCCTAAGAGGGACACTTGCAGAACGGACGGAAAGTCGCCTTGATGTCACCTGCGGTTCTGCCAGCGCGGGGGGACGGGACTCGTCCGACTGCTCTAGAGGAGACAATCCCGAGATGTTTTCCACCAGTCTATAGCGAACTTCAAAAGCGCCAGGACCTTACTATGACGCATTATTGCCTTTAAGTATAAATATGAAGTCAAATCACATTAAATAAATGAAATGCATGTTCGCGTGCCAAACAGAGGTGCCGCGCCGGGCCGTGCTGCGCGGTGACCCGGTCTCCCCGTGGCCCAGAAAGCCCAGAGATAAATCCCCCAGCCAGCGGGTGCGGGGCGGCCGAGGGGAGCAGACCCTGCCCGCCCGGCGGGGCGAAGGGCCGTGTCCCCCCGCTGGGACGGGGACCCGGTGGGACGGAGGGCCACATCCCGTCCCCGGGGACGGGCACCCGGCGGGGCGAAGGGCCGTGTCCCCCCGCTGGGGACCCTCCCGCCGCCT
>VZSZ01003232.1:0-40169 GCA_013398815.1 Ibidorhyncha struthersii | reverse complement strand
GACAGCTTAGCGACAGTTGTGGCTCTCGGGCGAGGCAGGAGGGAGCCAAGTCGCCGGGGTTTTGCCGTGCAGAGGGTCTGGGTTTCCAGCCGTGTGCTACTTCCCGTTAATTAGCAAAACCTTTAGCCAAAAGGAGGAAAACAAAACCCCCACCAAACAAAACAAAACCAGTAAAACGACCCCCAGTTTGCAATACTCCTCCCATTCCTGCTCAGACTATCGTAGCGGAGATTTTTGTTAGCGTAACTTGCTCTAAAAGAAATTTAATGCCTTTGCTGCCCGAACCGTCTGCGGTTATCGCGGGTGACGCTGGCAGTGTGTACAGTGAGACTCGGTCAACGCACACCTATAAATCCGGTCCATTCAAAGAAAATAATCTCCGTAAACTTTTCCTATCAGTTTCTTAACAAAACCGACTCCTCTTTTAAAGCTGTTAAGTAGAATTCCTCCACAAGTTTTAGAAAGTTGAGGAGGGCATGGTTTACCCTCCTTCTTTTATCCAGGAATGCGAGACGGCATATTTTTAAAGTCAGTAAGTATTAAAAGCGCGTCTCGAACTCTGGTGCTCCCCGCAGCCGAGGCGCGGGCGCGCAGACCCGCAGCCCGTTGAGCGCTGGCAGCCTCCACGCAGAGCAGAGGTTATTCACATGGCTGTTCGAGAAACTCCATTCATATATCTGACTACCTGGATTTGAATAGAAACCAGACAGCAATTCTTTCGTCCCAGCCACTATTCGCCCCGCTGGACAATAGAGATTTGTTAGCACACAGGCACAAGCCCTGGGACACAAAGCTGGAGGCAGCAGAGATGGGGGCTTCAGTGCACAGGAAATTACGGCTTTTGATGCACTGTTGGCAGGTCTGCCGGTTCAGAAAAGCAACATGACTGTGCCATGTTTAAGAGCTCCTTACTGCCATTTTTAACCACCTAGAATGTCATAAAAGCTTTATTGTCACAGTACATAAAATCATGAAGTCCATATGGTTACTTTTCAGCTGTGGTCGCTGCCCCGTGTCTGGAAGGCAGAAGCGTGATCTGGCTGGAGATTTTTAATTTGGGGGGTGGGGGCGGAATTAAAAGGATTTTGAGGACAGAAAACCTCAAAGTGTTTATAAAAAGCAAAAATTCATTACTGAGGCAGCTGATGTGTAGCATGAGATGTGTTGTTGTTGTAATGGACTTCATTTTAACGGCGGCTCGAAGGAGACCAGGCTGGCGATTTCATCATAAAAGGTTCAGTAAATCTACTCCCTGCATCTCCTGTATCGGTTGTGTAGGAGGACATTATTCAGTTGTGTCACGTTGGCAAATACCAAAATAAATAAGAAAAAGAAAACCAAAACGTTCAGTGTCTGGTACCTCCTATTCCTCCCACTTTCCCCCAGTCTAGAGTTAAAATGACAACTCCTCAGAGACTGGGCTTTAATCCTCTGATTGGAGCCAATGAGCAGAAATGATCAAGATTAGAAAACCAACCAGCGGGTTCTATTAGATGCAAAGCCTGCCCCTCACTGTGCACGGCGCCGCGGCCGAGGGGCGGAAGTCGGGTCAGCCTTCACCCGAATGGCAGCGAGGTTTGGGCTGTTCCTCCTCATTTTCCATATTTTTTCCATAAATCTCACCTACCCTACCAACTCAGCGCCAGCTAAAACACCCAGGCCGACTGGGTATTAGGACTCTCATAATCCGCACAGGCACACAGCGTTAGAGAGCCGCCAGCAGTGTCTCTGTGTCGCTACCAGCGCAGCAGGAATGACTTTGCTCTCTTCTTCACCCAGGAAAAACAATGAAATCGAGAGTTGTAATACATTGCAGTTGTGAAATGTGTGGTTTTGTTACGAACCCCAGAGATAAAAAGTATCATAAAATAGAGAAAACAAAGGTTGGGCTGTTTGCTGCTCTTAGGTGTATTTTATCATTGCAATCCTTGTGACCCCAGAAAAAGGGGAAGAATTTTAAAGCGAGGAGAACGGGTCCATCTTTCAAGGCACCTGGGAGATAGCTGGGAGGGCTCACGCTGATGCTCTGCACCAGCCTGTTAGCTGACGATGGACTTGCTGCCGTTGCTCCTTTGAGCAACACAGGGGGAAAAAAAAAAAAAGACTGGATGACTAAAACAACACCATGTTTGGAAAAAAAAAAAAAGTGAAATCCTCTCTAAGGTACTGCTTGTAAGACTAACAAAACATCCCTATATGTGTGGGACCAGCTCGTAATTTTCAGCTGCTATTTCAGAACATTAGAAATACAAATGTGAATGTAAATACTTTTCACAGGAGTCAGTTTTGTCTGAATAATTATATAATTTCCTTGAATTCTCTTCCTGATGTAGTACAATGGCTTGGGTGTATTATTTCTCAGTAAAACTTGGGTGATAAGAATCAGGCTAGATTACAATCAAGCTATTTTAATTTTTTTTTCTTGCTGGTACTTACAAGCCCAGAAGGGCCTACCTCAAATAAGCCTTTGAATAAAAACATTGTGGATTATTTTTAATTAAGGTTAAGGATATTGATGGCTCTACCTACAAAGCACTTTTAGATTAAATACCGTGGTATTCTTCAGATCCAGCAGCCTTTTTTGTTACCTCTAGGACTGCTAAGACTTGGTATTCATCTGGAGGCTGACTTTAAAACCTCCCCCTTGGAAGTGCTGCCTGAAAAAAACAATATGCTGGAAAGTTAAATTCTGCCCTTGCAATTGGGTCTTAAGAGTTTGAATACCTGTTAAGCGTATCACTTTGAATGGAAAACAGACCATTAGAGATTGGCAAAAAGGGCTTCTGCCTAATCAAAATAGCCATAAAAGGAATAACCCACCCCCGTAAACATCTGCATACTCAGCTTGGCCATGGGAATAATCCCATCGTGCACATAAGAAAAGGTTGTTGATGGCTGTCCTCCTGTGGTCTGTTTGTGGTTTGTTTTGTTTTGTTTTTTTTTTAACTGCACATAGAAATAACAGAGAATTCAAAAGTCAGTTTTCCCAACTCCAGTTATGACCATTCCAATAGAAAGTTTATAGAAAAGAAACCTGTTAACCACTAACAGACTTGGAAGTTGCAGCTGATGCAAAAGACCAATGCGTATATAATGTGACTAAACATTAATATGTAGTATTGCATTACAGGGTTAGCTGCCAATAAAAATGCATCAGGTATGCTGAAATCTAGCAATACACTTGGCAATTTAGCAAAAAATGTGGAATCCTAAGAATTTTGTTTTATCTCAATAATAGCCAGCAGATGCTGTAATCGTTTCAAAACCACAGTATTGATTAATATCACTCAAAAGTTTTAAATGTTAAGAACTCAAAAGATGACAATGGGGTATTTTTATGTTAAGAATAAAATGAAAGCATGTTTTGTTTCATGAGGAGCAACACTGACATACAGTCTGATGACATCACCTTTTTAAATAGACTTCAGTCATTCTTACTTTCCCTGCACTGCCTGAAAATAGTGTGAACTGTCAGCAGCTGTCCTGAGCCATAATGTGGAGAAATGAACACAATCACCATGAACGACCATCGCATAAAACTGCAGATTTTGAGTGTGCTGAAGTGCTGCATCTCAATACCAAACCCCCTCGGCATTAATGATTAATTATGCCACCTAAATAGGCGCACGTGAATGAACGTTGCAGTAAGCTGGAGACGGGAACTCTCCCTGCTCGGTAGCAGGTCCCTTTCCATCTTAACCGCCTTCCCAGTCCTGCGCACTATGGTTTTGCAACACCACATTGCTCAGACCTGTGGTTCACCCGTGTTCGACACAAAAAGGCCAGACTGTCTGAGATGAGATGCCAAAACGTGATTAAGGGCAGGAGAAGGCTCGGGGTGGGTGTGCTGCAGTGGATGGGCACGGAGTGGTGTGCGGTGACCGATGTGTGTCCCCACGGGACGCTGCCACCAGCTTGCCACCAGCTTACAACCAGCTCCTCTGCAGCACAACTCCCAACTGCTTGGAATGCCCCACACGCCGCCTCTGTGTGATGTGGTGGCAGCTCCAGCGCTCGGCACGGTCAGCCCTCGAAGGGACGCGGTCATTGCTTGCCAAATACAGGCGCATTGACACTGAGCGGGTGAGGGCCAGCAAACCACAGGTCAGTGGTCGGTCTGAAACATTCCTGTGGTACATTTACTGATTCTTAGTTTGGTAAGCTAAATCAGTTTATAGTCTTCTTGAGAAGTATTTGCCATACGAGCATTCAAGGCTTTACTCCTTAGTGTCTTCTGGCCTTACTAGCAGACCATACTTTTACTTCAGCACAAAAGTACACATCCATCTTTTCTCACGTGTAAAAAGTCCGTAGCGCCTTCTGTAAATAATGCTACACCTCAAGTCGGATGCCATGACCAAAAAGGATCGGTCTGCTCTCTGCAGTGCAGCGGTCAGGCTTTAGCCATACATACGGTAATTTCCAGTCTCCCGTGTTATATTTACATTTACGGCTGCACGCATGCCAGCGCCCTGGCGAGTCAGCAGTTCCCATTTACATAATTACAGTGCCTTAAATCTGGGTACCACTAGGTCTTGTGCTGAACTGACTAGTCGGAGGGAACGAGAGAGCTCGCACCCACCCAGAGAACATTCATTATACCTTCATGCGAAAGCCGGGGAAGCTGGTAGGGCGGCTGCATTACAAAATATGGTTATACAAGGGACACGAAAACTCTCCTCGGGTACTGGATGTTATGAATGGCTGTTCACATTCAGATTTATTTCTTTAGGTGGAGTCTCAAATTCAGATTTTTAAGATGATCAACACGTTTACAGACAACATTCACGTGACGAATACTGATTCTAGTTATAAAACAGAATGCATTCAAGTTTGCCGTATATTTTTTTCTGCTAAAGATTTAAATATCATGTGGCTTTAGCTTTCTTTCTGTTCACTGAATATCAAGGTCAATTAGGAATGATGTCTGGCTGGTACTCTCAGAGCAGATTAGACAGTTGCATCAAAAACTAGGACCATGTATAGGTCATCTGTTACTGTGACCTAGATTTCTGAGAATCTGTTCAATTTGTTTTATTGAAAACGTGGTACTGTCTCAGTTCTGTTTCTCATAGTAAACCTCTCTATAATAGCAGAAAATAGCTTTATTAGATACTTACAGACACTGCTTACTACTTCTGCTAAGACACAAAGAAAATCAAATCCGTGCAGCAGACCTGTGCCTGTCATCCATTTAATTTTAAAATAACTTAAGGTTCTGAAAGGCTTATGCCTTATAATCTAAAGCATTTGGTCTACATGCCAAATACTAAGCAATCTGAAATACATAATAGCTTAGCTTCAGCTTTGTTTGCCCTATTTAATTCATTTTTTTCCTTCAGAAACCAGTGGATAGACGCAATATTTCTGCAGCCTACTTTGGAAACGAAGAATGTACTGAAATGTTTGCGTAAAGTGAGGCTATACCATTTGTATCATCTGTGCGGGCTTTGTGGTGCCCTCGAAGGACAGTGGTTTGGGCTGCTCAGCCTGAGCACAGCACCAGACTTCTCCTGAACTCCTGTTTACGTACTGACTATAAAGATTTTGGTATCTGAATTCTGACACTATTGCATTGTCTCCACCTCTGCTTTCTGGGCTGTCCTTCTGAAACCACATAAAAGCAGATTTCCACTTGAAACATTTTATGACAAATTTCCTCTCCACTCACAGCTCTTAATTGTTTTGGTTAGAAAGCAATTACTGACACACAGATCGTGCAAACATCAGTTTGGTGGTGTAAGTATTTGGGAGAAAGAAGGAGAGAAGGTGTATCTTAAAATATTAGAAAATATTTTCTAAACACCAATGAGTTCAGTGTAAAAGAAAAACTAAAAAAAAAAATTAAGTGATAGCAGAATCTACAATTCAAAGAAGAGTACACCAGCCAAATTTTAGAATTATCATCATCATCAGTCTCTGTGGCTTATCGTGCTGAAAGCTGTGGTACAAACCACATCTAGAACAGTTGTGCTCTCATCGCACCCCAGGAGGAAAGGTAGGTAATACCATCCAACAGCAGGAGAAGGGGCACGAAAGGTGCCAATAGATTGAGATTCGCAGATTAAAATCTCCAATACGTTACTCCCTCATAAATTGTACTTAGTAAATCTGCTGAGATTCGCAGATTAAAATCTCCAATACGTTACTCCCTCATAAATTGTACTTAGTAAATCTGTTCCAGTGATTTCAAAATTCTAAAGCCAGTTCTACCAAGTCATCTGAATTTTATGCTACTTTCATATTCAAACTTTTATGTGCATCTCGCAGCACACTGGGACCAATTTATTTTATAGGCAAGATAAAAACCCAGCAATATTTGGGTGACGTTATCCAAAGATCATTCTTCTAAATGAACATAAGTACATTTTCTCCTTTTTGTTTCACATGATGGCTGCATTTAAATAGGCTAAATGTATAATTCAGAAAAGAATGGCTGAGTCCTGCACACCTGGGGGTCATATACATATCCATCCAATATTTAAAAGCACACAAAAGCAAAGAAATTAAATATATAAGAGAGGGGGAGGAAGTCTTTCTTCCAGCAGAATATTTGCCTGGTAACCAGATANCTTAGTTGTTCTGCAAGAGTCTTTGAAGATACTTCTATTTTAAATTTTAACACCTGAAGAAGAGTTACAGAGATGCCGCTGCTCTCCGGTTGCCACAAGCAGCACACAGAGAAGTATCACAGAAATGGGGCTGAAGTTCTCTAAAGTCCACGCTGTATGCGCACGCTGTCGTTTAGATCATTTGTAAACAAGGCTAAAGGAATTTGCTGTGAAAATCTGAACAAACAGCAATGAAATGTAGTGGGAATTCGCCCATTGTGTGGGTTAGCCCACGCGTAGGATGCAGTAACGTTTGTCCCCGAGAGCCAGGAGCGCTGTACATTGAGCCTCCCGGTACCGGCTGTGAGTAGATGGGAGTCACCAAACTCGGGCAATGGGACATCAGCATCTTGCAAAAGTTGAGATCAGGGCGCTTTTTGTGTGTGCAGCGCCCGTTCAGCTCAGGAGGAAGATGTACCTCGCACTGAAGGAATAACGGGTTTCCAGCTCAGCCAGACGTTGGCAAGTGAGAAGGAACCTCACGCTGGGAGGAGGAGAATGGGGAAGTTGATAGGATGGATCTTCACCTGCTCGTTACAGTGTCGTTGTCACGGCATTGTCTTTGCTTCAGTTATTGGAAGTAAAATCTTTATCGTACTAAGTGTATCGTGAAATGGGGTCTCACAAGATGGCAGCGTAAGATTGACCAGAGGTGCCATGCTGCTGAAACGGAACCAAACAGTGAGATTTTACAGGTGTTTCTTTTGAGAAGAACTCCGAATCTTGAGGTCTACCAGATGAGAATTGTTGGTTTATAAAGCTGAAAAACAGAAACTAATTATCTTCAAAGGGACAGTTATCAATGAACTGGGAGGAGACAGTACCATTATGAAAAGCAAATCCTTCATTTGATCCCTCTCCATCCATACTGCTTCCCAAGCAGATAACTTAAGCTTTATCCAGCTAGAATTGCTAATATGCCAAACAGTGAGTCAAACATTAAAGTCCCAATTAACATATGAAAAAAATATGTATTTTTATATTGTTCCGTATGATCAGTGTGTGCACAGGGGCACACGGCAGCAGTTAAAATGGGGGTCTGGAGCCACAGGAAGCCACCTGTGAAATGTCCTGCTCGGGAACGGACCTCCCCTTCTGCAGCAGGGATCACGTTCTAGTATAGTCTTTAAAGATCAAGCCATATAAACAAACCAAATACCTCCAGTTTCTCTCCTAATTACTTTGCAAGGTATTTTCCCACGTTTGTCAACTGCACATGCAGGTTCTGGGCATTTCTTCTGTATCTCAGACTGAAAAACTAAAATGATTCCTTGTAAAACACACCTACCAGGGCAGGCATCACGTTCGGGATGAGCCCGCACAACGCAGGCTTTGCGGCACGCACTGGCTCATCAAAAACAAAGGAGACCTTAATTCCAGAAAACAGGATTCTCTTTAACATTGTCATCTCCAGCTACATTACACAGCTCAGAAACAATAACAAGGGAATCTCAGTGTGACTGTTGAGACTAGCATAAGAACAGAAGGCGTTTTCTGCCCTCCCTACGCTGACAAAGCCTGGCCAAGTCCAACTAGTTCCAGTCTCGGAGCAAAAAGGCAGTTCTCTGTAACAGAAGAACTAATTTTTGCAAAGACGACTGTCATACTGATGGGTGTGCCAATAATTTCTAAAATGCTAGAAGGCAGAAAACAACCTCAGTACCAGAATCATCTGTAGTTAGGATCGTCTCGCTCCTTCCCGAAACCAAGCCACAGGAGCTATGCCTGAATTCACAAATAACGGGAAATCTGTTTGATCGTCACAGAGTTGCCAGCCAAGAAGAGCAGTCAGCATAGGAGGATCTCCTAAAGAAGTACTTACCCTAAATTCACCACCATAACGAATATAAAGTCTCCTAGGTCTAGAGCAATGCAGTATTTCAGTGATGAAGAATTATGAGCATGTGTGATAGACCAAAAGAGACAGTGTTATTTATATCTACAGAAGCTGCTTACCCAGCATTAGATGTGTCAGGGCACAGTACAACTGCAGGAATTCATCAGGAGGACACCTCAGATTCCTCTCCATGATGAATCCAATACAGACAGTAATCTTCATGGCAACAAATGTTATCTTAAAAGATGGGGGATAAACATTCACAGGGAAGCTGTGCAAATTCATGAGAAGAATGCGTTCGTGGCTCCTCAGTGCACAGAAGCCCGTCTCCAGAAGTCTCTGGGTGTGTGTTGAAAAATGTCTGGAAGACAGGAGATGATTAGTAGGAAATAGGCAAGTTCCTCCTCCTTGTATCCTTTTCTAACCATCCATTAGCCACTGTTTTGATTTTATTTCAGAGTCAGAATTGCTTTATTGATTGCAGCCAGCTGCTACAATTCAGTAGTGGTCCCAAACATCAAGGTAGTGGGTCGTTTTTTTCCCGCCAACGAGGACAATTTCTGAAGTTATGTGCAATGAGATGAAGATCCACTATTTAATAAGACATCCTGAGCTGAGATAATTTTTGTTCCCCGTGCGCTGCAGGTACAAATAGCTTATAAATGCAGCTTGCTCCAAACGTGATCCCTGCTGGGTCCACTCAGAAAAACATCCCTGACGCCACCCTCGGGGTGCTGGAAAGCTGTGGATGGTCCTGAAGTAGCTCCATCTCTCCCCCCAGTTTGCCCGGGTGAAATTGTACTTAGTCCTTTGGAAAATGTGGTGAAGAGGCAGGCAGGTCTTGCAACACGCTGTGTCTGATCCCTTCACCTTACACAAAACCAACTTTGGAGACAGGATAGCGAGCCGGAGTCTAATCCGGTACGATCAGTCCTGTGTAGAAGTAGGTCAGCAAGGAAGCTCCAGGCCACGGTAACGTCTTCCAGCCCCAGCCGCCCTCCTCACTACAAGCACATTTGACAAGTACCTCCTTTAGCAGGTAACAGGACATGGAGGGTTTGGTTCTGAGAGCTTGTGTGTTTGTTCTAGAAGGGTAAAACAAGTTTTGTCTAAGAAATGCAACTATTTCAGTGGTTTGGAAAGAGTTCAGTGAAGGGCTTAAAAAACGAGAGGGCATCTGATTACTCAGCCTGGGATGTCAGACTGCAAGAACATCCAGACTAGCTCATTCATAAATTCCTTATTTTAAAATATTATGTTTGGCAAAAAGAATTAAAACCAAAATAGCTTTATTCTTCTGCTAGAATCACTTGCTGAGACTTAGTCCAATATTTTCCAAGAACAAGGAGTATATAATATAAAATAATTTGTTTTGTTGCAAAGTCACCTCCCTGTAGTTCAAAAAAAGCTTTCCACTCTTCCATATGTTCTTGAAACAGAAGTTCACACATCAGGTTTCTGAAGATGAAGTCAAACCGTTTTTCCCTGCTAACACCCAACTTCCCCCCCGGCAAAACCAGACCCGTTACCAAGCCGGAGGCAGTGTTGCTGTGCTCTAACTGGCTCGTTTGTGCAGGTAAAGATACTAACAGGAAAAAAAACCCTCAGCTTCACTGGTTTACTTCAGAGAAGTTTATTTTACTGGCGACAGTCTTTCCAGTTATTTAATTGCTCTCCACTCATCTTTTCAGAGGCCGGTTCAGCTCAGTGAGCTCGTTAGGGCAGCCTGTACCAAACTGGATGAAGTATCATTTCAGCAGTTGCAGGAGAACCAACTGCAGATGCAACAGCCTCTGTCCTGATTCAATATTTCATTGTTTGCACAGGAGTAGAAGTCAGATTGCGCACACACATGCAGTTAATTATCTACCATAGCAAGTACCACTGCGTACAGTGGAGTCCTTTCTGGTCACACATGGTCTCTATATATTCCTTGTTCCCAAACATGTAACTTTGCATTTGACTATACTGAAGCATTCATTTATGCTTGATTTATCTAGAGATCCAGATTTTGCTTTTCTGTCTAAAAAACCCCAAACCTGCTAACATCTGATACCGTGTTTCTCCCAGGCCAGGAAGAGCGGTGTTCTAGGACACAGCAGTCACTGCACCAAGTTCATCAAGTTCCCACTGGGAACTGCACTGAGACCTACCCGTTTGTCATTTTTTAATCCTTTTAACATTTGCCACTGCAAATTTGTATCATACCAGTTTAAGTCGTCATACAGTATTAAGTCAAACACCTTATAAAAGCCTAGGGTATGTTGCATCCACAAGCAAGCCTGTCAACTCAAAATGAGATCAAAATAACTTGAGAAGTCCTCCATAAATTGTCGGAAACTGGTATTAACTGCACCTCTCTCGGGTCCCAGAAGAGCTCTGCACATATTTGCTTTAGGGTCCCCATCACAGCGCTACACTCTAAAAAGGCAAATGGAAAGACTGGTGGTACCTTTGTCTCCTGATTTCATGTTGACCCAGGACTTGTCAAGTAGTCGCCCAAGGAGCTTTTGGACAGTTAAAAAAAAAACAAGTCTCCACTGCTAACTGTAGAAGACTTCTGGATCTGAAGCGTTTGGCCATGACATTGCTACTTAAACGCTCACCCAAATTTCAATGAAACAACAGCAAGAACAAAAAGTACTGCCAGTGATTACATCCTCTCGTCTCCCCATTGTCTCATGAAGGTGTACCTGCCTGCCTTCACTGCTGAAGTCATTTATGCCTACAAAGAAAACACATTTTTACAGTATAATTAAAGCTTGTTACAGGACAAAGCTTGCACGTGGCGTTTCCGTGGATGCTCGAAGGCAGGCATTGACACAGCCTCAGCCCCGATTTCCATCGGCCGGGGTCACACTCCTCCCTCCTGAGAGGCACAGCTCTAGCACGGGGAGGGGGGGGCAGGGGAAACATAGCTGTTTTGCTCCCAGATGCATGTTAAATTTATTTTGTGACACTTTAGGCAGTGCCGTTAGGATTCCTGCCCTGCTATAAATAAAAGTTTTATTGTGAGGGACTAATGGAATGATTGAATTGGGGTGTAAGAATTGTTCAGGCACCATAAATACATAGAGTACCAGAAACATCCACAGAATTAACTAAATCCTGTCCCTGTCCTTCAGATTTTTGGGTTAACCTCTGTGTTTCGGGGTTTGTATGTGTATCACGAGGAAGCCATTTTCTTCATGCAGAAATCCATTTCCCCATTGTAAGTTGGAAGAAAACCCCACGTGCTCTGAATCTACAGTATTTTCATTGTGAAGTCCTACTTGAGCAATCCACTACCTCCCTGAGTCATGTCATTACACTGATGAACCTCCCAGGGATTCTGGTTTATAAGGCGTTCCACATAGAGAGCTAACAGCGTCAGTCTTTCGGAGACCCCAGTCCCACGGCGGACTGCCTTTAGCATCTAGGGAAGGTGTTGGGTCCACTTAATGCTTTTTTCCACAATGGAAAATAATTAAGCAGTAACAATAGAGGTGGCAGCTGTCAACTATGGGCTGGTTTCAGTGCTTCCTAAGCAAAAGTAGTCTGAGAGGAAGGGATGTTGACGATTCAGTGCAGAAAATAACTTTCTGGAGGTGTGTCAGACCAAACTAAGCAGGCTGTAAAATACAACCGTAACAGCATCTTGCCCATTCCACCATGCTAACGCAAAAAAACGCACAGGAGTTCCTGCAGAGTAGGCTCAGGCAAGAGCCAGCGGGTACGGGCTTTTCGAAGCGCCCTCTGCTCCCCAGCTCACAGCTATTGCCGTGTTTCGCTCCCCACCACCAAGGCTTCCATTAAGCATAAAGACACTTCAGTAGGGAAGCAAAACAGGGAAGAAAATAGCTAAAAAATGACACAACCTGTTTTGTGATAAGACACAGGCAATGACTTGAGCAACAATAAGAAGAGAAAGTGTTAGGGCTGTGTGGAAGAGAAATCCCATCTCCGTGCTGGAGCTTTCAGCTGGCTCTTGCTGTAACGGGGTAATCCTCTCCAGGTTTCCTTAGACTACATAGATCCGTAGATACGCGTGTATGCGTATACACACACCCCCACCCCCAGAGAGAAAGGACTTGGAGAGTGAAAAGAGAACATGGATTTTGTATGTAGTTCTGAAGGTAAAACTTCCAACAACAGTACAGTCGTAAAGATTTCATCTCTTTGGCTATCCCGAGCCTTGTACATGCTGCCCAGCTACAGTTTCCAGAGAATTATTTTATCATCTTGGAATCTGCCCAAAAATCTAGCTGATGGAGAGCTTTGAACTTTGCAAGAGAGAAGGAGTGTGCAGCCGGGATATATAATTAACATGTAGAGTTTGTTTTTAACATTCAGAAGAAATTCAAGCTCTCAAAACATGAAATGAGAAGATGAAAGTTGCCAAGTCGGGTCAGCAGAGGTACAAAGGAGGAGGAAGTAGCGAACTGAGTAAAAAGCCTTTCTCACTGTAGTTTAAATATAAACACACTGTTTTGGTTTGTTAAAAATGAAATTTCATGCTTGACTTAAATTTAGTTTCCTTGATTTGTGTTATACCTACCACACGCAGTCCCCCTTCAGACAGGGACGCTCATGGGCTTAACACTCGAGGCTGAGCATTGCTTGTTACTAATTCAAATTTCCTGTGTTCTTTCCACCAGCTCCTACTCCAAAAAGATGGCAAGAAAAAGGTGAGACTAATTTTCAGATAATTCTTTTGATTTTCAATATCAGCTAATGTTTAATGATGCCATTAAAACCATTCCATTTAAGGGCAGACTACAAGCTGTATTCTGGGACCTCATCTCTCAAACAGCTCAGTCAATATAGTAGATTGTTTCAAGTACTTTATTAGACAATACACCTACTGTAAAGTTACAGCATACTGTTATGTATCAACTCAGGATATTCAGAAAGACACTTAAAGGTCCCTATGACAAGAGAAAATACTCTGAATTAAAAGCAAGTCTCCAGAATTTTAAAGTGATAGGTTATTGCCACTAACTCGGTAGGTTCCGCTTCGCTCACAGCAAAGTTGTTTCAGATACAGCAGCAGACTTCATTTTTAACAAGCAAGCTGAAGATAATTCCTCTCTCTCAAACTAGGCAAGCCAGGTGGAAAAAGTGAAGATAATTAGGCAGATGCAATATAGAGATTTAAAGAGAATAAATCCCTTTTTCCACTTTTCAGAGGAAAGATGATGCAATTCATTTATGCTAACCAGTGCATCCTTAGGCAGACATTCACATACTCAGTTAAACTTGCAGCTAAACTGCTCCATTAATGTTCTAGATCATATAAACAATGACGTGAGGCTCAGAAGGGCTTCCCCCACACCCCGGAGCGACTGCTGCTCCACCTCCTACAGGGGAGGGAAGAATCCCGGTCTGAGCAGCAGCCCAGCACCAAACGCCTCTGCCAACCTGCCCGTGCCGTACGGACTCCCTGGTGGTTCAGTGATGCCCTTTTGTGCTTTCAGCTGGCACAGACAACTCTGGAAGGTTTACCCACAGGTTTCTTGCAACACAGCATCTCGGCAGCCCCAAGTATCAGACATGTCACGAGCAGAGGCAACAAAGGGAAGAAACCATTGGGTGAAGCACATTTTTGCGCTACCTGACTGTCCACAGACAGGTTGGCAGCATCATCCCAACCACAGCCAATACCCGAAGCATTCGAGGGTCAGGTTAATGCAGTTGGACTTGAGCGACTGAAGCAGCCTCATGAGCAGTCCCCATCCCACTCTGCCCAGTGAGACGTTCCTGCCATTGAAGGGTCACCTTAGCTCAACCAGGCAGTTGCCGAGAATCTGCATGCCTTACAGCAGCGCGCAGGTAAAGCCTTTAAGAACCCACAAGCAAGAAGAGAGGGATAGGAGCTGTAGGAATACAAACAGGCTTTATGTACTCCAGTAAGAAGTGGATGCCCCCTGCTCTCACTTTCCCTGGTTTACAGCTATGGGTCTTCCCCCCACTTTTTTATTATTTTTTTTTTAAACTGAAGAACTCTGAGACATTATGAACGCACTTAGTGTAGCTGTTTAGAATATGCATATCCACAGGACAAAAGGCTTTTTCACAACTGCAATTCAGACACGTTCAAAGCTGTTTTAAGAAACACTAAGTCAACTTAGCATCCATAACTGTAGTGTTACACTTCTGCAATTCATTAGTCCTCATGGTTCCATTTCGTAATTAAAATACTTGCAGTTTAAGACTTTACAATAAAGAATGTGCAGTCCTCAGCAGTATTTCCACTGCTAGTCTATGGAAAACATATGCATGGAAAATATGTACAGTGCATGTATACAGCCATCTTTGGATAGCTTCAGTGAACATTCAACGCTGTCGGTGAGTTTGAGAACTAGAAAAAACCATCGACCGTTGACTGTACCTTGAGGTTTATCACAAACCCTCTGTTAAATGGAAAGCTTGAACCTTCATAGTTTTTCACATATGGTTGCCATTAACAGGTCATGATTTACAGATTATATTAAGAGCTGCAGAGGTTGAGTTTTTCCAGTTCTTCTACTTTCTCCAAAAATGAATTGGTGTATAAGAAATGTTTGTTTTTTTCTCTTAAAAAAAAAACCAAAAACTGTATACCAGAGCAGAATTTCTGCAAAACACGGTATCTGAGAGTAATGGACGGTTTTGTATGGGCAGCACAAAAGCAGTAACATATCCTCACCATATGGTATACTTGGAAACAAATCTGAGCACGGTATATGTTCAAAATAGCAGAATACAGGCCAGATGAGGAGGGAAACCTCCTTTCCATTTGGGCTGGCAACTTGAGCTTCGCTGGAAAAAGCTTTGGAATGTCAGTTCATGTGCTCACAGGAACCTGCGCTCAATTTCAGCAGCTGCTCACCGGGAACGCTGGCCGAGGACCGGATCCCTCCCAGCAAGGTCCAGCTGCTCCTGCAACTCACACTGTCGCTTTACGACCAGGCAAGCGAGAAAACCTTCCTTTCAAAGGAACAGAAAGCCAAAGGCTCAGGCACCTCAGCAGCATCCACATGGCGCCCTTTCTGTCCCGTCTGGGTGATGGGATGTAGGACTGTGCCCTTCGGCTCTCGCAGCGCTGCCTTCGCAACGGTGCCGGGAGGTGGTTGCCCCCACAGGGACTGCAGGACTCACACAAGAAGACAAGACTGAAAGCACGTGCCAGGGATTGTTATCTTGGGCTGCTCTAGAAGAAGAGATCTTGCAACATGTATAATTCTACTTCTGTATACGGTCACAGATGGGCAGCACTTAATAAAACAGATACCTGTCTCAGGACCAAGAGAAAGCACAGGCTCGTGAAAGTTAAGGCAGTTCCCTTCAAGCACACTTTGCACCTTTATATGCTTGTACCGTGGGACCTCGTGGCATTAAAATACCAAAACAGGCCTTTGGCAAAACAGATGCCAGTAGAAGGTGGTTCAGCTGACAGTTACACCATCAGGGCCTGCCCACCATAAAATGGTCTGAAAATCTCGAACCACACAGAAGTTCACCATCCGAAACAGTTGCTCGAAGCAATAAACCACTTGTTAACAGCAGTGGGTGCCTCAGTAAATGTGATGGCGTTGTAGTTCTTTTGATAGCCGAGAAGCAGACTCAACGAGAACACAATAAAGGCTTTTAAGCAGGATGTCTCTCGCACTGGTGTAATGTGAATACTCCTGGGATGAGGCCCAGCCCTCATGGAGCTAGAGGACAGTGTGCTTCTTGAGAATTTTGGGAAAATGATTTAAATGCAAGAATAGGGAAGGTTCAGTGAATGTGCCATTTTCGAGCCCTTTGGGTACACAGAGCCAAGAACCATATAAACTATGAAACAGATATTCCTGACCGCAAGACTCTGTAGTATAAGTGGAGTAACCAAGCAAAACAAATCACCTTTACCAAAAAAGGTGATTTACATCATATTTTTAAGTGTAGTTTCTAAGTTGAAGAAAGTTTTTCTACTACTCTCTCTGTGAAAGTGTACTTCACAGAAGTCGCCAAGATTTCAAGAAGCCCTGACATAGCTGTACGTCGTGAAGTCAAGACTGCAGTCCTGACTGGTCCATATGAAAACAGCGGAGTAACAGCGGAGCGCTCTGAAGGAGCAGCGCTGCATCTTTAGCATCTAATGGCTGCAATCAACATTCATTGCTGTCGGTGGGTTTTCGTTTCTATCAACTCACTGATCAATGAATGCAAACTGCGGACCAGCTAGCTAAGAGCCTGCGCAGTCACACAGCTCGGGCCGTCATTTTGGCAAGAAAAGGGACTTACACTTTTTGCTGAAGAACCGCTGCATTCACCCTCTGCCTACCAATACCCGCGTAAGGCAGGTCTACGGCTCTGCCGTTATCTCACCGAAGAAGTTCAGGATACGTCATCCAGCTCCTTCATGAGCATGGGTGCTCTTTGCCACCTGACAGCCGCTGTGAGCATTATTATTTTACAGAGCAGTAAATTCTGGATAAAATAAGTATTCCTTGTAGAAAAACAGACATTACAGCAGGGCACAAACACAGCTTATTTTGAGGCATACTAACTGTATGAAGTATTCCAGGCACCGTGTTTGGTGAGAACAACCTTCTCTTCAATTCAATATTCTCAGGCTTTCTGCAGCAGGGCAAGAAAGATCCTGCCCTCCAGCCCCCAGACACTCGTGCAGCGCGTTGGACCCTCAGGAGTCTACGAAACCTCTTTGTCTGCTGAGGTTGTGTTCTTCTAAATACAGGAAAATCATGATCCAGCCTCAGCGCAGACTGAGCTACTCCTCCCTGTCATTTATCAGCTTCAAAGAGAGGTGCTTGCATGTTGAACACTTTATAAAGAACACAAAAAGCCTTCTATTTAAACATGGAAACCTGATCACCTCTCAGGTGTATTTTTGTACAAGGCTGTACTGCTTACTGAAGCTCATTAAAAATAGTATCTTGCACCAGGTATATTTTTGCTCTCAAGTGTTTTTTAAAGAGAATTTTACTTGTGCAAAGCAAACTCAGTAACCTCATTTTTTTCTCATTTATACTACAAATCTGAACATTATGCGTAACAAGATAACTAGCAAACTACAAGTGAGGAATGATTTAGTAAGTGGGTTTTCTGTTAGATGGATTTATATCAATGCTCTAACTCTAGAATTCAAGTTAAACCTTCATTTGTGCTGTAAAGCTGTGGTGTTGGCTCTCACTAATTTTTTTTTTTTTTTTTTTTTTTTACACATTTCCTCTTTCTAACCCTGAAAACCAGCCTCTATCACACAGCAAAAGGGATCTGCAAAGGTTACACACCAGAACAGTTTCTCCATACCTACAAACCAAACTCCTGGCACCTCCAGCCAGGTGATCTCCGTCCCAGTACTGTCAACCTTCACCTTTAGAAGCTGAAAGATGACAGTGAGGTGCTACTGTAGCAGCTCTCCTTCCTGAAATTAAAGCCAAGACAGGCCTATCTGTATCAGAAAGATACCAGAAGAAATGCAAAGAGAGAACACACTTCTGTACTGACAGATGTTCATCAGGTGTCAGCCATAGCCACACTTTGCTCGTCCTGTTCCAGCCACTCACCAAGTTCACTCTTTGTTTTATAGCATGTAAGCGACAGCAGTAGAGCCACCTCCACGGACAGCACTCACTCTAACACAGCAAAGCCATCCCATTAGTACTGAACAAGAACTTTCCCAGCCTGGGAAGCGGTCGCATTTCAAGAGGACGATGGGTAAAAACAACAACCTATTTTTTCTGCCGTTCTCCCCTCAGATTCCCGAAGTCCCTGTTCCCAAGCCACCTTGCTCTCATCACAGATACTCCTAAGGACTTTACACCATGCTGGACTCCGCAGTGTCATGTCGTCCTTGGTCCTTCCTCCCCCGTTGGGTCCTTCTCCCTAAAAACCCTTCCCTGTCCCTCCTCCCCTTCAGGGCTCGGGATCTCCCAGGCAGGCACTGGAGCCGCTGCGTCAGCTGAAGGGAGGCTGCAGGGCAGACAGACCCGGGGCAGTTACTCAGGAGCAGCAGGGAGCTCCGCAGGGGAGTCGAGTCCGGGGACGGCTGTTAGCTCCAGCCAGCCAAGCATACTGGAAGGCACTGAGCCCAAATGGGCTACTACTGTTATAAATATTATAACCTGTTTCAATTTTTTTTTCCTAGAGACTTCAGAAGTTAGATACCATGTGGTGATCTTACTTAACCCAGGTTAAGTGAGAGTTGCATCGTGCTTTTAGTGCTCATAAGAACTGCAGGGGGATTTTTAGAGGGGTGTAAGGGAGACGGGACAGCTGAGTAACTAACCCAGTTAAGGTCACACCTTACTCTTTATGGTTCTTTGGTAAATCTCTACTTTCACTATCAGTAAAGTTTAAACCTACATATGCTTCACCTAGTTCTTGGAAATGAAGTTTCCTCCTGTGTGAGACAAGCCATGGAACACCACTGTCATCTCTCACTGATCACTTTATAGGACCCAAAGGGCTGAAGTTGTGTGACTTCAGATTGACAGGGACAGGAATGGCAGGGGGCAAAGCAGAAAACCTTCCATGATCTAAGATGCTGCTGCAGAGAGCATTCCTCATTGCAGTGGTGGGCAGGGAAAAGGTTTGATTACAGCAGAAAAGATTCGGCTCAGAAAAGCTTTGTGCAGGAGTGCACTGTCTAGCGGCAGTGGCAGGAAAGAGCAGCCTCTTGAGCTGCACTCCAAATGTCTTTTTTTTTTTTTATGATTTACATGACATACCTGTGCCCAGGAACACCCGTGTCTCTGGACAGCACGCTGCAGCGGGTGTGGAGATCACCACCCAGTGAAGGCGAGAGGCCCCCGCGATGCACCCCCCTGCTCAGCGAGGAGAGGGCAGGGCATGCCCGAAGGGAAAGGGGATGCTGTTCTGCCCAGCAGAGGAATCATAGTCCGCTCACTGTGCAATCGGCCACAGCACTTTTCTTATGCCTTGTTTCCTCCTCCAGTTGCTTATGGGATTATTTTAAAGCAGCCTGTTCAGACATGCTGTACTGATATCACACCGTACCCATCTCCCTAAGCTTACTGTGCAGTTCAAGTCAGAACAACTTACTAATGACTTTCAAACTCCAATTAGGTGAGTATTCAAAATAAATCCCTGTTTGCTTGCTCTGCTAAAAGACTTAAACGTGTTCAGTTTTCTACAGGAACAGCTTCACTGAGTTCACCAGAGTTAAAAACTGAACGGGCTGAACTCTTTGCAGAACTAGGGCTTTAAGTCTCCCCTCTCCCCCAGTCTGGCAGTGAAGGGCTGCAGTTGCCCACAGTCAGCATTTCCACCAAACCCTCGGTACACATGGGAGTGTGATACAGAGAATTTACTACAGTAATAGAGGAGTGAACAACCTGAGAGCATGCCCAGCAAATTGTTTAAACATTATGAAATCTAGACAAATGACTCATTTTTGATGCAGTTTGACATTTTGCCTTTGAAATTTCAAAATTTTCAGCCTGTTTGGAAAACTCATTCAGAAGTACACATGCACAATTTGGATTTTTTCCAGTGGCATATTACATGATGTGCAAGAAAGCACTTGTGTATTATTTTAAACAGACATTTCAGCCTACTGGTTTTCCCCAGACACACCTGTATGAAAATACAAAGGAAAAAAGTATAAGAGTCCCAAGAGAGGTTTTCATCTTTACTGCAAGAAAACTGTGATTACCCTGAATAACACATTTCAGACAAACAGGAAAAACTACAGTAAAAGGGCCACCCCCCGTTTGCTAATGCATGACAAGCAGAAAGCTTAAGCAGACACTCCACACATCTCAAATGCTCTGGATGCACAAATAAGCCAAAGAATTCAGTTTTCTACTCTGTTGTGAAAAAAAAAAAAAAAAAAAACCTTGAGTATTTTTTCTTTTATCACACTTAATGAGACAGCAAGGGAAAAAACTTTCTAGGGGAAGACAGGTTAGCAGACACATTCAGAGTTTTTCAAAATCCATGCTTGGGAAGTTTTAGATGTTTCTGGCACCAACTGTTCCCTCCCTACCAGAGATCGCCACCCCGCAGAGCCGCCTGCCCCGGACATTAGCCAAACCAACACATCAGGATGATGCTGAGCAGCTGCACATTCAGTGCTGCCACTGCAGGAGTTGGACAGCTGGGGCAGGAGAGGTCTGGGAAGTGTCCCAGCAGGAATTGCCAGGGTTCATCTATCGACACCCAGCGGCTCAGGGAAGGCTGAGCTTGCTGCAGCACTTTAAGGACATTGCTGCCCCGCTGTCCCCAGCCCTGCGACCAGCCAGCGGGACCCTGGCAGCCCCCCCAGCGTGCCCGCACCCCGGCTGCTGTAGCTCGGCCTGCCCACCGGCACTGAGGGGTTGATCAAAAGACAGGAAGACATCAAAAGAACTCAAGGAGCTCAGTTTATTTAGTTTATCAAAAGTTTATATAAATATCTTCATAGGGAACAGAAGTTTGACAAGCATTTTTCAGTTTAGCAAAAGATAACAGACATGAAAGATGCGGCTAGACAAGTTCAGACTAGCAATAATATACAATTATTTAAGGGAAAAAGAAAGGGTCATTCCGTTCATGTTAGTCTTGCTTTTAGTATTTGGCCGATACAGTACGATGTGAGAATACTGTGGAAAATTTTGGTTTAGTACCTTTTAATGCACGAGAGACCTGAATGCAGTAAGTCTGAGCTATGCCAGGCTACGAAATTTCAACAGAATATTAGCCAGTATGTCTTCACGAACTATACATGTGTCTAAACAACTTAAACTATTCTACATATGCATGTGAAATTGTCTGTTTCCATATAAAAGCGATCAACTACATGAAAACGTAGCTAGATGCCTCCAAAAGTGTGCTTTATTAATCAACACACAAATAACTACACACATTTGCAACTCTGAGCCTATTATACATTCATTCCACAAAACTATTCTCATTTTAAAGATGAACCGTATTTCTCATTGTACAAGAGCCACAGTTTGCCAAAGCTTCAGAGTTCTCCAATAAAATTAAGTCCAAGTCCATCAACACAATGACATAGGTAGAGAGGACAGAGTCCTAACTCTGGTGGGCTTTTAGCAGTTCAGAACTGCTAAAGCGTATGAGCATTATTTTTGATATGAGCTGTCAGTTAATAGTCTGCCACATTCGAAAAGTCCAGAGACTTCCCCAAAAGTGACATGAAAAGTTGCTTTAAATGAGAAATTTGCACAGAGGTCACCCCTCTGTTGTGAGCACAATTGTTTTGAATTTATGCCTATAACTTCTGCAAGTCTGACAAAGACTTGTTGCCATCTAGTGGATAATTGACAAAACGCATTTGGTCCTTGGACATAGCAAATACCACTAGATGGAGTATTAAGAAAGAATTCAGGATTCATATTATTTTAGGTGTCCAGCAGCTCAGATTTTCAAAGTCTCAAAAAATTACAGGCCCAGAATTACAGTGAAATTGAAGATGATTCTGCCAACTGGTTTATTTCATGAGAAATCCCAGGCTATAGATTTCCAAGTATAATACTGATACAGTTAAAATAGATATTTTTATGTCAACATAGTTTACCAGCACCTCAGGTATTTATCACTGTAACGTACAGGCATCTACAGCTTTCACCGATGTATCTCTGGTGGAAAAAGATCTTATGCAACCTACATTCTGCTGGTGTAAATAGTGACGTACAGACCTGGTCTACGCTACTTTTGTGAGAGACCTCATCAGCTATCACATGGGGGGAATCCTCACCTCCACGAGTAAGCATGAGCTCTAAAACTTCTCAAAGTCTCCACCATGAAGTATGAATTCATATCTTTGGATTATTTCAGAATGAGAAATTCCACCTCATCACACTTGGCAAGAAAAGGGGTACTTACTGCCCACGGAGTTCATAGGAAGGACAGGAGAAGAGGAACTCATCTGCTCCACATCTGTAGCTAATGGGAAAGTGAAAATGAGAAAGTTGTGATGTGCATGTTACCAAGAAGTCTTTAATTTTGAAAACTTTCATTTACATTTAAACTGAACATGAGTATCTTTGATCACCTGAGGAAGCTGCTTTGAGAAGCAGTTATTTTTTAACAAGGTTGTCCTTTTCTCTTTTAAGATATTTTTATCTCATACACATTATCTGCAGATCTACTTTTCTGAACAGTCGTATTGGTAGTCTGTAACTTGTGATGGTTTGAGAATATCAATTCAGAGCAATTTCCCGCACAAAGAAACCTTGAATATCACTTTTAAACTGTATGCAGTATCAACTTCTAACTGGAGTGTTACTGTGGAACGAAAGGACACAATGATCTCTCATCTGTGTTCAGTGCACCTTCAGAAGATTGCCGGTAGGAATCTTCCAAATATACCTTCCAAAGGTATGCAAAATGCTACCATTTGATCTGAAGCAGTATCAGAAACAAGTCTTTAAATACAGACACTCCTACAGCTTTCTTTTCTAACAGCTGAAAGAAGAAACAGAACTACCTTACTGAGTATTGCCAATGAAAAACCCCAAAGTTGGAGCGTGACCTGATGGTTAAGGTGCCAGATGCCCTCTGCCTTTTGGGAAGGGTCCAGCTTCCTGGCACCCAACCCAGGAGAGAACCATCTTCCAGTAACAGGGTCAGCTTTAACCTAAGACTAGGTAAAACAAAGTTACATTCTTTGGGGCTTGCTCTCTCTCTCAAAAAACCACAGTCACTCCTTGCATATCACCACAAATGCCCAAGTCAAACAAATCAGTCTCCACCTCCACCATTTTGATGCTAGTACATACCACATAATTACATATTTTATAATTCCCTTTCAGCTTTAAGACCCAATAAATGCATACTACAAGTTTACATTCCTGACCACAGAACACAGTCCCAGAAGCGTAACTTCAGCCCACAGCCAGGGTTTGCCGTCAGTCCAAATCCTGCGTTTCACATTCTTACAATTCCCATTTGTTCGGCAGCAGGCAGTTCCCTAAGGATAACTGTTTACATTGGGAAGTGCAAAGTTCTGCTCTAATTAGGCAAACCACAAACAAACGTAAACATTTTAGCAGACCATTTTTATAGAATGTGAAGAGACAAAGCACCACGCTTAGGTCAACTTAATCCTCCTGCCGTGCTTTCCTGCCACCCCTAGCAAGCCCTCTGCTTAGGAGCCTACTCGGTGTGGCTACGCAAAGCTGGCAGCTTTAACGTGCTGAATACCGGTCCAGTGAAACAGTGACAAACACAACGGCAGATTTATTCAAGAAATGCCCTGGGTTATCCCTGTCCCATTCTCCATTGAATTATCAAGACATTTACTCCTAGAGCATCTAAACACTAATTTATAATCTCACTTGGCTCTTCCTTGGAGTTCTTGCACCAAGGCTCAGAAAGCTGCGAGTGACATGCTAGACTGCGGGATTTCCAACAGTCACACTCTGCAGGACATTTTAAAGGTCTCTAGTCTGCTTACAGAAGAAAAAAATGGATTTTGCATCTTCGTATTTTCCACCTTATTACTATAATGTCCCTAGTGCGAGAATTGCTATAACCCTTTGAAAGAGCTAGCAGGCCATAAACAATGCATATTTTTATAAGTAAAAGAGATTTTTCATATGCAGTATGGCAATATCAGATACCTGGAAAGACTTTTGTATTTTTTTTCCTATTTGAAGCTATATATGCTTTCACATACAGCCAGAATAACCCCCAAAATAAGCGCAGCATTAAAGTTGCTTTTATTCTTCTGAGAGTGGTCAGATTTAGCCCATGTAAATCTCGGTATTGAGCACAACTCAGCTTTCAGAAAGGTTGAAGTAACAGATTAGCAGATGGTCCTTTAAAGGTTACCTGCTGCTCTCTGGCAAAAAGAGGTCAACTGCCCAAGAAGGCGGCCAGATGGCGAGGAGCAGGCGAGGAGCGGCCAGCAGCACTCTGCACCACTTGAGAAGCCACTGCGTAACAGTCACTTCGGGTAGTAAGCTACACCTGCAAACATCTGGAATAGTTTATCAAGTATCATTCAAAAAGCAACCAAATAATGCACGTGCCTTCTGAAGAGAAATTTCTGAGTGGTAAGCATTGAGAGCGCCAGTGCAAATTTCTCAAGTCCCATAATTTTAGATTGTTCACTATACTGCCGTGTTAACAGCTATAAAGGGAAGCGGAACAGTATTTCCTACCTATACTTGGATAATTTCAGTTCATGCTTGAATATATATATTTTAGTTACTATTTCTAATATGTTCACCAGGCTCACACTGTGGTCACAGCTGTCCAGTTGTTCAAGGCTGAAGTTACTAGAATGGCCTCAGTGTCCTGTCAAGTGCTGCTGTGACCAGCGCCATGCCGCAGCCAGCGGCTGGCCGAGAGCCCACAGACCATCCCAGCATGGCACACAGCAAGTCCACGGTACCAGAAGAGTAGGAACACCTCAACATTTCTGTTCTTGTGCTACTGGCAGAGGGGTATTTATAACCTATTAATCTCAAAATCATACTACTTTTTTAATAAAGTATATAAAAGTACAAGTACTTATCCTACAACTTGCCTCAAACAGGTGGATTTTAAGATTTCTCTTGTCCATGTAAATTAATATTAAAAAAAAATCTCAAACGGCTCTTTATGAAACATGGCAATGCTGGTTTTGTTCTCTTATCCATAACCCCTCACCCTCCCCTCCAGCCCTTTTTATCTTCAGAATTATATGCCACACATTAAACTCCTAAAAACAGTTCAGCTAAGAGAGGAGATATGGATTAACAACCAGCTAAGATTTTGGAAACGGGTTTGCTCTAAAAGATGAAAAGGACAAAAGTCTGCTCAGCTATGAAGAACAGCTGCTGTCAATACAACTGTTTACCCTCTGACCCCTCCTCTGCCCAGTAAGTGAACAGTGCCAATTGTTTTCTTGTATTATATACTGTTTACAAGCCCTGAGTGGCATGAAAGGAATTAATAATTTAGCTCATGGAGCTGATGACCCTTATTGGGGTACCCCTATTTGCTGAGCAGAAATCAGAGCAAAAAGCTCCCTTGAAGCCACAGGGTTTCTTTAAGAGTTTTTCACTTTACAGCCTAATTGGCCACCATAACATAAATCAATTATTTCTCCTGTTTTAAGCAACAATGCTACCTATTCTCAACCACTCGATTTCCAACTTCCCTCGTATCAAGCCAGGCCTTGTTCCTTGAATTTTACAGCTGTCTAGTAAACACGATGGCAAGGACAGCTTGGAGAATTTTGCAGGATTAGGAACATTTGGGAACACTACCAAAAAGAGGTTATGCTATTTTGAACTTCTCTTGACCTTTGACTGCCCTTGTCCCTGTTTATGCTAATTGAAGGGGTATATGGGCTACTCCTAGAAATGAACTTAGCCTGAACCTGTGACATAGCATTGGACTTCGTAGATACCTGTGCATGAGTTTTGGTACCTGCTCCCCAAAGGTTGTCATCTTACATGCAGGAGGAGTACAGTAGGTAAAACACGGCACCCTGAACAAATGCAGGGATACCCGAGATCAGAATAAGCAGAACATGCTGAGTGAGTGAATTGCATCTTCTTCCACTGCTGCCCAGCTGCTCGCCTGCTGAAGATCAATCACACAGGGATCCGTTTGGTAAAGATGCAGTGGTGCTTGCGAGGTTGCAGACAGAAGGACATTTGCATAGTAAAACCTCAGTCAGTTGGATAACATTTTAGTAAAGGCCTTCTGAAATGCATGCTAAAAATAGGATTTTTGACCTTGGAGAAAATGCAGATAGTGTAACACAGGATTATGGACTTCTCCCCCTAAAAGCCAAAACTGAGGTATCAGAACTTCTAGGTAAGCGATGGCAATGCCATCCCCAAGACCTTTCAGTATAATTATACTTTTATTACCATTGAATAATTCAGGTTGGAAGGCATCTCTGGAACTCATCTAGTTGAGCCCTGCACTGGAAGCAGACCTCGTTTCAAGGCTGGATCAGCTTGGTCAGGGGTCTGTTCACTCAAGCTTTGAAAGTCTCCAAGGATGGAGACTCCATGGCCTCTCCAGACCCCTGTTCCAGTGCTGCATCGCTTCCACTAAGTTTTTATACCCACCCACCCCCAGATGTCCAGTAGGATTTTCTTTTGTGGCAACTCATGATCATTGTATTGGCCTTTTGCCATGTACCTTTGAAGACCCTGGCTCCATTTTTTCCTATAGCCACTTTTAAAGAACTGGAAGACGGCCGGTTAATCCCCACTTAGCCTCCTCTTCTCCAAGCTAAACAAATGCAGTTCCCTCAGCCTGTCCACATTTGTCACGCCTTCCAGCCCCCAACCGTCTCAGCAGCCCTCCAGTGGGCTTACTTCAGTTCAACCTGTCTTCTGCTGGGAGACCCAGAACTGCACAGAGTATTCCAGTTTGACTCTGCCAGTTCCCAGAGGGGAACACGCACTCCCCTCGACCTGCTGGCTACACAGCAGCCACCACGCAATGAGCTGTCATCACCACAAGCACACCCTACTGACTCACCATGAGGTTCACCAGGACCTTCTGCAGAGCTGCTCCCCAGCCTGTACCATTGCATGGCGTCATTACGTTCTAGATGCAGGGCTTGACATTTGTCTCTGTTTAACTCTAAAGTTTCAATCAGCCCTTTCCTCCAGGTTAAGGTCCTTCCAAATAGCAGCTGTATCAGCCTGGTGTCATCTGCAAGTCTGATGAGTGTACTCCATCCCACCATCCAGATGGTGGATGAGATTGCTAAGCAGTATTGGCCCCAATATTGACTCCCAAGAACAACCTCTGAATAACGGGCCACCGGTTAGTCTTTGAACTCCTGACTGCTATCCTTTGAAGCAGATAGCGTATTTTTTCACCCGCATTTGCCTTGTAGCCCAGTCTGACTACAAGGGTGGTACGGGAGGCTGCATCAAAAGCCTTGCTGAAGGTTAATGACAAAACTGCTCTCTCCTTATTCAGGGATCCAGTCATTTCATCACAAAAGGAATGGGGTTGGTTGGGCATGATCTCCTCTTGGTAAACCCACGGTGAACGTTCCCAATTACCTTCCAGTCCCCTTCAAGTGCCTGGAAACATCTTTCAGGAGGATTTGCTCCATATGCTTCCCAGGGACTGAGCTGAGGCTGGCCAGCCTGCGGTTCCCCAGATCAGCTACTATTCAGCAGAGCTGAGTTAAAGGTGATTCATTATCCCTTATCAGCTAAATTTTACTATAGATACATTCCTCCCCTTTCCCCTACATCAGGCAGGGCTTCTTGTCTCACCTCAACACTGAGAGCACACACTGTTTGGGAAGAGGAGTGGGAAGTAAGGTCACCTCATGATAAATATTTGAATCGTTTTCATTAACATGGAAAACAATCACAGCTCCTGCTTACCAACATAACTGAAAGGAAACATTCACAGCAATTCAGTGTTCCACCTACTTAAAGTGCTATACCTGCACTGTATTCCTCAATAAACACTATACAGACATTGTTATTTCAAACGCCTGTTTACATTCCAGTAAAATTCTGTCGGCATGGTATCTGATTTATTGATGCCATCAAAAGTCACAGGATTCCTGAAATGCCTCCTGAGACACAAAAAAATCAAAGCAGAAAGGAGATGTGTGTTGCTGGGGTATCAGCTTCACCATATAAGCTATGGACTAGATCTCCAGAAGCCGCCTGCATTTTCTGAACCAGAGTGCGGTGCCCTTCTTGAGAGCTGAGCACCGCTGCTGCACCGGGAGGTTTAGTGGGCTCTTCTGTGAAACACAGATGGAAGCACTCAGAGCCACCACTTGGGAACAGCAAGGTTCGTTAGGACTGCTCTCGGCCCACTGCAACAGCCAACTCATTGCTCTAAAGGGGATTCATATAATTTTTGCATCTTATTTTAAACTTTTAGGGTACAGGCAGGGAAAAGTCCATCCATAATTAAGAAGCAAAGCTTTGAGAAAAATACTTATGATGATGACAGCAGCCTCCAGGCATGTCCTAAATGAAAAGTGACATTCAGTCACTCAGTGCAAGCGGTCAGAACAGCTCCATGAGGTGCACTGAGTATTCATTCAAAGGGGACTGAAACTACAGTAATGAAGCCTAATATCATGTCTTACCAAAACACCTCGTTTCTTTGCCTGTAAATTGAGATTCATGTTAATCTTTCTCCAGAGGTCAATACTAAAGTGTTTTACAGTCCTTTGGTGACATTTCCGTTCACTTTCAAAGTATGAATGAAAATTCACAGCTAAAATTACACCTTCTGAAATACAAAACAATTCCTGAAGAAGCCGAGCTTTTAAGCACTGCGGCAGCTCACCAGTACAGCAGTGTATGTTCACATGCAATTAGCACTGACAAATGAGAATTTCAGAATACATTATTTCCCTTATTCAGAAGGCTCATCTGTTTTGAAAAGTCACTCTATCCTGACTTGTGGACAAAAAAAGCCTATAAAATGAAGTAATAACCAATAGTAAAAATTACATTCAGTTGAAATTGTATTTTTAATTTGAATTCATAGTTTCAGTCTTCAGTTTGCAGTCTCTTTATATCAGGTCTGTCTTCTCTTTAAGAACCTCTTGATATCCAAGATAGTCTCTCTGCATCTGTAACTCAGTGTAATTACTCACAATCTTTTTGATAAGCTGAATAAGCCAAGACTATCAGGCTGCCTCAGTCTTTTGGGGCAATTCCCAATATTTTAAGAGATCAGCATCAGGACTGTACGCAGCATTACAATATCAGCATTCCAATGCAGCGCTGTTAGTATTAGATAGGCACCAAACAAAAAACCTACTTTCCATTTCCAAAAGACCACTTTAGTGCTTTTTGCTACTGAGGTGCAGCAGCAGGCACTTACTCAAATACCTCTGCCTGTTCCGCAGCCAGTGCTTCATGGCACGCAAAGCCCCATTCCACAGGCGTGCTGGCTTCATCCCTAGACGTGCCATTTTGTATATTCTATGCCAGGAGTACGTTTTGGTTGACCAGGAGATTGCCTACCCGGCAGCCCAGACTACTCCAATATTGAAAGATCAATTGCATAATCATTCTGTAAATCCGTGGAATTTATTTATTTACTTTTTCATTACTGGTAAAGTGTTGGCCAACACAAGGCATACTACTATAGCAAAATCCACCTCTTGAGTCCACTAGAATTACCTACATTACAACACATACCATACAAGAGTAGAGATACCACTGGTATTTTTAAGAGTTAACATCAACCCAGATTACTACTCATCTATTGATAAATAATAGCACATACAGAATATGCCAGAAATTGTGTTGCAAATTAGCCAGTGTTCCCAGAGGTGAGCAGCTCTGGATGCCACCCAGCGCATCGGGCTAGAAACACTACTGTAAACAGACTGTTTTATCACAACGCAGGTAACATGCCCGTTTAATTCAACAGACAGTACATGAACGGCACTGAAACTGGGATCCTGGAGATGCACAGATATATGAGGAGTCTGAAAACAGCTTTTTGCCCTAACCTCAAGGTTAATGAATTTAACAGCATTTATCTTCGCATTTTAATTAGTGGAGATAAAATTACAGCTTCTAACTCTAATGGACTTCAGCTGCCCACTGCCAATGCCTACTAGGACTTGGCTGGCTGCGCTAGCCTGGAAATGAGAAGACTAACTAGTACTTACTAGTGGATGCATCGTGCTCTGGGGGAGGATCTTGACAGAATCCTAGAATGTGAAAAACAGGTGTAAGCACTACACATTGAAACAATTTTCCTCATTGTTACCACACATACACAGAAAGACCGACTCATCCTAATCAACCGCTGAATGTATAATCAACATTGAACAGCATTAGAGGGGAAAAAGCTCTACAGCTGCCTAGGTACAGTACATTCCTAAGGCTCAGCGATCAAATGAGATGGTTGGGTTGCAGCAAATAAGCTCACTATCATATAAAAGCTACTCTTGGCATTCTGTATTTAAATCTACAAGTCTTATGGCTCAGCACATGGAAGCAACAGGTTTTAGAAATACAATCACCAGAGCTGTAGCTCTCACTGCACATCACATGAAAGGACCAAATCAATGAATGAGCTTAATGTTTAATTTGTCAGTGTGGGTATAGCAGTGGTTGTTGCTCTTTCATTTTTGTGAGGTCTTTATTTCCTACAGGCCACCTGAAAGTGTTTTGTGGCTCATGCTGCAACAAACAACCTGTCCTTCAGTGGCAGATGGGTCAACCCGGAGCCTCCACGCCCACAGGATGCCCAATGACCGGGGCAGGCGCTCCCGGGCTGGGATAACGGCTGCCGTGGGAGCAGGCACTCTGCTCTGTAGCAGATCCGAGGCAGCACCACACACCACAGATCATCTGAGCGCCGCTCAGTCGGACCAGCACTCACCCTACACTTCTCCCTGAAAAAAAAAGCTATTAAAGTTGCAGCCAGCCATTTTTCAGTTACCTGGACCAGAGAGCAGGCACAGCTTGCCACAACTATGCTGCCTGCTATGGAACACAAGTTTTATGCTCTGTTAGAAGTGTTTTTCTTCCTGTACTGATTCAAGCAGCTCGCTCAGTGATCTCCAGCCTTCCAGTCTCATCGACTACTTCCTTTCAGCCCTACCACTACTTTGGGGTTGGCTGGAGTGAAAAGCTTACATTAAGCATTGGGCCTCCCAGGGACGGGGATTACATACAGGCAAGAATCAAGGGAAATTTGATTCTCTCCCCACCTACCTCTGTGCCTGCCATGTTTGCAATCCCTATTAGCCCCTGCTGTTTGCAATTCCAGAAACACTTCCCTTTCTCTTTGGGGCTTATTCCAGCCACATCTGTCTACTGCTATAATCTCATTTTGCAGGATGCCATGTCTCTTAGTAGCTTTCAGTTGTGGTAACACACATCTAAGCACCTTAAAAAGCACATCAGAAAGTGTTTCACAGCTATAAAATATTCTTCCGAAGGGAAGCATCGTTCCTAACATTTGGATGTTTGTTTCCACTTGTACTAGGAAGTTACCTTAAATACAGAAAAAAATACCAGCACTTTTAAATTAAGTCCCCATTCTCAATGGGAAAATTGTTTTGGAGTGAATTTAGTATACATAGTTGCTCTGAAAAGGAATCTGAAGTTTTAATTCTAGTTTAATCTAACTTCATTAAAATAATACAGGACTTCATGTTTTGCTGGCTTCCATAAAAAGGCAGTGTACAATTTGCCTTTTTTTTTAATTTCAGGTTTTCAGCTTAAAGGAATTAGCTCCTCTGCACACATCCCCAGCTGTCAGTACAGCAGGAGATGAGTAAGTGTATCAGTATCTCCCCTTCCGTACACACACACAACTTGTTCACCATCCGCTTCAGGCAAGGAAGACACTGCTCGTGAGCAGACGNGGGCCAGCACACCCACCCCGACAGTGAACGGGACCATGCACCCACAGGAGAGCACAGCCAGGCCCAAAGCTGGAGTGTACACAGGTCACCAGTGAGCCACTTAACAGCAAACCATGCCTGAAGCTGAGGAGCTACTGCCTGCGCTCTCTGCCGAGAGCCTCGACCTGCTAGAGCACGAAACAAGCACTACAGAAAGCACAAGAAAGACAGTTATTTCAACAGGCAGTGAATTAGATTAAAAGAAGTCAGGCAACATTTCCTTTGAGGGGCAATTCAGGCTGATGCTAGGCTTGTGTGTGGGTGAGGAAAGAGATTCAGTACCTCATTGCGTACCTGCGTGATACACATGAGCTTCCCAGCTACCCAACCTGCAGCACGCTCATCTGAAAGGCTTCTCAGCACAGGGAGAGGGCACTTCAGCTGATCAGACCCACAACCAATATTAACACGCTTTTAAAGTCACAGCTTAATTTTTAATCCCAGCCAATAAGAACCATCAAGGGCTTGTAGTCCTGTTGCTCTGCAGGTGGATGCTGCAGCATCCCAACAGCAATCCTTGGGAAGGTGTCACGCAGCACTCCCCTTAGGACTGCTCCCTCTTGGCAAGGCCATGACATTAACGGGATGTGACCCATGGGTCAGTCTTCGAGGCGCTTCAGACCAGCCAGCCCCGGCAGGACAAGACACAGGCACGGCAATTTACTGCTATACATAAACCCTCAGGAACATATCGTCATACTTTGGTTCTTGACAGTATTCCCTGCCTTAAACAAGGAACAGAGCAAGTCGCTGCAGTCAACCGGCATAGTTTCAGTTCAGACACCTCCACCAAACCAATAAAAAAAAAGTATTAAAAAAAATCCATGAAACAAAGCAGCAGAGATAAGCACCCGGCAGCTCTGCCAGCTCCCAGCAGCTATTTGCCTCCCATCACTCACTCCGCTCCTGCCACGCTTGCACAGCGAGGTGGACGGAGGCTCCGTGCTCCCGCTGCCAGGCTCTGCAGGGCAGGAGTCCACCACAGCCCTCGTTTGCTCTGATATCATTTCTTTGGCAATTGTCTCAACAACACTTGACATCCTCATACTTACGAACCAGAGACTCTTGAGTTCTCACCTCACAAGTTAATTAGAAATTCACCACTCAAAATCAGCCTACAAACACCCCCACCCGGGCACTGCCTGCTGCTCAGCACCGCCAGGTTTCACAGATGGCGGCGTTCTGCTTGGCCAGCGGTGTGGGGCACGGGCTCGTCATTTGAGCAGGAACCTACTGCACCCCCACCCCAACCACAAATCCTGGCCAAGCTTGAAAACATCTTACTCAACCCCCCCCAAAAGTAATCCCAATGCAACCTGATCTTCAGCGGACAGAGTAAGACAAGAACGGCTCAAGCAAGCCCGGCACTCTGGAGAGGGCCGAGATGCACAGGGCGAGCCGGGGAGCACGCACAGCAGGAGCTTCCAGCACACTTGGTCAGCTCCACTCCAGGTATTTCACTTAAATTTACTTTGTGCAAACCCTCCATTTTTTAAGCTATGGACACCAGACTAATGCTGAACTAAGAAAAAAATCCCAGAGATACCACCAGCTACACAAGAAAGCTGCAGAGCTGGAAGAGCACCCTTTCAGGGCAACAGCCCACAGTAACAGTACTCTCTTGACTGTAGAGCTGAGGCTCTTTAAATTCATACACTTAGAGAACGACAAGTAACTCTGTACCTTCACTGACTACAAAAAAAAAAAAAGGGAGTTTGTTTTTAAAAACCAGATATTAAATATCCAGCTGGATTTCTCATTAAGTAGGGCAAGCCATTACAGTAAGTATCTAAAAAATATTAGATTTCCAGGAAGTTCGGTGTGAGTATAGTTTTATTATCTGGTTATTTCTACATATAGCCCATTTTACTTTTTTATTTTTGAGCTGTACTTGCAGCCATTCCACATGGCCATTTTGCACCTCAGCTGCATTCTGATTACTTCTGATCTTCAGCATTCATCCAAGGCTGCCATGACACATTTTGCCAAACAGCATGGTGCTCCGTTGTACCTCGCCTCTTTTGCGATGGAGGAAAGTCAAATTTACCTCAAGACAGCTTTAGATTCAAGGTCATTCCAAAGCTTTTAATTACCAACCAGAATTTGGTATTTTTGTGCTCAACACTCAAGAGCAGCCGGCAGTCTTATTCGTTACTAACTGTTGCACACGTGTATAGCGGACAAACCATTTTCAATACCCGAGACAACCGTGGCACCCGCTAGCCAGGCTGCCTGGCTCACCACTGGCACCCGCCGGCCACATCCACACGCTCCGAGACTTGCATTGTCCATTAAACCATCCCAGCATGTCATTTAAAGATGTGCATTAAACACCAGGATTTGACAAGCTTAAAAAAAAAAAAAAGTCAAGAGTATTTCTGATGCAGCATTTCAAGTTTAAAGGGTTAGAAATGCTCCTTCTCAGCAGATATAGGATGCACTGGAACAGTAACTGCTGGTCCAAAGGTGTTTTGCAGAAGACAGCTGTGTGCCAGGAAAATGCACTTCATGTTTGATGCAAGTCACTGAAGTCCTGACTCATCTTTTCCACGAAGACAGCACAGAGGTGGCTGGCCACCCCCCAGCCCCACGGCCATCCCCAGGCACCGGGGACCCCCGGGAGCCTCTGCCCCTGCCCACCCTCCGGCCATGCCACAGGAGCAGCCGCCGGCCTGGCTCTCCCAGCCGGAGGCGAAGCCCTGTGATGGAGGGGGTGCCCAAAAGGCCCTCACCACCGGCTTCTGGCCTCCCACCACCGGGGAAAAACTGGCACGTTCTTTAAAGTTACAACATTTATTTGAAGTTTCTGTAGCTGTTGAAGTAGAAACAGAAAACAGACTTGAGCCACACAGCCAAACCTGTGCCAACCCCCGCCCCTAACTGCACATTGAAGCGGAGCGCAGCACCAGATCCGCCTGCACGGCTAGCACTGCCTCTGCCATGGCTACCTCGGCCACACTACTCCACGGCCACTCCTACCACGGCTACTCCAGCCACGCTCAGACCCAGCACCAGCACAGCAACACTAAGCCAGAGCTCGTTGGGGCCATCAGCTCAATGCCTCTTATTTCCTATGAGGCATGCAAGAAATGTTTTCCCAGTGAAGGAATTCTAGCAATCTACTTGCCAATTATTTTGCCATAAATATTATGGCAATTCTTATGTAAAGGCTATTGCAGAGGTTCCCATAGAAAGAACAAGGTTATAAACAACTTTTGTTCCAATTTATAGCTCCTTACTAGAAAAATACCCTACAGATATTGACAACTACCGTTCAGTCATTATTAGGCAGCCTATATCCCTATGTTCGGTGGGGTTTTGTTAAATGCAAGTTAAAGGTAAAAAAATACAAGCATCCAGAGGAGCATTTCTTCCCCAGTATCAGTTTGCAATACAAGCTATTTCAAAGTTAAGTTGTTCCATGAAGAAAGTGCAAAATTTTAAAATTCTGATCCTCTAGAAAACCCAGCACGCTGCTGTACTTGCCAGCTATCGAACACAGCGGTTTGGGAACAGGAGACGAAACCTTCACCTATCAGATACAGAAAGGTAAAGGAAAAAAAAAAAACCACTCTCAACAGAAAACATAGCTCAACTTCATCACTGGAAACAAAATCTTTAGTTCAAGCTTAGATTGCATATACAACATTAAACCCTTTTCTTCACCAATTGTCTTTTACAAAAGACGGAGTCCTTTACACCAGGGGTGTAAGTTACTACTCGTGAATAAGCACAAACACAACACTTTTACTCTGTCAACATGAAGGACCATTTTTGGTAGGGCCAGCAATCCCCATTTCCCACATTGTGTGATTGATTACGCTCTGCCCCTTAGAAGAGTTGATTGGTTTCCTGGTGCCAGGAAAATGATTGATGAATATTTCGAGCCGTGGGCCTCTCTTCCTGCTGGGTGTCCTTTTCACATGTCTCCAATGGGCCTGGGGATTTTTTTCAAGACTAGGAAGTGTCATTTTTATGGATATCATCCTGTGATAGGGACAGTTGACTGAGCAGAGGCGCTATGTAAATCAAAGTGAAACAGTAAAGGTCAGCCCAAGTGTTAAGGCGACAGACCCATACAGCACGTATCAGGTAAGCAGGAAAATAGAAGAAAAGCTTCACAAAGCCGGCAAGCGAAGCGGGAGGCACCAACTGCACTGTTAGCTTGCTACTGCAAATTGGCAGGAGCAAGCTATTACACTACCACAACAAATCTGGGATACTCCCACAAATAAGGTATAGTCATACGCAAAGATCATTAAAACCAATTCCTTTTAGCACCCAAACCACTCAGTCAGTGTGGGCTGAGCAAAGCAGCCCCAGCTCCTGCTGAACTGACACTCAGGTCTAACACAGGGAAAAACTCACCTTAAATCACGCCCTGAGCTTACATTCTACCACAAAGTAAGCCAAGATCTCAGCGGGACTGTCACCCCCCTTAAGCCAAAGCCCCAGTAACCCAGAATGCCAGATTGCATTTAGGTTTTTGCAGCTAAGAACAATCACTGCTTGCGACCCACAGAAAGGGCATTTCTTTACAGCTGTCGATAGAACAGGCACAGGACAGAGTATCCTGGCGAAAGCACACGTAAGACTTCTAACGTAACAATATGCCTTCTTTGTAAGTATTACCAAACAACATTAAAAAGTCAAGTTACAGCTGTGAGAGTGAACGAAGAGATTTTTGGAGAACAAGTTGGTATTTGGCAGAACTTTCAGAGACCAGAAGTTCTTTTCAAATTTTACTACAAATGTGACAGCCATCACTTAATCACTTGGCTTCAGGATCTGAGGGCTCCAAAACAACTCCCACAGATAAACCCCTGTGCTTTTCAGCAGCGCCATAGTCAGCATCAGCTACGTAGAATAAATCCTGACTTTTATGGGAGCCCTGTGCTCATTTACAGTTGCAGAAAGAGTACACCCGCTACCAGGTTCGTTAACAGTACAGAGAATCCACCACGCTGACCTGAGCACAACGTACACCCCCAGAAATATGTACCACATATGGGTCTCATAAGGCAAGAGACTTTTGAGATTCAGTCCCAAGGGCTTCACAATTACAGATTATATTTCCATGAAAAACATTTAAGGTTTCCATCAAGTTTCAGCTGACAAGGACACGACAGCAGTTTATAGTCACCCTGGCATTAGAGTCTTGGGGAATTTTTTATCAGGTTGTTGTTTTTTTTTCCCCCTGACACAGCCACAAAGGGAAAGAGGGCTTAAAAAAAATTAATCCTTCACACTGACCAGGCATTTCTCTAAGTTTAAATTTCACCACCTATACAAGCCTACACGTCACTGGGATGATTAGGCAACGGAAAGCAGACGGGTAACTTATGCTCTCTGAAGGACACGGGGTCCACCCTTTGTACATGAAACCTCCTTATCGAAGAGCTGGAGAAGAATGAAGGTACTCCAGACATACGCTGCTTTCAAGATAAGTTATTGGCAATCATTTACCAATAAAGAACTTCACTGAAGCTACCCTATCAGTGGTGTATTTCCTCCTTCTAACAAAACCTGTACAGAGTCATTTTTATCAACATATAAAATCTGGAATTCTTCTAATTAGGTAATTAGAATTGTAATAAGACTAAAGCTAAACCTCGAAGGGTCCTCTTGTCCCCCAACTACCCTTTCTCAATTAACTCTGCAAAGTGATAACCACACCAGCTTAAAGGCTAAAAAAAGGAAAGGATCAAAAGGCTAGTTTAATACAGCTGGAGGGAAAGAATGCATTTCAGCTCACCAGCAACCATCTGATGAAACCCTGGGCCAATTCTTTATGTAAATGACTTAATTAGAATTACCAGATTACACTGCTGAAGGCCTTATTTAAATAGGCAGTTTATCAACAGGATAAACTGCGCTCTCATTCTCAGAGAATGTTAGTGTAAATGCATTTGTTCAAAGCTACCACCATGTAAGAGTTGAACAGAAATTTAACAAACCGCTTCCACATCCCCCTCACAAAAAAAAAAAAAGATATCACAAATGACTTGCCAGAGACAGGACAGAAAGAGTCCTATTGCTTCCCAACAATCAAGAAATAGCCTCCTAGATGGAAGAGTTCCCACATTTTCTATAATGCAGTATCTTTACACTGTTTTGTAGCAAAGCAGGGGAAAAAAAATTCCTGTTGTTGCAGTATCACATCACACATTGCATCTGCTGAACATACATTGCTAGTCCTCTTTTTAGCACAAATAGGCACGCATAAACCCATTTTCCTGATTAATGATCTACAGAAGCCATCAATACCAAATTCCAACTTTACACCAAGAGGTATTTTTCCACCTTACCATCAAACCATAACAAAGGAATTAAGTTCTTCCAAGATTACAAGTCTTTTATTTCCCATCATAGACCCAAGCTCAGAATTCTATTATTTATTATTATTTACGGAAGCAGGAGCCATCCACATTCAACAGGCCAATACCGAGTCAAAATAACACTGCAGCCTCTTGTTTATTCAGACATTTGACTTTAGCAGCATTGCCATTCAACAACTCAAATTGTTTTTCTTCCTAAATCTTCAAAGAAACATTTATAGCAAGTAAACTAAGACCTAGCTATATCAATGAAATAGTCTTTGTGAAGCAAAGGCTTATCTCATCAGATGCAAAGCAATCAAGCATAAAGAACCACTAAAAATGTCAATGTGTGCCAGTAAAGTTTGAGAGCGCTGTGGAAAAGGGAAGGGATGCAAGCAGTGGCATTATTCTTTGAAGACCTCACGTTCTCTGTTCTTAGACCTTTCCTCTTTTCTCTGGTATGAAATTCATCCAGATTAGTAATCTACCTACCTGAAACTCTGATAATTTTAAGGCAACACAAGATTCAAGTAGTTTTCTGATACATAAATCTGTCTCCCAAGACCATATCCACACAACAGCATCCAAAGTTACCTTAATTCTAGATAACCTGCTTTACTGGTATTTCAGTTAAAACATAAAGTAAGTAAAATGGTGTAAAAACCATCATGTTTCATTCACAGAGGATAAACGTGCCAACTTAAGCTACTGGGAAACTCGTCCTAAATTGGACCCTGTTGAGAAATAACTGCTAGTAGTGCAGGAAAAGTGAATGCCCTAATTAAATGATTTTTAAAAAGAATTCACTTTACTCATTGCCATTGATTTGGTCAACAAAACATGTTTGTTACACAAAAGGGGATGTACTCAAATTGATGAGGTAAAACCGTCATCTTATATTCTAAAAATGTCAAATGCCCCCTCAAATAACGAGGCTGTAATTTACCGTAACTGCTGAAATGAAATCATGTAGCTGCATTTCAAAGTTATTCTGAGGCTTCTTTCATTGAAGACGCAAATAAACTTGCAGCAGTTTACTTGGAATTAACACAGAAGCCACACATAGAGCTTAAATTCATTAATGATTTTAACATAGCCACCAAGAACACAATCCTACTTTTATATACGTATCTATACATATATGTGTCTCTCTCCTGTGTATCTATATATATGCACCATGCAATTTTAATTGCTTCCATGAAGAGTGAAGATGCTGTACCTCACGGAATCAAATGTGCTATGAATCTTCCTTAAAACCAGGAAATGTTAAAACTCTTAATTTTCCATTAGCATTTACAGATATTTTATAAGCCAACAAAGTAAGAAGCCAATCTCTTCTGCTCCTCCCCTGGCCGCTGTAGGCTTTAGAAAGACCGAAGGTCAAGCAATGTCTCAACACCCTGCCAGTATTTCACATTTTTTAAGGCAAAGTAGTAAAAAGTTGTTACATCATCCATTCAAAAGACTAACTGCAGCCACAGGTACAGCATCTATCACATGAAACAGCTGTGCAAGACACACAACTAATTCTTAAAACTAATCTGATGAATCAAAAAGACATTTCCCCCAAATGCCACATTTCTGTGGGGAAAAATAGTAAATGCAGACAAAGTATCAATACTGTTGTGTTATTAAGGACATAAAAGGAAGAGGCACTTCCAAATTAAGGCAGAATATTAAAAAATATTAAGGATGAAAAGTATCTTTCATCCAATTAGACATCTAATTAAGAGAGGAATGAAGTGTTTCCAGCAGCCTCACAGAGGGACAAAATTCAAAACTACATTTCACGGTAATTACAGAAATACCCATTTCTGTAACCGCCAGCGCGGTGGACACGTCGGTCGGGGTGTATCTGGCAATCGCCAGTGACGGTGCCTGATAAGGAGCCGCTTTTGTCCGAGCAAACCCTTTGTAGAAGGGAGCACCTTGAGATGGTAAAATGCAATTGTAAACCATAAAAATTGGCAGGGACATTCAAGTGCAGATGCGGCATCTGCATATGGAAGTGTAAAAGGTCCCAAATGGTGCCCATAAACCCACCGGCAGCCCGGCCAGGCAGCGGCAGCGCGGATCAAACGAACGCT
>VZSZ01003231.1:0-13995 GCA_013398815.1 Ibidorhyncha struthersii | reverse complement strand
ATGATCTCCAAAGTTCCCTTCTAACCCCTACCAGTCTGTGATTATGCGAGAGCCAGGAATCTTTTCAGCATGGCAAGGGATACAAGTATATTGCTACAAAATCGCCAACACCTGCACATAACAGGTTCTGAGAAGCAGAAAAAAGATTGAATTTAAGAAAAGCAGCACTGTCTAGTCCAGATTTAGAGTCATGACAGCATGATCATTTTGTTTCCATATGACAGGGCTGAACGCATTTACATTTTGTTGGAGAACTCCACAGAGCTTCACTTGGAACGGTCACTGAAAGAGCCTGCCCTCATTTGGGGGGATACAAAGGGCACACGGGGACTGAGAAGTTGTATTCTTACTTGGGAGAGGAAAAAAACGGCTTCGGGAAAAAGGCACCGGCAGAAATCCCCATCCCCCCGCCTCCGGCCACGGCATCGGCCCAGCTCGGAAGCTGCCTGCGCTCNTGCGCTCGCACGGCCCGAGCAGGAGTTGCAGACAACAAGATGGCGGCAGCGGGGCACAAGAGCGAGGCACTTTCTAAGCGTGATTCTACGCCGTTCTCCATTCCTCCCTCGTCCTCCGCCCCTCTACCAGAGGCAGTAAGATAACTGCCCGGGTTTTGTCCCGCCCCGGGCGCCTCCGTCGGCCCTGCACCTCCCTTCGCCGGCTGCGGCGCTCCCCGCTCTCCTCTCGCTTGTGGGCGGGNGGGTGGGGACGGGACAGGCTGCGCGCGGGCAGGTTCCTAAAATGGCGCTCGTCAGCGGGGCGGCGGTGGCCGGTTCGGGTTACTGGGCCGTGCTCTCCCGGGGCTGCGGGAGGGTCGTGGTGGCGTCTGTCCTCGGCAGCGCGGCTTACTCCTCCGCGCATGCGGTGAGCAGCAGGGAAGGCCGGCGGAGGGAAGGTGAGGGCAGCCTGCCCGGCTTTTCGGTGGTGGCGTGCGGCCGGCCGGGGCGGGGGGTTCAGGGCTCGGGCTGGCCCTGGCCGGGATGGCGGGGCCTGGGGACGGGTGGGGAGCTCAGGCCCGCGTCCCTCCTCACTTCCCGGCTGCAGGCGGCTCTGTAAAAACGTTTTGAGTTGCAAGTCCTTTGCTGAAGAGCTTTTGGTAATGATAAAAAAACTCTGCGGTGTAGGATGCAGATTTTAGCAGCGTAAATACTGTAAATAGTCTGAAGAAAGACGTGAGCAAATCGGTGTTTGGTAGACAGATTTTCAGCTCAGGCTTACAGTAGTACAGTAGACTTGCAATGCGTTGCCTGGTTTTAGGTATTCCCAATGAGAATTTGATCGTTTCCTAAGGGATGTGTACTCACATTAAACTCCTGTCATGCCTGGACTCCAGTTGAGCTGCTCAGGCTGTTCCAAGGGTAAATGGACACTGTTGGTCAGGGTTGTACCAATATTTTTGTGAAGGCTGGGTGGGCATTTGTTATCTACAAATTCAGGAGCAGGCTGCGTTGCTGAAAGGGTCTTTAAATGATGTCTGATATTGCACCTGGTGGCAGGAGTAAAAGGTGTCCTGACTTGAAATTATAGATGTTTGTAACAGAAATAGTAAGATTGGTACGAGTCAAGTGTGTCTATTTTTGAAAGCACCACAAAAATGGTAGATCAAGGGCTAAAAGAATGCTGTGTATTAGCTGTTGCAGAGCCCAATGTGTATTTTTCAGTTTAAGTTTTTATATAGTAAGAAGAGGACAAACAGAATTGGATCCATAAAATACTTAAAGAAAACAAAAGAATTGTGAAGTTCAAAAGTTTTTTCAAGGCTTATGGAGGGTAGGGTTGTAAGACAAATGAACGAGGTAAATAGGACTCAAACATCTGCTCCTAAACCCCATTGACTGTTTTTTGCTAAATGTATACTGTATTGTAATGTGGCAACAATTAAAACCCAAACAAACACACCCCCTCATGCTCAGAGACACTTGAAAATAAATGTCATCAGGTTCACCTTCATTTATCTGACTGTTATAAAGTCCACATTGTTTTGGTGTTGGGTTTTTTTTTTTGGGGGGTGGTGGTGTCTGAAAGTGATTAAATTAGAGTTTGGGGAGGAAATTAAGAAAGTGAAGATCTCTGTTTAGATTGAAAATCTAGTGGTATTTGGTATCTTGATGCATCCCTATCAGTCCCTGAAGTCAGTTGGCTGAAAAGTTCAGCCAAATGGTGGCTCAGGCCTGCTAGAAGGGAGTAAACTCTTTCACTTTCTCTTGCATCTTCTCTGGGACTGCTCAATAAACCAGATAAACATGGTAAAATGGCAGAAAACAAACCCATTGGTTTGTTCCCCATCTCCAGTTTAAGATGGAAAACAGTTCAATGTGCTGTTTATACGGAGGTTAGATGAGCTTGAGAGTGGTACAGAACAGGGTGTGAAGATTTGCTATCAGAAGGAAGGAATGGAGCCATGGCATTCTCCTTTTGGTAACAGTGCTTGTATTGCTGGTGGAGGGTGATTTGTGACTTAACAGCCATGTGGGAAAGAAAAGGAAGCATAGTAATGAAGGCAAAAGTGTACTTTCGCTCACCTCATTTTTCTTTCCTCCTGCATCAGGCTGGAATAAATGATGCTAGAAAAATGCGTTTAGGCATGTTATGACTAAATTGTTAATGTGTTTAGGACAGACCTAGGCAAAACGGCTTCCAAGCTTTTTTTTATCTTAAGTCTCAAAAAATAAATGAGCAGTCTGCACTATGAGTATCTGATCTTCCCCTTCTTCTACATAAAGACTGGGAAGTATTAGTATATATTGTCTTTGTAAAAGGGAAAAAAACATACAGGATTATGCTGCTTTTTTTCCCCCCGCAAAACCATATAATAGTTTGCATTGAAAATATTTCTTTTTCTTTCAGCTTCAACAAGGAGAAGAGGCAGGACACCACAGTTCATAAGATCAGTAAGTACTGGAACTATTTACAGTTAACTCAGAGGTGTTTGAAAAAGTTTTCTAAGCTGTATGTCTTAACAGTTTGTACAGGAACCCCTTCTGCAGTCAAAACCTGGTGAAACAATCCACTGTGACTATTCCAGAACCAGCACCTAGTTTCTTTAATCTCCCAGCTGTTTTCAGTGTGTATTCTCATAAGGCAAAAACATTAACAATAACAAACTAACAGTTAGGTTGTATTGACACCATGTTCTTCAGGTCTTAAAAGTAATTTAAAGTTGAATTTAAAATAAAAACAGTCACTTTAATGTTGTTTTCAGTATGAGTTTACAGAATTTGTAGTGTTTCCTTTCTAGTGTAATAAAAATCTGATATTGTGCATAAGTGAAATTGTTCTTGGCACAGTAGAATGAAAACTGGTATCTGAACATTCAGTCACTGAAAATTTTCTTATTTATTCTACACATAAATTTCAAAATAGTATATTATGTGTTACGATTTTTAAAGGCAAATAGTAAAAGTGAACCTGGCATGTATTAAATTTTTGTTTAACTTCCAAGAGCAGATTTAATGATACACCAAAACAGTCAGACCAGCTGACTGCATATATCCACTTATATAACAATATCTAAATTAAAAATTAAGGTTTTGGGGGAAAGAAACAGTGACTTGCTTTTTTTCCTTTTTTTTTTTTTCTTTTTTTTCCTTCTAAAGAGCGTTTGACTGAAACCTTGGTCAGTTATTGGAAGATATAAGCTATTTCTGCAATATAGTAATATATTGTTCCTATACTGGAATTTCTATAGCAAGTAATTTTGGAGTTATTAATATCTATTTCTTTTAATATGAACTTGTTCAGACTTTCAGAATTCCAGAATTTTAAAGCTCATTTTCTTGCCCCCCACCAAATACTTAGGCGCTTTAGGAAATAGAGTTTGCAATTAAATACTGGTTTGATTCTCCTTCTTCCCTTGCTGATTTATCACAATGCAAGAAGATGGTAAGTTCTTCTTTCTAAGTATTTTTTAAATAAAATGCAATTGAAGATTAGGAAAGGCGTGCTAGACAAACTTTGAGAGGCTATCTTTTAAACGTTCCTTTACAAAGGAGCACTAATTTTTGATGTAAAAGTGTCTTAAAATTTCTAGCTGTAGGAATTTATTCCTGAAATTTACTGTGTCTCTTACAAAACAGTTTATCTCTCATCAGACCTCTATAATTTTCAATTTATTAGCATGTACCTCCCAGAAGTGAGAGGATGGCTGTTGATCAGGACTGGAGCAGTGTTTATCCAACAGCAGCTGTGTTTAAACCTGCCTCTGTGCCTCTCCCAATTCGAATGGGTTACCCCGTAAAGAGAGGAGTACCTCCACCAAAAGAAGGCAACTTAGAACTTATAAAGGTAAGACACATGCCATGGGTTTGTGGTAACTTTCAAAATTAGTATTCACTATGACTGCACTGCTTTGTGTATTTGGTACTGTTTTCTATGATTAAATAGGATAATCACAGTATAGTCAGGGTTGGAAGGGACCTCTGGAGACCATCTAGTCCAACGCCTCCGCCAGAGCAGGGTCGCCTACAACAGGTTGCACAGGACAGCGTCCAGGCAGATTTTGAATGTCTCCAGAGTGGGAGACTCCACAACCTCTCTGGGGAGCCTGTTCCAGTGTTCCACCACCCTCAAAGTAAAGAAGTTCCTCCTCATGTTAAGATGGAACTTCCTATGTTCAAGCTTGTGCCCATTACCCCTCGTCCTATCAATGGGCACCACTGAAAAAAGACTGCTCCCATCCCCCTGGCATCCTCCCTTCGAGTATTTGAAAGCATTAATAAGATCCCCCCTCAATCTTCTTTTCTCTACACTAAAGAGACCCAAATCCCTCAGCCTTTCCTCATATGAAAGATGTTCTATTCCCCTAATCATCTTTGTAGCCCTTTGCTGGACCCTCTCCAGCAGATCCCTGTCTTTCTTGAACTGGGGAGCCCAGAACTGGACGCAGTATTCCAGATGCGGCCTCACCAGGGCAGAGTAGAGGGGGAGGATGACCTCCCTCGACCTGCTGGCCACACTCCTTTTGATGCACCCCAGGATGCCATTGGCCCTCTTGGCCGCCAGGGCACATTGCTGGCTCATGGTCATCCTGTTGTCCACCAGGACTCCCAGGTCCCTTTCCACAGAGCTGCTCTCCAGGAGGTCGGCCCCCAACCTGTACTGATGCATGGGGTTATTCCTCCCCAGATGCAGTACCCTACATTTACCCTTGTTGAATTTCATTAAGTTCCTCTCTGCCCAACTCTCCAGCCTATCCAGGTCACGCTGTAAGGCAGCACAGCCTTCTGGCGTATCAGCCACTCCTCCCAGTTTAGTGTCATCAGCAAACTTGCTGATGGTACACTCTATCCCTTCGTCCAGATCATCGATGAATATATTGAACAGGACTGGACCCAGTACTGACCCTTGAGGGACACCACTTGTTACTGACCTCCAACTAGACTCTGCACCACTAACCACAACCCTCTGAGCTCTATCTGCTAGCCAGTTCTCAATCCACCCCACTGTCCATCCATCTATCCCACACTTCCTAAGCTTGCCAGTGAGGATGATGTGGGAGACAGTGTCGAAAGCCTTGCCAAAGTCAAGGTAGACAACATCCACTGCCCTCCCCTCATCCACCCATCTAGTGACCTCATCATAGAATGCTATCAGATTAGTCAGACACGACTTCCCCTTAGTGAATCCATGTTGACTACTTCTGATAACCTTCTTTTCATCCAGGTGCTTTGAGATGATACCCAGCACAAGCTGCTCCATCATCTTTCCAGGGATGGAGGTGAGGCTGACCGGCCTGTAGTTTCCCGGGTCATCCTTCTTGCCCTTTTTGAAGACTGGAGTGACATTGGCTATCCTCCAGTCCTTAGGCACCTCACCTGTCCTCCAGGACCTTTCAAAGATGATGGAGAGCGGCCCAGCAATGGCTTCCCCCAGCTCCCTCAGCACTCGAGGGTGCATCCCATCAGGCCCCATGGATTTGTGGATATCTAGTTTGTCTAACTGATCTCTAACTTGCTCCTCGTCAACCAAGGGAAAGTCTTGCTTCCTCCAGACTTTCTCTGTCATGCAGGTCTCCTTCTTCCCTTGTCTGATTTCTTTCTCTTTGGGATGCAAATACTCTATTTATTTCTGAATTAAATGGTAACAAACACAAATGTAGGTAACAAACACAAATGTAGGTAACAAACACAAATGTAGGTAACAAACACAAATGTAGGTAACAAACACAAATGTAGGTAACAAACACAAATGTAGGTAACAAACACAAATGTAGGTAACAAATGAACCAAATCAGGAGACTTTTTTAGGATTATCATGCCTGTGACTTTTGTAATGGGACTAACTTAAGTCTTTTGCTAAATCAGACTTGGGAAGAGTCGTCTTATCTGAGTATTTTATTAAGCATATTGTACTAGCTTAAAATGTTAAAAGTGTAATCAGATTTCAGTAATGCCCCTTTATTTATGAACAGACAAAAAGCTATTATTTTGGTAACTCTTAATATGTCTGTTTCAGATTCCCAATTTTTTGCATCTTACTCCTCCTGCAATTAAGAAACACTGTGCAGCTCTTAAAGGTGAGGGTTTCTTGGTGTTTTTTTTTCTTTTCTTCTGTTTTGAAAAAGCGTCTCTCTTGAAGTTTTAAGACAATGCAAAATGTAACTGTATATGATGAAGTAGAAAGTGAGACACAGTCCATCTCTGAAGCTCGTTATTTGTCAGGGTTTGGCTAGTATTGTATGTTTTCTTATTGCTACATTGAGTCATACAGGTGGTAGGTAGATATGATTCTATGATACATCTTAGGAGGTTTTCAGCACACTAGTAAGACTTTAATTCTACCTTTCCATTGGGCCCTGCTTGTACTGGAGAACTTATAGTTTAATGTCTTAAGGAAGATGAGTGATGAATGTGACTCAGTTCTCAGAAGACTATTTGTGATTAAACCAGTGTTCAACCAGTAGTCATTCTGGCATGATTTTTTTNTTTTTTTTTTTTTTTTTAAATGCTATTAATAAATGAAACCCTGGGAGAGCAAGGTCTACTAGGGAGATACATGGTCTAATGAAGACCAAGAGCATCTCTGCCAGCCAGGAAGCCAATAGGGAGAACCTAATCAGAAGGGTAGCCCAAAGAGAAGTGGAGGCACAAAGGGACTGGAAGTAGGTAGAATCATGGAGTCATTTAGATTGGAAGACCCTTAAGATCAGAGTCCAACCACTACCAAGTCCACCACTATACCGTGTCCCTAAGCACCACATCTACCCATCTATTAAATAGGAATGGTGACTCAACCACTTCCCTGGGCAGCCTGTTCCAATGCTTGACAACCCTTTCTGTGAAGAAATTTTTCATAATATCCAATCTCAGCCTCCCCTGGCACAACATGAGGCCGTTTCTTTCGTCCTATCACTTTTTACTTGGGAAAAGAGACCAACACCCAACTCTCTACCACCTCCTTTTGGGTAGTTGCAGAGAGGTAAGGTCTCCCCTCAGCCTGCATTATTAGAGATAAGAGGCCTGTCTTGAGTTGCATGTATACAAATGTGTGCAGCATAGGAAAACGGGAGGAATTAGAAGTCTGAGGAGTCACAGAAATGCAAAGCAAAAGCTTGTATGATTAAGGTACAGGCAGGGATGATGTGGAGGAGGAGCTGGCCTGTACCCAAAGGAACCGCTCAGATGCAGAGCATTGCCATGAGATGCATAGAAAACTGGTTAAGACTTTGAGAGTTGGGATCAGAGGAGAAGCTGAAAAGGATGTCTTGGTGGGCATCTGCCACAAACTGCCTGGTTGAGAAGAGGAAGTGGATGAACAGCTGAAAAAAGCCTCACAGCTGCAGGCTTTGGTTTTCATGGGGAACTGCTGCCATCTCAACATCTGCTGGAAGGGTAACAGGATGGGATGGAAGCAGTCAAGGATATTTCTGGAGTGTGTTTTTTGATGCAGATACTGGACAAACTGTCTATGGAAGGTGCTGTGTTGCAGGTGCTACTGGCAAGTATGGAAGAACTGGTTGGAGTTGTCAAGGTTGCTGGCAGCCAAAGAAGATCGTGTAGTTTAAGATCTTGAGAGAAGTGAGGAGGCAAGTAGTGTATTGAAGGCAATTTATCAGTGCAGATGATGAATGAGTTGACTAGGAGACATGCTCTGTTGGATTTATTCAGAAACAAGGAAGAACTGGGCAAGTATGTGAAGGTTAGGGGCATCCTTGGTAATGGTGGTCATGAAACTGTGGTGATTAAAATCCTGAGATAAGCAAGTAAGACAGACAGTGGAACTACAGTCTGGATTTCAGAAGAGTGATTTTGGTTTATTCAGGAATCTGCCTGGCAGATCTCATGGCGGACTCTCCTTGGCAGCAAAATGGCCCACGACAGCTGGTGGATGTTTAAATTCAGCCGCCTTAAAAGAGCAAGACTACTCCATTCCAGTGGGCAAAAAGTTGAGCAGGTATGGCAGAAGGACAGCATGGGTGTGCAGGGAACTCCTGAGTGACCTGAGATGCAAAAAAGAAGTACGTGGAAAGTAGAAGCAGGTGAAGACTGCCCGGGAGGAACAGGAGATTTTTGCCTGACTGTCTTCAAGAAGGGCAAGAAAGAAGATGCAGGGAACTTCAGGTTAGTCAACCTCATGACATTCCCTAGAAGATTATGAAGCAAACCTTTCTGGAAGCTGTTTCCAAGCACCCAAAACATGCTGTATAACATCCTGGATAATGGTAGAGAGCACAACCTCAACAGGTCTTCAGATAATAACAAATTGGGAGGGGAACAAGTGCTACACCGGAGAGCAGAGCTGCCATTTGGAGGGTGTCAACAGGCAGGAAAAAAATCTGCTGCAAGGACCCTCGTGAAGCTAAACAAAGGCAACTGCAAAGTCCTTCATCTGGGGTGGAATAACCCTTGCAGTAGTACAAGCACGAGGTCAGGGGGACAAGCAGCTAAAAAGAAGCTTTGCAGAAAAGGCCATGTGAGCCTGGTCGGTGTTTGAATGTTGAACGTGAGTCAGCAGTGTGCCCTTGTGGCAAGGAAGGCTAACTGCATACCAGGTTGTATCAACAAGAGTGTAGCCACTACATTCAGGAAATTAATCCTTTTCCTTCTGTTGAGTATTGCATCCAGTTCTGGGGTCCCCAGTGCAAGAAAGATACAGACCTGTTAGAGGAGGGCCACACAAAGGAACAGAGGGCTGGAACGCCTCTCCTGTGAAGAAAGGCTGAGAAAGTTGGTGGTGTTCAGCCTGGAGAAGAGAACACTCTAGGGGGACCTTATTGTTGCCTTTCAGTATGTAAAGAGGGCTTATAAGAAAGTCAGGGAGAGACTTTTTACCAAGGCCTGTAGTGACAGGGCAAGGGGCAACAGTTTTAAACTGGAAGAGGGTAGATATTTAGATTGGATATAAGGAAGAGGTTTTTTTATGATGAGGGTGGTGAGACACTGGAAGAGTTTGCCCAGAGAAGCTGTGGATGCCTCATCATTGGATGTATTCAAGGTCAGGTTGGATGAAGCTTTGAGCAGCCTGATCTGATGAAAGATGTCCATACCTATGGCAAAGGGGTTGGACTAGGTGATCTTTGAAGGTCCCTTCCAACCCAAACCATTCTGTGGTTCAGTTTGGCAATTGCGAGGCTTCATCTGGAGTGCTGTATCCTGTTTTGGGGAGCCCGGTACAAAAGAAGACATTGAAATACTGGAGCAAGTCTGGCAGAGACAATGCCATTATAAAAGATACTGCAATACATGTGGGGAAAAAAAAAGCCCCACAAACCAACAGATACTAATTGGAGTGCTTTCTCTGTTTTACAGATTTCTGCACTGAATGGCCAAGTGCTCTGGACAGTGATGAGAAATGTGAACAGCATTTTCCTATTGAAATTGAAACAGTAGATTATGTTTCTGCTGGGACATCTATTCGTAATCCCAAAGCAAGAGTGGTGACTTTAAGAGTAAGTAGTATTTTTTGTAAACAGCCTTTGTTTCAAAAACCTGAATGCTTGGCTTTCATTTCAAAACGTGCAAGTATGTACACGTATGATATATTGTAAGGAAATGAGGGAAATGGTTTACTGAATGTCTGAATAAAAAGCAGTGAATTTCCTTAGGTGTATTTCAGCATGTTAAAACTGATATTGTAAAGTTATGGATATATATTTGTAAATTAAGATGAAGCTCTGTAGTGTAACTCTTGCAGAATCTCTGAAGTCTTCAGAATCTCTGAAGTGTAACTTTTGCAGAATCTACTTATAGAAGAAGCTGTAAGTGCCTTTGTACTCAATGTCTTGCTTAGACTATCTCATCGCAAATTTATAGACCCTAGAAGTGCACAAGTATTGAAAGATAGGCCATATGAATGCGGCACTACTAATAAGTATTGAGTTGGCAGGCCTCCAGGCATCAGTGTGTATGCAAGGGAAGGAAAAGGCAGCCCTTAAAAGAAGCCAAATATTTCAAATCCCTGGAGGTAAAGACTTAGAGACTAAAGTGATTGTGGTGCTGGGAAAAGCAGGAACGGGCAAAAGCATTCTTGTTCAGAAGAAGGCAGCAGCCTTCTGATTATAGAGTCATGGGATACTTGAGGTTGGAAGGGAGCTCAAGAGTTTTCCAGTCTGACCTTCTGCTCAAAGCAAGGTAGGTATGAGATCAGACCAGGTTACTTGGGACTTTATTCAGTTGGGTCTTGAAAACCTTCAGGGCTGGAGATGTCCAGGAATGGTAGTAAAGTTAGGATTGTGCTGTGGCTTTTGAACATGCCTTTTGAGATGAAATTTGAGCCTATCTTAAGAGCAGCAGCAGCAGGGTCAGTGATAGTGGTGTTCTTACTCTGTCAGTATAGAAGGTAAAATACTGCATGATACCACATGCTCATAAGACTTACACAACGTCTAATGATGACAACTTTGAATGGCTGTAGTTCATTTTGTCTGAAGGAGTCTCCACTTTGCCTTTATATTTCCCTTTATGTAAAACCTTTTGGGCTGAAATTTAATTTGGTCTGTCACTGATTTACCTCCACACCGGTTCACACAGCTGTTTGCTGTAACTTCACCATCCTCTGTAGTCATTGTGTACTAGAGTTTAGCCTTCTGCCTCCAAATTCAGATCCATGGTCAAGAGCAAGTTTTGACAAAATTGTATGCATTAGAAACTGAGTGTATCTGTGAGAACAGAAGCCCCTGACTTCATGCTGGGTTGTGAATGCGTGCGGAGGAGGCACACGTTGGACACCCCCTTGCTCCCATATTCAGTTGTCTCAGATCAAGTAATACTGACGTTGCCAAGTCAGCGGTGGGTGAGCTCAGCTGCTCAAACAGCCTTGAATCTCTTTCCATTAAAACCAGCAGGTGGTGAGTGTATTGTTTTACATGATTCAGAAAGCAATAAAATTACATTACTAGGTATAAATATCTTTTAAGCGTGACTGTTGAGATGCAAGATGTTGGACTACGGGTTGGCTGTGCTGCAGTGGAGAGTATAGTTCAAAATGATACACAAATAACCATCTCTGTATTATCCTATCTAAATCTGTCCGTTAATGTTAACTGGCCTTGGTACTTGTAAGGCATTATGTGGTTGTGTATTAGTCATGTGTATTTAAAAAAGGAGGGTTTGGAGTGTAACACAAAAATGGAACAACTATCCGTATGCTTTTTCGGTTACTGGTGTTCCGATCCCAGACTTCATTAACAAATTCTTTCTCTGATTAATAACAACAGATGTTTGTTTCTCTGACAACAAAATCTGCCTAGGGAGGGAGAAGAGAAGGATTTAAAGGTGAAAGTACATGGCACTGGGTCAGGTAGTGGTTGAGTTTGTCAATGAGAGAGCATTTACTGTGTCATAAACTCTGGTGGCTCTTCATGATAAGATTTCCATTTTTAAATGTTGTATAAAAGTTAAACGTTTTAATCTTAATTAAAAAAATATGCCTTTTTTCTACCAGGTATAACACTGGAGATGCTAATTTTTCATCTCGTTGCCTAATGCCAATATTTCTTGTCATTAAATATATCCTAGTCTTTTCCCAAGTGGAATTGTCCACATTGTGCCAGACAACTACAGGATGTAAAATGAGACTTTTTTCCTTTTTTTTTTTTTTTTTTAAATCAACTGCTGTGCTTTGTGGAGCTCTGACTTATCTAAAATTCAACATAAAATAGTCTGCAGCATTCCAACTAATAATTATAAGCTGTCCAATTGCTGTGCCATTTTGAAGAAAGTAGCCATGTAAATATTTGTCACTTTAAAGTGGCTTTGGATTAGTAAGAACAATGTATTTTTTGTGATCCTGTACTATAGGCAACAGACCAGATAGCTTTTTAGTTTTAAAAGGAGAAACAAGTTGTGTGGAATAAAATCATCACTCTCCTAACAGTAAATTTCAGATTATCACACTGTATGAAGGCAGCATGATGCAACTATGATAATGCTGTCCTTTTAAGACAGTGCAAAGAGTACTACTCAAGGAAATTGTTTTGCGTTGTTGGTTAAAGCAAGCTAATGCTGGCTGGAGTATCCCATTAAGTTTAGATAGGCATGGTCATGAAGTGTGTACATGCAGTAGCATCTCTATGCTTGTCAGAGGGTTGTGTCTGAAACCTTTTAGAGTTCGGAGCATTCTTTCTTTCTGTGAGCATTAGAGAAAGACAATGTTAAGAAAATGTTTTTTGAGAAACACCTTTTTGCATCAATTTGGGTGAGCATTGCCAGGCAGCGGTGAGGGTAGGCTGTTCTGTCAGGGAAGATGATGCAGGGGCAGTAAGGCAGGCAGGGACAGTGACCTCCCCAAAAAGGGTGCAGCTGCTACCTGAGGAAGGTGAGCAGGACAGGTCTGGTAATAGTAACCTTGTCCCTGCAACAGTCCATTAATCACCTGAAAACTTCATAATGATAAGGCAAGTATGAGGTCAAAGGGGGTAGACAAGTCAGTGGATGAGGATTAGGTCTGGTGACATTAACTAGGATCAGTCAACAGTCTGGTGATTGTCAAGCCAAGCCATAGCGGTGCAGTAGGTGAGGTCAAACCAGGAGGTCAAGGATGTGTGTCAGGGTTGGGTCAGTGTGGGCCATGGGAACACCCAGACATGGCTACACTATGGCTCAGGGATAGAGCAGGACTGAGTACCTCTGCTTAGATGCAGCTTCTCAGTGAGGCTGGGATACGCCCACCTTCTCATAGCTCCTTTTTTTGTCACCACTGATTCAAGATTATGTGGCTGCAATTTGTGGAAGGGCACTTGTATGCAAGGTAGCCTTGAGTGCAGGCTGCCAGACCTTTAAAAGGGGTTGTTGTGTGCATAGGGACCTTCGAATTCTAGTGCCTTCAAAAGTGATTGTCCATGGTCATTTTAGGCCACAGTAAGAATAGAGCTGGTTTTTGCAGCTTCTCCATTGTCTTAAAGACTGGACCTAACAGGTCTGTTAGAATTAGACTTGACAAAGCATGAGCTAGGGAACAAAGCTAGGTGAGCTCCTGCTCACCAGTATTACAGGCATGCATAATAAATAAGCCTGTAATTCCTTAAAGAAGAGACATTTTACATATGCTCCATGGAGTAGCGAGGTTAGTAGTTAGAGTTTTTTTTCAAAATTAGAAGTTTCAGTATAGAAACCCTGTTGTCTCCTCCCTTGTTATATCTACGTTTAATACTTCAGTTTTCTATTTTTAGTAGTAGGGTCTTTTCAGGTAATACCGTTTTTTCCTGATACTTACTGGAACTTCTAATTTCTTATAGTCCTTCAACTTTTGTTATTTTTTTCTGATGCAGACTTGATTTTTTTTTAACATTTCTGTAGTACAGCAATGACACAGTAGGAAGAATATAGAGGAAAAACAAAAAATGGACAAATTAGGAAGAGACTACTATTATGTCTTCATGTTTTTAATATTCCTCAGCAGCTCTCACTTAATAGGAACTTATGTTTCTAACACCGTATATGTTTAGACTGTTAAGGTTAACAGCCTTATTCTTTGCTATTGTATAATCAGATAGCTAAAACCAGATTGCTTTATCACATAGTCACAGACTGGTAGGGGTTAGAAGGGAACTTTGGAGATCAT
>VZSZ01003228.1:14888-26568 GCA_013398815.1 Ibidorhyncha struthersii | reverse complement strand
ATGGGGCAGCAGCCCCGCAGGGGGATGGACGGGCACAGGGAGGCGGCCAGCGAGGACGGAGCGGCACCACGGGCACAGCAGAAGGAGCAGGAGACCCGTCAGCAACGGTGCCAGCAGCAAGGAGCAGATGGGTCCTTGGGCAGAGGGCAGGGAGGGGACCGCGGCAGCCCCGAGGAGCTGCGGCACAGCGCGGCGCAGGCGGACGTACAGAAGTACGGGTGCTCCATGGCGTCCCGCGCAGTGAGTCGCGTCTGGTGGTCGTAACGCAGCAGCTTGTCCAAGAAGTCGAGAGCCTCGGTGCTCACGAGGTGCTGGTTCTCGCTGTGCACAAAGCGCTCCCACCGCNCTCCCACCGCTTCCGCGAGTGTCTGCGAGGCGCAGGAGGAGGAGAGAGATGCGTCACCCCACCGCTGGCACCGTGGGCTCACCTCCCACGCTGCCCTCCCTCTCTCCCGCTCTGTGCCCAGACACGGGCCACCGTGGCCGGTACAGCCGGCGCTGGGCCCATTGTTGGCTCTGGGAGGAGCGAGGCCAGGCACTGGGGAAGGGAGGATTCGGGGAGGCACCCAGCCCCCGCGCCGCGCGCCCACCTGCCGAGGATGTCGTTGAAGCGAGGATCGAGCTCGATGTTGTACTTGTCGATGTAGTCGTACAGGTCCTCCGTCCCCAGCACTTTCGCGATGCGCACGAGCTGGCAGGAGGGTGGAGAAGGAGCAAGACTGAGGGTGACGGCAGAGACGGGGCTCCTGCCAGCCCACCCACACAGATCCCCGTGCCCCCCCGCGGCGTCCCTCACTGTCCCCAGCGAGGACACAGCTCAGCGGAGCTCTGTGGCTGGGGAAGGACGCGCTCCCAGCCCTGGGCAGGGTGGAACGCGAAGGCAAAGCCTCACAGCCCTTCCCTGGGGTGGCTGGAAGCCATGCGGAGGCGTGACATGAGTAGGGAAGGGCGAACTTGTTCCCGACCGCTCCAGGGCCGGTGTTCCAGAGCTGGAGCAGAGCCCCATTTCCCCTCCTCGCCCCGAGGGCGGATGCAGCTGGGAGCCGGGATCCCACAAAAGCAGGTTCCTGCAGGCCCTTCTCCGGGCTGCGGTGGGTTAGAAACGTGGAATCAACAAATGGTTTGGACACAAACGGACCTTCAATGGCCATCGAGTCCCCCCCTGCCCTGGGCAGGGACCCCTCCCCCCAGCCCAGGCTGCTCCCAGCCCCGTCCAACCTGGCCTTGAACACCTCCAGGGATGGGGCAGCCACAGCTTCTCGGGGCAACCTGCCCCAGGGGCTCACCGCCCGCACAGGAGAGAATTTCTTTGCAATATCTCACCTAAATCTCCCCTCTGTCAGTGTCAAACCGTTCCCCCTCATCCCATGGCTCCCCTCCCTGATCCAGAGTCCCTCCCCAGATCTCCTGTAGGCACCAGAAGGGGCTCGGAGGTCTCCCCGGAGCCGGCCAGGCATGCCGCCGTTTGCTGGCTCAGCTTACGGTAGCAATCCAACAGGGAAACACCAGCCGGCTCTGAAGCCGCATCCCATGAATCCCACTCTGGCAGGAGCATCGTCTGGAGTAGCCGAAACAGAGCTGAGCCCCTGAGCTGCACCTCGGCTGCAGCCCCTCCAGCAGCGCGCGGGTCAGGCAGATGGCTCCTCTTAGCACCCCCCAGTACAACCAGCGCTTTGCCACCCCCAGGTTTAGCTGCCGGCTCACCCGCTCCCCCCCCCTCGGACAGAAAGCAGAGGGATGGGAGAGGCAGGGAGCACCGAGACCTCGGCGCGGGGAGGGGACGGCGAGGCGGGGGCGGCAGGCGGAGGCGGCACATGTGTGCCGGCGTCGGAGGCTGCCACGCTGGTCCAGCGCTCGCCCAGCTCCCCGGGAGGGTCTGCGGGACGAGGGGGCGGTGGGGGCAGGGGGCAGCGTGCTGCCCCAGGAGCTCACTTGGTCGTAGTTGTCGTGACCGTGGAAGAAGGGCTCTTTCCGGAAGATCATGCTGGCCAGCATGCAGCCTAAACTCCACATGTCTAAGCTGTAGTCGTACATCTGGAAATGCCGAGAAGAGAGAGAGAGGGGAGATCAGTGAAGCTCTGGGAGACCCCCAGGCTGCGGGGACGGGCTGGGGGCGGGAGGAAGATGCACTGAGCCCCCTCCCAGAGGATGGCAGAGAGCAGAGGGTCGGTTTCTGGCACTGCAGCCGGCAGCTCCACCGCTCTGCTTCGCCCAGGACCGTCTCCAACACGGGCTTCAGGTCCGGACCCTGAAGGGGGTCTCAGCCATCACGGGCAAGACGCCGCCCAGCCAAGAGCTGCCACCCCGAGGGCTGTTTGGAGGGTGGCAGATACTCGCTTTTGTTCTCATCTTCCCCAATTACTTCACCCCGGGCAGGTTACACCCATCGCTCAAGGGTCTTTCCCGCCAGCGGGAGTTGTAGCTGGGTTTCTCTTGTCCCACTCACGTGCAGCCGCAGGTTGTAACCCGCCAGGCACGTGTCCGGGCGCAGGAGAGCCCGGGGCTGCACCGCAGCGGGACGCCGCAGCTGCGGGACGCCAGCACCACCTCCACACCGCGGGCTCCGCTGTCGGCACGAGGGGTCGGGCGCTGCTGGGACGTACCTGGTAATCTACCAAGAGCTCTGGTCCCTTGAAGTACCGCGAGGCCACCCGCACGTTGTACTCCTGGCCGGGGTGGTAGAACTCCGCCAGCCCCCAGTCGATCAGGCGCAGCTGGAGGAGAAGGGGAGAGAGCACATCGGTACGGGGACAGGCAACTCGCGCTCGCCTCTCCAGCGGCCCCTGCCTGTGTTTGCGACCATCAACCCACCCCTCCTCTGTCCTCAACCTCGTCAGGATCACTTTGAGCTCCAGGGGACTCGCGGCCCTCCCCAGCTTTGCTCGTTAAACCTGCAGACGACGCACGCTCTCCAGTCCATCAGCCAGGTCATTAATACCGAGCAGCACCAGGCTTAGGACGATCCCCGCGGAACCTGTGCAGTGCTGCCTTCCGCTTTGACAGCAAACCATTGATCATTACGCTCTAATTATGGTTTTCCAGCAACTCTATACCTACAGTACCTGGAGCACTGCCTCCAGCTCGGGGGCCTCAGCACCGGAGAGACATGGCCCTGGTGGAGCGGGGCCAGAGGAGGCCCCCGAGATGCTGGGAGGGCTGGAGCCCCTCTGCTGGGAGGACAGGCTGGGAGAGTTGGGGGGGGTCAGCCTGGGGAAGAGAAGGCTCCGCGGAGACCTCCGAGCCCCTTCCAGTGCCTCAAGGGGCTCCAGGAGAGCTGGGGGGGGACTCTGGATCAGGGAGGGGAGAGACAGGACAAGGGGTGACGGTTTTAAACTGAAAGAGGGGAGATTCAGAAGAGATATTAGGAAAAAAATATTCATTCTGAGGGCGGTGAGCCCCTGGGGCAGGGTGCCCCGAGAAGCTGTGGCTGCCCCATCCCTGGAGGTGTTCAAGGCCAGGTTGGACGGGGCTGGGAGCAACCTGGGCTGGGGGGAGGGGTCCCTGCCCGGGGCAGGGGGGGCACTCGATGGCCTTTAAGGTCCCTTCAACCCAAACCATTTGTGATTCCGATTCTAAAACGTATCTAAGCCACATTTCCCTGGTTGGCTTATGCCAGAAGTCTTATTAAAACGGAGATACATGACATCTACCGTCCACAAAGAGCCTCTCCAGCGGTTTTAACATTAATCTGGGGGGAAATCTGACTGGCTCAGCTCGGATGTCTGCGAGCATGGCCGCGACAACAAAGCGCAGCCGGTCAGACGCAGGGCGATACCAGGCTGCGATGACGGGGAAGATTTCAAAGGGCACAGTGCCCAAAGAGCACTGGAGGAGGGGGGGTCAGCCCCTTTCTGCTCCGATAACGGGGGCGTTCACCGGTTCCAAGAGGCTTCGCCCGTGCCACGGGGAGACGCCCAGCTCCCCCTGCCCGAGCAGGCGCCTTTTGAAGTCCTTTTTTATTTGTGGTCCCAGCTGGCCGGTTGCTACAGAGGTGCTGGAAGAATTCTCAAGTTACGTTTTATGAGCCCCGAACAGGTGGCAAATAAAGGGAATTTACTGGACACAGGTGCGGGTTTTATGGTCACCTGTATTTCCAAACAAACAGCTGCAAACTCAGCCCCCTCCCCGGGCTGGGCTCTGCGGGGGCCCAGACCGGGACTTCAAGGCAATGCTCTCCTGCCCGGACGCGGGCGCAGGAGCGCTGGTGCTGCCGGAGACGGGCAGCACCACGCAGCATTAACCGTGCCAGGGACGCTTTGCTGTCGAAACCGCACGGGTCCGCAGCAGCTGGCGGCGGGATCGGGGCGGTCAGTCTGCGCTGGCAACGGGAGCAGGGGGGTAAAAGGGAATGGCCGGTTCTCCTGCTGGCACAAAGGCTCTTTGCCAGGAGCTGAGCGGCCTCACAGCAAGACAGACACCGAGGGGCCGGAGCGTGTCCGGAGAAGGGCAGCGGAGCTGTGAGGGGTCTGGAGCACACGTCTGATGAGGAGCGGCCGAGGGAGCTGGGGGTGTTCAGCCCGGAGAAGAGGAGGCCGAGGGGAGACCTTCTCGCTCTCTACAGCTCCCCGAAAGGAGGGGGCGGCGAGGGGGGGCGGTCTCTGCTCCCAAGGAACAGGCGACGATGGGACAGGGGAAACAGCCTCAGGCTGCGCCGGGGGAGGGTCAGATTGGAGATTGGGCAACATTTCCTCACGGAAAGGGTTGTGGAGCCCTGGAAGAGGCTGCCCAGGGCAGTGGGGGAGTCGCCGTCTCTGGAGGTGTTTAACAGACGGGCAGAGGGGGTGGTGAGGGACGTGGGTTAGGGGTAACGTGGCAGCGGGGGGGTAACGGTTGGACTCGGTGATCTTAAAGGTCTTTTCCGACCTCAGCGATTCTGTGATTCTGTAATTCTAAGAGCCCACAGCCTCCGCTCAGCCCCGTGACAGCGAGAGCAGGAGCCGGCAGAGCAGAGCTGACCCTCTCCCCACCGAGCGGCACGCCAGCCTGGGGCAGGGCCAGGCAGAGAGAACCCGCCCAGCGCTGCCTGCAGCGTTCCCCTTTCTTTCCCCAGGGAGGCGGACGCGGGGCCAAGCGGGGCCTGACCGTACCTTTCTGTGCTCGTGGTCAATCATGACGTTGTGTGGCTTGACGTCTCGATGCATGACGCCCATACTGTGACAGTAGTCCAGGGCCTGCAGACAGAACGGGCGCCGTCAGAAAGCCTCCCTCCGCGGGCGGAGGCAGCAGGATCGGGCCGAGAGGCCGCTGCCAGAGGCGGCAGAGCCGGCGGTGAAGGACAGACCCAGAGGCCGTTCTGCGACGGAGCCAGCCAGCCGCCTCGGGCAGCACAGAGGTCAGCCCCCGCTGCAGTGACGCCTGTCCTAACAGCACGGACGCGTTCCCCAGGGATCTCCAGACCTCGGCCCTATTCCACATCCTCCTGCAGTCACCTCTACCGCGGATCCTCCCCGGTGTCCGGCACAGCACCGTCACCTCTCCTGGGAGGAGACCACTAAAATCCACGCCGCAGCCCCATGTCCCAGCCCAAACCCAAGGGCTGGAGCGTGACCGGCAGCAGCGAAGGGGCAAACCCCACCTCCCTCTCCAGCCCTGTGCCAGCCCCGCCGGAGGAGACATCACGCCGAAGGAGACCTCCTTCAAAGACTGCCATCTCTGGGCAGCGCCCGCTCCGACTGAAGCCCGGCAGACCGGACGCTGCAGTCGATCCCGACCAGTCTCTGCCGGCGGGGATGGCTGGGACAGACAAGGAATGCTCCGGGAGAGGGTCTCCGTGCCTGCGGCTCTCCCGCTGACCACCCGAGCAGGCTCCAGCACAGCCCCGGCCCTGACGGAGGCTTGCAACCAAAGCCGCTTCCAAAAGCAGGTCCCAGCGGCGGCAGAAGGTTTGCAAGAGGATGCCAGGGAGATAACTAAGATGGCTTCTGCTTCTCAAGGACAGGGTGACCTTGCACTCTGAGCCGCTCACCAGCACGCTCCACAGCCACCTGCCTCTGAGCCTCCCCTCGCGTGGTGGCCCAAGAAGCCATCCCACGTGGACGGCCGGGCAACGGTCCAGCAGGGTTTAGTAGCCAAACAAGCTTCACTCTCTACCTCCCGCCGCCGCAGGCAGACTCCTCGGGGGAGATTTAGCAGCAGGTCTCTGCTCAGGTGAGGATTTTCTTTGGGACTATGGATTTCCCAGCTGTCCCCAGGAGCTTACCTTTAGGATTTCATACATGTAGAACCGTATGTCAAAATCAGATAGCGTCTGGTACAATTGCTGGAAGGATGAAGACAAGAGGCAGGTTAACAAAACACAGCATGTTGACTCTGCGATGCACCGCTGCAGGAGCCAGGCTCCTCGTGGAGGCACCCGCCGCCTGTGCAGGCGCAGAACAGACACTCGTGGAGCCACGACTCGAACCCAGAGGCACTAACCGGCCAGACGGCACACGGGCAGCTTTGTACCCGCTTTGTACCCCGAATTTCCCCACCTGGGAACCGCCAACATATTGCAGGGAGGAGGCAGACTCTCGGTCTGGCTCACCAACCCTCGGAGCGTCCATGCGCCCTCCCTGCCTCCACCCAGAAGGGGACCAGGGAGCTCCAGGACCCCGGTGAGACCCAGCACCCGCAAGGATTCAGTTTCCCATTCTGGGGACAGGGGATGAAGATGAGAGAGCACGCCTCACCGCCCTCGCAACACCCAGAGAACAATTGCCCAAGACAGCCCAAGGACAAGCCTTGGGGACAAGAATCGGAGGGAAAAGGGGTCATGTCAAGACTTACAGCGCATTAATTACTCAATGAAAACAGAACTGAGCAACAACAGGCAAAGCGGCTGCTGGTTTACCAACTCCTACGCCCCGTCTCGATAACCCTCCTCGTCTCCTTCCACTCAGCCCAGGCTCCAGGGACGAAAGCCGCAACAAACCCAAGGTTTCAGCTGGCACATTGGCCAACACCAGATTGCAAACACAAGCCCACGATGGCCAACTGCTGGAGCAGCGTGGCCGAGAGACTTGGGGATCCGCCCGCGTAATCCCCAACACCAGCACTGTACCCCTGGCTCTTCCCTTAACTGTAGAATGTAGAAAAGAGCAGCTGGCCGCCAGCTCCAAATCCCCCGGCCCCTCCAAGACAGCGGTGCCAGCCACTTCTGTGACACCGTGTGCCTCTCAAACAGAGGACCATTCCCTCCCCACCTCCAGACAGCATCAGAGCTGGTTGGGAATCCCCCTGGTAGCCCAGCTGTGGCGCCTGCGCTGCAGCAGAGCCTGGAGGAGCTCTCCCAGATAGATCATCATCAGATTCCGGAGGTGTCTGCAACGGTGGTGGTCGCTCACCTTGAAGTCTGTGTTGTTGACATGCTCAAAGACCAGGGCAGGCGTCCGAGACTGCAGGGCAGCGACGTCAGTTCAAAAGACAGAAAGAAAAGAGAGAGCTTTAGTCTTCTTCAAGGCAGGAGAGCACAGAAGGGGGCGGGCAGGCGGGCAGCTGCCCTGTGTCCAGCCCAGGGACCCCCTGGCACCCCCTGGGAGCTCCTGCCCTCGCCGCCCTGCGTCCCACCTGCACTGCAACACGCACCGGGAGGGCTGCCCGGCATTTAGCAGCACCCAGCGTGTTAGGAGCTACAGGGAGGTGATCCCTCCCCTCTACTCGACTCTGGTGAGACCCCACCTGGAGTATCGCGTCCAGCTCTGGAGCACCCAGCATAAGAAGGACATGGCCCTGGTGGAGCGGGGCCAGAGGAGGCCCCCGAGATGCTGCGAGGGCTGGAGCCCCTCTGCTGGGAGGACAGGCTGGGAGAGTTGGGGGGGGTCAGCCTGGGGAAGAGAAGGCTCCGCGGAGACCTCCGAGCCCCTTCCAGTGCCTAAAGGGGCTCCAGGAGAGCTGGGGGGGACTCTGGATCAGGGAGGGGAGCTGTGGGACCAGGGGGGACGACTTGACACTGAAAAAGGGGCAATTTCGACTAGATATGAGGAGGAAACTGTTGCCTGTGCGGGCAGTGAGCCCCTGGGGCAGGTTTCCCCGAGAAGCTGTGGCTGCCCCATCCCTGGAGGTGTCCAAGGCCAGGTTGGACGGGGCTGGGAGCAGCCTGGGCTGGGGGGAGGTGTCCCTGCCCAGGGCAGGGGGGGACTCGATGGTCTTAAAAGGTCCCTTCCAACCCAAACCACTGTATGATTCTATGATCTTCACACCACCACGTGCACACGTGCTTCGTACGTACCCACTGGGATCGAGGCACCCACGTCTGGGTGCCAAAGGGGACCCAGCGAAGCTGGGTCAGGGCGAGGCGGGAAGCAAGGGTCTGGTCTGGAGGTCTGGTTTGTGAGAGCGGTGCCTGCCAGCAGGGCCCGGGCCAGCTACGGTTATACCCTGGGAAGGGGCTCCCTCGCCTTGCCTCAGCCGGCAGCAACGCGATCTCACAAAGACTTCATAGAAGCTCCGGCAGAAAGGAGAAGGGGCAGCGGGGGAGCTGCACTGCTCCAGCCAGGGCTGCCCAAACCGCGTTTTCGGAAACACTGTAAGTGGAGGAGGCACACAGACATCCCCCCAGGGAGCCCAGCAAGCTGCTGCTACGTTTTCTGGCTTGTTTCTGTAGGATTTGCTTTTGTAGGGCTCTCCCCACCCCTTCCCCTTTCTCTTTGATCTCCTCCTCCTCGCAGCGGGACGCTGGACCTCCAGGCAGGATTCCCAAGGTCTGCGTGCAGGGAGAAACCCCCGCTCTGTCTGCACAGCCCCTCCCTGACACAGCCGGGTCAGCCCTTTCGGCCAGAGACCACCCCGAGCCCTTGCGCAGAGGCCATCACCCTCAGCAGTCCTCCGGCCCGCTGCTCCCCAAAACGGCCGCCCACCCCGACGCGGAGAGCCCGCGTCCCCTGTTCCCGGGAGCACGGCCCCGTTCGCCGGCCGTGTAATCCGCCCGCTCTCCCCCCCTCCGATGTGCTCTGTCACCTCAAACATCACCGGCGTTGCAGACCCCGTCTGGAGAAGGAGCAGCGGAGCGAGAGCCTGTCCCCAGGGCCCCCGCTCGCTGCTATCTCCCCACAAACAGCTGCCTTTCACGGCCCGTCAGAGGATTAAAATTGGCTCAAATACGCCCTGCTAATTCATCCTAATGCAGCTTTTTAATCAGCACGGCAGGCGGCATGAAGTCACGGGCCTTGGAGAGATTCAGCTGCGCTACATAAACACCACGGCTTTTATCAGTCTGCCGGTGTAAACCTCTCACCTCCGCTGCCAAGAGCACGTTTCCCCAAGACCCTCCGGGTCCCGCCTGTCCCCCTGCCCGACTCGGGGCAGCAGAGCCCACCGCAGAACCGGCAATCCTGCCCAGATCACACCGGCCGGATCAGAAACCAGCGGAGGACGGCGGGATACCCCGTCTCCACGGGGATAACAGAGGTAAAAGCCTCCCCCGGGCAAGAGAGGGGAGAGCGGGAAGCGCCACAAAGGAAAAATCATCCGTTCGCAGGAGGAGTGAAGGATCTCGGCGCACCGCAGGGCACCGAGGCACGAAGGCGGGGGAAAGCCTCCCTCGGCCTGATCGGTTTGACGATGGCACAACCCCAACCTCCGCCGATTCACCCACGTTGGCCGCTGCCCGTCCTTCTCCTCGGCCTTCACAAAGGCAGGGAGCGTCACCAGCAAACAGAAACCAGCGGTTTGTGACGCTGTGGTGGTAGGCAGATCCCTAATCCAGCCAGCATTCCCCAAGGACTCCAGGGAGATCCCTCCCGAGCTGCCTCCGACGGAAGCGCCGGCACCCGGCAAGGCTCTCCTGACAAAACTCCTGCAGCACAAGACCCGGGTGGTTTGAAAGCCGAACAGCCCACTGGGGAGAAGGCATCCCGTGCCCCCAGCCACTTTTTCGGGACTGAGAGGAGCCGGTGCTGTAGGCACAGCCCTCCTCCACCTGCCACCGCCGGATCAGCCAAAAATATCGCCTTCCATTTCTACCCTCTCGTCTACCGCCTCAGCAGTGCTCGCGTGGGGAACAGGCGCAGAGATCTCCCTGGGCTGCTTTTGGCTGCCAGACGGGTGCCAAGTGGGCCAGGGAGTCAGTCCGAGCTCAGCGACAGATTTAATTCACGGGTGGGAAGGATTCCGAAGGACTCCCTCGCACCTCGCCAGCTGCGGGCGTCAAGAGCTGCCCCTTCCCCTTCCTTACCACAGGGTCTTTCACTATGTCCAGCAGGCTGATGATATTGGGGCCTCCTCGGAGATTCTCCAGGATCTTAATCTCACGCTTGATCTTCTTCTTTTTCACAGGCTGATAAAACAGAAAGCGAGAGCCGGTTACCAGCAGGCAGCCCTCTCCCGCCACCCTGGCACACACTGCAGGGGAAGGGCGAAGGAGCGTGTGGTTCTTCAGTCGTGCAAAAGAAGCTGCGGAGGAGCAGGCGCGTCCTCTAGGTCCGCACAGCCCACGTCTGACCCTGAGCGGCGCGGGCTCTGCGTCCCCAGGAGGGTGGCTCTCCCCGGACAGGGCACCCAGCGTCACCCGGCCCCACGCCAGCCCTGTGCAAGAACGGAGGGAGCGTGATTCCACGCCACGATCACCCAAATCACCCCACAGAACGGCATCCTGGGGGCTCGTCCCTCTAACAGCTCTCTGCTTCCAAAGGAACGGAGTTTCCCGCGTTCAGAAGACCGCTGGGAGATTCTTTTACTACAACAAAAGGTTTTAAAGAGCAAACTTAGTTTCTCCAGGTCCCGGGTTTAACCTTGGACCGAAACTTTGGAAACAGTTACCCAAGAAAAGCCTAATCCAGTGAAAGAGCCGTAGCAGCCAAGCCCATCCGTGCCTCTGTCACTCCTCAGTGCTGCCTCCCACGCAGCCCGGCCCGAGCTGCCCGGGGACGTCCCCCGCAGTTGCAGAGCGAGCGCAGGGACAGCTCTGATGCGCCCCCAGAAGCTGACCTGAGTCCCTCTCCCGCTTCTGAAGACGGGATGCTCTTTCTGCCTTTCCAGCTAGCTTTCTGCTTCTCCGTCACAGGCTGGGCAAGATACAGGGCGAATATATTAACGAGGACATTTCTCACTCGTAACCCATCCCGAGCTTTTCTTAACGCATATTTCTGTCGTGCTCCTTAATTGCTATACTCCTTCCACCTTCACCGTTCCTCTTGCAAGGGCAGTATTCTTCAGATCGTCCCCATACTTTATCACTCGTGCATCCTACAGACTGTAATTACACATGGCTCGGTGAGACCACAGAAATTAGCTTGCCACCGCAAGCTAAACGCGGCCCGTGAGCCTAACGAGCGATGAAACGGGAGAAGCAGGACTGCCGGCTGCCTCTGTGCCCTGCCCAAGCTCCGGGGACAGGCGGGTGTCCCTGTGCTCATCCCCAGGGCAGGAATCGGCTCCAACTTACAGGCTGAGCCATCACGCGCTGCAACGACCTTCTGTTGCAAGACGCTGCTCTGCTCATGCCGGGAAAGATCTCCGGGCTCCTCCTTCCTCACTTTGGTGCAGGATTTTATGAACTTGGATCAGAACAAGACAAGAACTTGTGCTGAACTGGTGCTGAACTGGTGAGACTGCGACCTGAAACAGTCCCAAAGAAAGTCCGTTCCCTCAAACATCCACAGTCCCAGAGCACCGCTGAGGCGCAGCCGCCTGTCAGGAGGAGATCACCACCCACCGCAACCTCACAGCGGTGACACCAGCGGGTGACAGAGAGGGCGGGCAG